>OX596288.1:11972455-12552455 GCA_951394225.1 Harpalus rufipes | reverse complement strand
ATTTGAAAATTTTAACAGTTTTTCATGAAAAACTCAGTTAAATTTTATTATAACTTAAAGAATATATTATTCTCTATACGATTTTATATTTCATATTCAACAGATATAGAGTTAAAGATTTACAAAGAAAATAAAATTCATAAATCAGCCAGCTCTGCTAACTTAACCATGGAAACTGCTAATATATTCAGGCAATACAAATTGACAGATGTCAGTATCAATAAAAAGTAAATGAATGAAAGACTAAGGGAAATAACTCTAGTGTTGGGCGTTTCTAGAAAGATATAAGAAAAACGATTACATTGATTTGAACATGTCACATGAGGAGAGATGAGTATATTGGAAGAATGAATAGATTATAACAGAAGGTGGAAGAAACATAGGAAGACCAAATATAAGATGAAAAGAGAGAAAAGTAACTGAATGAGGACGACACACAACACAAAAATTAGTGGAAGAAGAAAATAAAAAATAGCGACCCCCTAACGAATGGGAAAAACTGAAAAATTAAGTGCAATTCGCATAGTTTGTTTATGAAATAATTTAACTGGAAATATAGGATCTTTTGCAAAAAAAATTATGTGCAGGGCGCGTGCAGTGACATGACTTTGCTGACTTTGGCAAGCAGATATGTGGACCCGTGTCAAAATGACAGCTATTAATTACGACCATAACTGACAAATGTCATAATTTTTCATTCAAAATTTCATGATTTTCTTATTTCATGTGGTTTATTTTTTATCAGGGGTGTGGAATTCAGTTGCCGAGAAAAGGAACCATAAAATACCAAAAAATGAAATTTTGAATGAAAAATTTTGACGTGAGGATGACCCGCAAAACAGAAATGAATGGAAGAAGAAAATAAAAAATTGCGTTCCCTAACGAATGGAAAAAGCTAAAGAAGAAGAAGATGTCAGTGTTAAGTGCCTTTTGCATGAAATAATATTACTGGAAATTTAGAATCTTTTGCAAGAAAATTTATGTATGGAAGTTGTACATAATACACAGGATTGACGGAAGGTATTGTGCTGGCCACATCAATTTTTTTTTACGTTTGTATTTGTTGACTAGTGTGCTCTTCTCTAGTCCGCGTCGTGCCCTGAAGCAGAGCCGGCTGCTAGTGTGTATCCAAAAAACCTCTGGCTGGGTAGACCTGTCGTATCCAGGGTTCAGTACTACGCGGTAGTCGGCTAGAGTGTCCAGTCAAGTCAAGATATCTCATTGTACTTCGGAGTTATGGAATTTCAATCAGGATTCGTTTTTAAAAGCTATTCGGTGTATTAAACTACTCTCGGTGTTTATAATAGTTTCCTAACCAGTTTGGCACAGCAATTACATTTTAAATAATATATTAGTTTTGAAGTACGCCATTATTATACAAGTATTGACCCGCAGTCTGTAGTCGTGAAATACAAACAGAACAAAAAGTGCTTTCAACTCTCAGCCTTATTACCACAAAAAATCTTTCTTGTTTAAGTTCTCGAATCCATCCTTTCACTGTAATCCTAGCATTGTTAGTGATAATATAAATTCCATTTTTATCTCCCATTGTTGTGCAGCCAGGCCTCACATGAAATATCATTATGGCCGTAATGACTTCTATAAACTGGAGGATGAGTGGCTCAATAATCCAGAGCTGATCATAAAAGTGAAATTACCGATACTTTTAAAATATGATTTATTGATATGTGTTCCATTACTATGTGCAAAAATATGACGTGCCCAGCACATTACTTCCCGCCATATATTTATTCATTTAAATAAATATGTACTTATTTATAATGCTGGCAAATGTAGGTACGTAATAATATAAATAACTAATAATTTATGCAAAGTATGGGACAGATGTCCCATTTATATTGTAGGTAATATTCGTCTTACATCTTTTAAAAATAATAGAAGAGCTTATATTAATATTGTTATGAATATAAACTACATGGCTGTAATTTTTATGTCTAGAGAGAAATGTTTAGCTAAGATTGATTATCTTTCATTTATATTCACATTCAAGCCTAATTCAGCTTCTCTTTAAGTGAAATTATACAAATAATAATTCCTAACTAATACAACAAAATAAGGTAAAATAAATTAACACTTGGCTAAGTTCCACAAAATAAGGTTTATTATCTTTATTGCGATTTCGAATTTTACACCATCTTCGGAAGACTCAGGAATGTACAAAAGAATTATATGATTATAGCATCAAAGAGTATCTAAATACTTTTTAATGGGTTGTTATTGAAATATTTTACTTGACTTATTACTTAGAATTTATTAAAAACAGTAATCATGGAAACGCATTCGGTAGCTGAGTTGGTTAGATCGAGACACCGTAATAATTATTCACGAGTTCTAATCCCCGCCTTAAATATATGTGTATAAATATATATAAGGTAATTGAATGCTTCATAAATAGAGTTTCAATATGAAGGTAAAATTTTAAAGTCCTGGAACTTTAAAATATCATTTTAAAATTCTAGGACTTTAATGTTTCACTTTTTGTTTTATAAATCGTTCAAAAAACGTTGCTTAAGAAGCCAGTATGTCGTAAAAATTATTAATACATGCCAGTAGAAAATTCAATAATCTTTAATTTTTATAATAACATAATCGTGAAAAATGACATTTAAATGTATTTTTGAAAGAAAAACTATTTTGAGCATCTAGTAAAGTGCGATTTCCAGTTACCCGATTTACATTAAAATCTAATGGCTTCTTTCCATATTAAAGTAAGGTCGAGATAAAGGGTTTTCCAATAAGAGGTGTTATTTTGAATAGCCCGCTATTTCGGTAGATGTCGCTTTTGAAGCTGTCATTTTTTGACATTTGACAAGTAGAAACTACGCCATTAATAAAAATCTGATGTGGCCAGCACATAACCTCTCGCCGTATATTTTACCTGGCTGTATGCATAAAGCAAAGAATATTTTTATAAATACAAATAATATATTCATATAAATCTATGACGTATAAACTTCTTTATTATTCAATAATAGCATGTCTCAACATGAAGATATTTTACCATAAATTATGTTACAATAAATTACAAAGTAGAGTTTACCATATATAAATATTAGGCTGGTAACAGCAATTTTCAATTCGAACAACTTTGTTTACTTTCTCTTCATATTCTTCTAGTAAAAACATTAATTTTGGGCGGTCTAAAATGTATATATCTGGATTGTGCATCTATTCTTATATATCTTCTTTTACATTTTATTTTTTCATACTTGTTATATCTAAATAACCTTAATTCCCTTTAATAAAGTGACGGATAGATTGCACTCCGATTATTCTTATATCGATGTGTAATTTTGTCAATATTTACAACTTACTTGAGAAGAATTTGATAGCTTTTTCGCAATTCAAAGTTACTCTAGTCTACAGTACTGGTGTACATTGTCCCATAATGTTTGAAACAAATTTAAGTCCTTCAACCTAGACTTGTCATCTACATAATAGTCACAGATCAAGAATTAAGGGATTCTCCAAATACATTTTTCTTTCATTACTCATTATTTCTGACACTGACATTTATCTGTCAGTTACAAATAATTTAAATTTGCAACTATTTTTCATGGCATTCTTTCGGCTGTCAAATTTATTACAACAGATTATTTTATATATTATATTCCTTTTATCTCTAAATCTATAAAATATGTATAAAAATATTTAAATGTATCAGAAAGAGAATTTATTTAATTTAATATTATCAAGAAAAATTTTCAAAAAATAATATTTAGAAGATTTTTTTTCAAGAATCTTCAACTTCCGGTTGTCCAATTGTTACCAAAACCTTTTCAGATCTTCCCATGAATGTCCGATTGGGAAATACGTTGTTAAACAAATTTAAAGTCTTATAGTTTTTGAGTAACCGTCCTTCCAACATCCCACACACACACATCCACACACACACACACACACACACACACACACACACACAGACATCATCGTAAAAATGTTAAAATCGGATTGTAGGGACCTTAAAACGTGCTTATTCAATAAAATCTGGATATGCGATTTTTAGCATGAATCCAATACCTCTCTTAGCGAGAGGTAAAAATGGAACGATACACGCTTCAACAACGCATTGAAATTATTAAAATTCACTATAAAAATGGTGAAAATTTGGCAGAGACGGTTCGTAAAACTCGACAATTTTTGGGTCGTCGTGAAGCACCTTGTCGGACCGCAATACAGAAATTGGTGGAAAAATTCGAGCTGTTGGGACAAGTTAGTGATGTGAAGAATAAAACCCGTGCACGTCGCTCAAGAACAGCCGAGAATATTGCTGCTGTAGCCGAAAGTGTTGAAGAAAACCCAGGTTTGTCCATTCCTCGTCGTTCTTTGGAATTAGGCATTCCACAAACGTTATTACACCGTATTTTGCATAAAGATTTGGGTCTTAAGGCTTATAAAGTCCAGTTAACACAAGAACTCAAGCCGGCCGATCATCAACAACGTCGTGTCTTTGCTGATTGGGTCGTTGAAATGCATGAAAATGATCCGGAATTCCATCGAAAAATCATCTTGAGTGATGAGGCCCATTTCCACCTCGGTGGCTTCGTCAACAAACAAAATTGTCGCATCTGGGGCTCAGAAAACCCAAGAGTTATTGTTGAAAAGCCTCTCTATCCTCAACGTGTGACTTTTTGGTGCGGTTTATGGTCCGGCGGAGTCATTGAACCTTACTTTTTCGAAAATGAGGCTGGAGCAACAGTTACGGTGAATGGATTGCGCTATCGAGAGATGATTAACAATTTTTTATGGCCGGAATTGGATGGTATTGATCTGGACAACGTTTACTTTCAACAAGACGGCGCTACGTGCCACACAAGCAACGAAACCATTGATCTTTTACGGGAAAAGTTTCCGGACCGTGTTATCTCTCGAAGAGGTGATCACAATTGGCCACCGAGATCTTGTGATTTAACACCTTGCGACTTCTTTCTTTGGGGCCACGTGAAAGAGAAGGTCTACGCCAACTGCCCAGCGTCGACTCAAGACCTCAAAGATGGAATTCGTGAGGCTATCGAGGACATAGGACAGCCACTTTGCGATTTGGTTATGGAAAATTTCATGAAAAGGATATTGTCCTGTCAGCGTGGTCGTGGTGGTCATTTGCCTGATGTTATTTACCACTATTAACGGCATACCTTCCTCTTTATAATGAAATAAACATCCGATCATTTATATTAAAAAATGGCATTTTTCTTTGAATATCAAAATAACACCTCTTATTGGAAAACCCTTTACAAGGTTTCAAAATTCTGCGGTTGATAGTATTTGAGCTAGAGTGACCAGAAGATCCACAATCACACACATACACACACACATGCACACACACGCGCACACACACACATACACACCTACAGACATCATTGCGAAAATGTTAAAATCGAATTCTGTGGACCTTGAAACGTGGTCATTTATCAAAATCTCGATATGCGATTTTTAGCATGATCCCTATACCTCCCTTACCAATGGTAGTGGGAGGTAAAAAATATTTAACGTTCAGTAGATTATCCAACTTTCTAAACAGGAATCTATATTGGGTGGTTTTTTAACGTAGGATTCTACTACATGCATGTATTTGAGTTCTATGAAGATTTTGTCATTACTCTTCCTGTACCATTCCAAATATTGTCCTTAAAATGGATGGGAATTTAAAAGATATCTAGTTGAATTCCATATCCCGGATGACCTTAATTTTAAAGTTGTCTTTTGAGATCTACGAAGTATAGTTTCCAGTTTTATTTCAGAATTGTTGTTCTCATTCCTTCGTACATATTGCTGTTTTCTTTCCTTATTATTGGTGTTGTTAAAATTAGATAATAAACCTGAAAGGAAAATTAATATCCCAATGCGAAAAAGTCCTTAAAAGGACTGTATAAATGTTATACCTACAATATTAAATTTAAAGTTGTCTTTAATTATTATGTAGTCGAATTTAGTACCTGTCATTTCAATCATCTTTGTTCCTTGATTCCAATATCCAATTTCGATTTACCGTCTGGAAATGAATCCTATCATGTGCTATGTTATTTGCTAGAATCTTCATTTAATTTCCATATTTGATATTTTTATTAAATATTACACATTCTCACTTCACCTCACTACAATTCACTATCATATTATTAATATAATGAGATTAGGCAATCACTACGGAGCGCAATTAAACACGTCCGTCTTCTACAGTGGTTGGAACAAGCCTCTAGTACATTGATATATCGATTTTAAATTTTTATCCCTTGCAGACAAAGAGTTGAAAAGTATTCTTACAAAATTTCAAACATTTATATAGAAAAACAAGTGAATAGCGATTTTCTAAATTTGATATTCAAATATACAATACCGGACATAAATAGAACGACTCCATAGGAACTAATAAAAATACTCCCCCATATTATAATAATTCAATATATTTATAACTTCTTATATAATGTAAAGGTGACAGATTCATAAAACATTATGTACGTTAAATAAATAATTCAAACGTATCGTACTAAATTTGCAAGTACTTATGTATTGCAAAGATTAATATTAATAATTCCAAGCAATTATTTCATATTATAACGAATGCATGGAAATCTACAAACTACAAAATCATCGATACTTTTCTTAATTCCATGCCACGACGAATGCATTCGATAATAAATAATTATTAAAGTATTAAATATGTAACATTGTTTATTTTTTGTCTAAATTAAGTATCTTTCATAAATTGTTATTCTGGTTATTTTTACCTTCCGTCACCTTTAGGTAAGGAAGGTATTGTCTTTGGTCAAAAAATTCAACGATGAGTCTTTAGTAAATGAGCACGTTTTAGGGTCCATATAATACAATTTTACCATTTTTACGATAATGTCTGTATGTATGAAGTTTACATCCAGAAGAACAAGTGATTAGATTTTGTTTATAAATGGTCAACCGGAAGTATCCTCGTTTGAAGATTTTAACAGTTTTTCTTGAAAAAACGCAGTTAAATATCATTTATTGACATTTAACGTTATTATAACTTGAAGAATATATTATTCTCTATACGATTTGATCGCATTTTATACTTCATATTCAATAGATATAGAGTTAAAGAATTATAAACATATTAAATTTCTTAAAATAACCAGATATGCTAACCATGGAAACTGCTAATATATGTCAGTATCAATAGGTTCGTTCAATGAAGTAAGCAGTTCAAGAAAATGGTAGGTAAGCAAACGAGACTTGTTGCTTAGTACACTGAAAGATTTTCTAGCTATATGACGAACTGATATTCACAAATGTCATCGAGAAAGTTATACAGTTGTCATATATAACATGTGTATCTCTCATATCCCTTTTATTGGTCTGGAAAGTTATACAAAATAAATTTATAGATAGGTACAGTTATTTGCAGATAGTGGAATTAATTTGGAACATTTTTAGGTCTAAGAAAATATTTCAAATTTAACAATGTTATGAACATTCACATCAGATTTTTTTCTTTTTATTTAAAGTCCATAAGGTTTTATGAATATGTCACCTTTACATTATATAAGAAGTTTGACAATATATTGAATAATTAAAATATGGGGAAGTATTTTTTATTAGTTCCTACGGAGTCGCTCTATTTATGTCTATAGTGTACATTACACTTCGATAATTTTGAATGATCATGTACCTACACCAGGTGTGCTATTTGAATTTTGAAGTATTTATCAGTGCTCGCCTGTCAAATCAACGTCAAACTGTTGTTTATCGGCTAAAATATTATTCACAAAATTGTTTTGTTTCAACTTTGATAGCTAATCGTTACAGCAACAAAAAGTATGCAGATTCAGATTACTGGGTTAAAGTTAAGGTCAAACGAGGATAAATTTTAAAGAATTACGAATTTTTAAAAAGTTTCGATGTCTTTCTTTGTTCCACAAAAACTGAAAATGGCCAAACATCTAAAATAAACCCTCTGACTATTTTCAGAGATTTAAATTTTGTAATACAAACTGAAGTAAGGGGATATTTTTTTTAAATCATGCCTTATCTATCTCGTAACTTCTGGAGTACCTCAGGGTTCTCACTTTGGACCTCTCCTTTTTACCTCCCGCTAACCTTGGTAAGGGAGGTATAGGGATCATGCTAAAAATCGCATATTGAGATTTTGATATATGACCACGTTGCAAGGTCCATAGAAACTGATTTTAATAATTTCACAATGATGTCTGTGGGTGTGTATGTGTGTGTGTGTGTGTATGTGTGTGAGTGTGGATCTTCTGGACACTAACTAAAATACTATCATTCGGAAAATTTTGTGGCCACCGAATAAAAATTAAATGTCGGGAGATATTGTATTAGTTACATCAGATTATTATATTATTTATTAATGATATTTATTCCCGTTTTCTAAATTCTCAATTCATAATGCATGCTGATGATCTTCAGTTATATAAAAAAATTGTTTCTTTGACTGATCGTCATAGTCTTCAAGATTTTGATAGACTAAATACCTATCTTACAGTAAATGTTCCATTATCTCTTTTTCGCGTAGTAGAAATGTATTTGAATTTAACTAAATTATTGATGGAAATGGTATCAGTCGTGTATCATAAGTCAAAGATCTTTGGATCATTTTATATAAGAAATTAATTTATGACGTACATATTTGACAGCGTAGTTAAACAGGTATATAAAATGCTTGGATTTATATTGCGAGTTGGTTCAAATTTTAAAAATCACACCACTCTCGTTCATTTATACCATACTTTTGTCAGATATCAACTGGAATTTGCTTTTGTATGTTGGTCGCCACATTATCAAATATATGTGAATAGAGTTAAGGGTAGTCAGAGAAATTTATTTCTGCACTGAATTCCAAATTTCCGAATAATTTAATTTATTTCACCTCCTTACAAAAATGATTAATAATAGGAGTCTAAGGTTAAATTCTAACTAAAACGTTGAGAGATGCTAGACTTTTTCTTTATAAAATTATAAATGGTCATATTGATAGTCTAACTCTTTTGAGTAAAATATCTTTATGAGTACCCTCTTATTCAACTCGTTCATCTGATAATCTGTAAAAATGTATAGGACTAATTTTGCAATGTTTTCCCCGTTAAATCGCTTATTGTGTTGTTATAATCATTTTTCTCCGATATACCCGATATATTTATTTAAGAAGTTTATAAAAAATAGCGTCACTCATATATCTACTTCTTTATGAGTTTATTTCTCGTTTACCATATTAGCTAATTTTCACCATATTTGTTGACTATAATAAGAAAAAAAAATGTGTTAATTATCATGATTGTGCTGTTGTGTTATTAGGACCGTATCCTGTTGTTTGGCCACTTTTTTTGTAAATAAATAAAAAAACTTAATATTAATTTAAATAATATTTGAGGTGGGAATCAACAGTTAATAATTATTATCACATTAGTTAAATGATTTTAAAATCATCCTGGTGTTAGGTAGTCTACAGGGGAGTCAAAATCACTGCAGAATCTTGAGATCCCCTCTCCTACTCTTACTCGTACACGCGAAATGGAACACTTAAGCCAACAACGTCGCTCTCGACAATCCAGCCACTTCCACGCTAAATGGAGGTCTCTCCACTTCTTTCTTCTCTGGCGCGCTCTCCTCTCTTGAGGACCTATTTCGTCTCTCCTTTTGCTCTCTTCGCATCCTTACGACTGCGATTACTGACGGAAAGTAAAAAAAAATCCGAGGGTCATTTATTTTTTATATAAATGTGAAGAAGGAACGAGGAATGGAGAGGCCAGTTTGTGCTTAATTTGCAGAGCTCTGTGGATATATCCAAAATATATACCTAAAATTACACAACTGACTTCTGCATGATTGTAATACAACATTGGATGTTAACTATTACAACGTATTTTCTAATTCGTATTGTAGTTGTTAAATCTAGTACTGTCAATAAACGAAAAAAAATTGGAACGGAATAATGGAATCGGTCTTCGGATCCAAATAATGGACCTGATCTTTGGTTCCGGAGGTCATCATACCCGTGTAGTGAAACTGATGCTTCAATTCGGGTAGCTGAATCGATGTTCGGATATAAAGATTTTTATGGTCGAAACTCATAAGATGTATGTATGTATGTATGTATGTATTTGTTTCGGGATTTTCAACCCTTACAGGTTATATCCCTAGAATGGTCTTACACACATCTATTTTCTTACGCAGATGTCATGTGTGTTGCCCACCCAAGCAAGCCCTTGTTACAACCACCAGCCGGTGCTAGATAGCTTAGTGATTGCCAAGTTAATTGTATCCCAACTTGGAAAGGTAACGGGAGTAGATACCGATCAAGATCAGTCGAGAAAAATTCGACCTGTCCCGGATTCGAACCTACGACCTCTGAGTCCAGAGGCTAGCACTCTACCACTGTGCTATCCCCCCGTCGAAACTCATAAGATTATAAATCAATATTTCTTTACAAGACGCAAAAATTCTTAAACTTATATTTTTTCACATTCTGCAGAATGGATATGTAGGCAATTCTAGTTACTGAACGGATATAATTTCATATCCATTCTACTCGTAGGGTGGATATGAAATCCACGAATCACAAATCACGTAAGTCGTGTAACCCAAGCAACTGTCTATTCATTTATTACAAGATGAAGAAGAAGAACGATACAAGTATCACATTTGACATTTCGATGTTGTCACTCAGATGGATATATTTTCTGAATTATATTATAAATAAATAGATTAAATAAGTTGTAAGTATTCAAAAAGAACATTTAAAAAATAAGAACCAGAACGTTATCCTTTATCCTTTTTAGATTTGGCAATATTATCAGAATATAGAAGAGGATGAAAGATTTAGTATATTTAAACGAAATTTAATCATAAGCTAAATGGATTAGAAAAATTCTAAGTAGTACGTATGTAAAAACATTGTATATAAAATAAATATCATTTTAATAATAAATTCCATTAAGAAAGCCTAGGAAAACAAGTACATGAAATGACAATAAAATTAATAATGTTCAATTTAAAAATTTACAGTTTGTATTTTCATTCGTCGTAGAAGAAGTATGCTATACAACGCGAGTAGAATGTCCATATCGCCTTCGGATGGTTGAGCACTTCGCCTACGGCGTCATGCTCAAATTTGATCCTCCTGCGATATGGAAACCATATCCAATCAAACCCTCTTTTGGCGTCAAAAATTTATGCACAACGGTTTCCGGGAAGACGACATCCAATTCCGCGTTCTTTTGAAAAACTACGGGAAAGGTTTGAAAGAACTGGTCATGTTCAGTACGCTTCTCCAAGTGCGTACACCATATTCGTAAGTTCTTCTTGCGAGAGACTCATATTAATAAATTTATTTACTTAATCCCACTATTATTAATAATAACCTGGCTAATAAAACTACTGTCATTACTGCAATTGTTTCTTATTCAAAAAACAACATACATGGTATACTAGATTTAATTTTTAATTGAATATATAAATTTAGAGAAAAATGCTGAAAATCTCCGAAATTATTGGTTTTAGGCACAGGATACCCTAAATAACATATGAAGATAATACAAAAACATACACAACTGAATAATAAAATATAGGGTGTTCCATTTGAAAACGACGAGTTATAGTCAAGACGGCGATTTCGATGACTCATGCTGTATAATAAATTGGAACAAAAGTTATATCAAGTAATAGTATATTATTCAATGAGCATGTAATGTATGCTGTTATTCATAAGAATGAAGTTTGCATCACGAGCCGGAAGGCGAGTGATGTAAATCATTCGAGTGAGTAATAGCCATTACATGCGAATAGAATACTATACTTTATTCACAACTGTCAAATAATAACATACTGTACTATGTACTATTATAAGATCAGAAATAACCTAACAAATTTTAGAAAAATTGTTTGTTTACAAACATAAACATAGTTAGCGTTGACCGCTAGGTATTTGTTATAACAAAATTATGAAGTGATTTAACATTTAGCAGAAAATTTTAAACCGACTATTCAGCTACATTTTAAGCGTAAGAGGAAAATAAAACTATAAAAAATTAGAAAACTAGTATAATTTTGGCTTTTTATGTGGAAAAAATTACGTATTAAAAGTAATTTGTTTGAAAAGTAAGATTTGAATTTGACATAACGATTGAATAATATTATTCCATCGAACTGTCAATATTATTCAATTAGCAACAGTAACTAATGTCATTAATTGATAAAAAACGGTTGAATTATGGGTATATTAGTTGACAGTCGTGGATAAAGAAATTTAATGCTGTTGCCAGCATTAGTAAATATGTAAGTATGTATTTAAGTTAACAAAAGTTAAATGGCAGATGGTATTGTGCTGGCCACATCAGATTTTTTTCTACAATCTAACGGGAAATATGTGTACTCAAATTCAAAATGAGCGCAGGAAATAGCTAATTCCCCCACTCGGCGAATAATTATTGTAATGGAAACAATTACCATGACCGCTTCAAACCACTATGCAATGCATAGCCGCCCATTTAGCAGATTTGTCAAAAATTTAGAATACATTTTGTAATTTTTCTTATATTTATAAATGGCTGTAGAAAAAATCCTGTTTTCAACATATTACTTCGCTCAGTTCGGAAACTTGCGTACATTTCAGAATCAATAATTTACCGCACTTATAAAAAAAACTATGTATTATAAATATGTACTATTTCCCGCAACGAATTGTTTTGTATAGACGAGAAAAATATACCGTGTGAATCACGAAAACGGCGTTTAACATGAGAAAACAGTTTTTCCTTGCGCAAAAGTGGCCTATTAAATTTAAATAATAATACTGCAAATAAAAGTTGTAGATTAAGTGAACTTTTGCCCACTTATTTAAAAATATATATAGAGTGTATCTGGGAAGACGAACCCCCCCTTAACTTTTTTATTATAAGGAATAGAAAAATTTTCTTCATATAAAAGTTTTATCATAGTAAATATACTATTTGACGACAGGTACAGATTTTTTTTTATATAGTCAGGTTTACATGATACGACTATCAACTTTTATTTTTCAAATGGGAACCTAAAATTGTTTTACTAAAATAAAAACCGCCATTTTTTTCTTTTTTCAACGATGTATTATTTGTCATAAATAAATATGAAAAAATCTGATGTGGCCAGCACATAACCTCTCGCCGTATATTTTACCTGGCTGTATGCATAAAGCAAAGCATATTTTTATAAATACATATAATATATTTATATAAATCTATGACGTATAAATTTCTTTATTATTCAATAATAGCATGTCTCAACATGAAGATATTTTACCATAAATTATGTTACAATAAATTACAAAGTAGAGTTTACCATATATAAACATTAGGCTGGTAACAGCAATTTTCAATTCGAACAACGTTGTTTACTTTCTCTTCATATTCTTCTAGTAAAAACATTAATTTTGGGCGGTCTAAAATGTATATATCTGGATTGTGCATCTATTCTTATATATCTTCTTTTACATTTTATTTTTTCATACTTGTTATATCTAAATAACCTTAATTCCCTTTAATAAAGTGACGGATAGATTGCACTCCGATTTTGTCAATATTTACAACTTACTTGAGAAGAATTTGATAGCTTTTTCGCAATTCAAAGTTACTCTAGTCTACAGTACTGGTGTACATTGTCCCATAATGTTTGAAACAAATTTAAGTCCTTCAACCTAGACTTGTCATCTCCATAATAGTCACAGATCAAGAACTAAGGGATTCTCCAAGTACATTTTTAATTCATTACACATTATTTCTGACACTGACATTTATCTGTCAGTTACAAATAATTTAAATTATCAACTATTTTTCATGGCATTCTTTCGGCTGTCAAATTTATTACAACAGATTATTTTATATATTATACTTCTTTTATCTCTAAATCTATGGAATATATAATAAAATATTTAAATGTATCAGATAGAGAATTTAATTTTCTTTAATATTACCACGAAAAATTTTCAAAAAATAATATTTAGAAGATTTTTTTTCAAGAATCTTCTACTTCCGGTTGTCCAATTATTACCAAAACCTTTTCAGATCTTCCCATGAATGTCCGATTGGGAAATACGTTGTTAAACAAATTTTAAGTCTTATAGTTTTTGAGTAACCGTCCTTCCAACATCCCACATACACATACACACATACACACACACACACACACACACACACACACACACACACACACACACACATCCACACACACACACACACAGACATCATCGTAAAAATGTTAAAATCGGATTGTAGGGACCTTAAAACGTGCTTATTCAATAAAATCTGGATATGCGATTTTTAGCATGAATGCAATACCTCTCTTAGCGAGAGGTAAAAAGGATAATTGAGAAATATCAGAAACTATTTTTATTCAAATGTTCTAGGTGGCTATTCGAAATTAATGACAATAAATCAGATGTTTATTTGTTACCTGTTTCACGTGGTTTGTAAAGCAACTGGAAAATGTTCGTACACATCACATTTAACGTTTAAATTTCTGCATAAAGGTACGGTTTCCTAGACGCGACAAGCCGCGGCGGTCGGTCGCCGCGACTTTACTCCGATCGGTAGTCGCAGAGCACTACTGTTTTCCTAGACGCGACAACTGCAGTTCGAAATGAAGCGAATTATTTTACAAAATAATTATATTTTCCAAATGTAAATTTCAATTTATAGCAGCATTCATTTTTTTATATTATTTCATTTACATTCTCCTGATTTTCCTATTTTCTCTGCAACCTCCTTCCATATTTTGTCTTTATATATTACATCTTTTTGCTTATCATTGCTACTATCATATGAAACATTTTTTTCTCGAACTTCTTCAACTAATTTCTCATCATCTGCGGCTGAAAATGCTGATTTCGCCATTCGGTCGCCGGCGACTGTCGCGGAGTACTTCTCCCTATACCAGTCATTCGTTTGTCGCCGCGGCAGACGATCTGCCGCGAAGTCGCGATCGCGCCGAAGAAACCACTTCTTATAATTTGCCTATAAGCAGAGGTGTCGCGCGACTGGTCGCCGCGGCTTGTCGCGTCTAGGAAACCGTACCTTAAGAGAGTAGGGTCGTAATTTCGAGCAATTATTTTAAGTTATTTTACTTTATTACATTTGTAAATTTACGTTGTGAAGTTATTTTACCTGCTTACATTTCGCATAGCCACCTAGAAAATTTGAATAAAAATAGTTTTTGATATTTCTCAATTATCTTATTTTTTCGAATTTTTTCATATTCCTTTATGAAAAGAGAAAAAAATGACGGTTTTTATTTGAGTAAAACAATTTTAGGTTCCCATTTGAAAAATAAAAGTTGATAGTCGTATCATGTAAACCTGACTTTATAAAAAAATTCTGTACCTGTCATCAAATAGTATATTTACTATGATAAAACTTTTATATGAAGAATTTTTTTCTATTCCTTATAATAAAAAAGTTAAGGGGGGGGGGTTCGTCTTCCCAGATACACCCTGTATATATTTTTAAATAAACTCCATAAGATATGCATTGCATTTTACGCATCGCTATTAAAAGTCAAACTTCACATACTGCGATTAATGTGTGTAGCTACTACTTCACGCATTGGTGTAGAAAAATTCTTTATTTAGTTCTCTAATATTGATGAGCAAGTAGAAATATGTTCATAATAATATACTGCATTACGTCTTGATTTATCTTTATTTACGTCTTCAACTATTTGATTAAAACAAAACACACAGCAATATGTTCTTCAGCATGCGTGAAGTATTTAGTATTTAAAGTATTTTATTTACTTTAAATACTTTTGGACACTTTAAGTACCAAAAAGGATTTAAAGTACTTTTTTATGAAAAAGAAGTATTTTAAGTACAGTACTAAGTACTAATTCTCAAAAGTATTTTAAGTTAAGTATTGTAAATACTGGATGTATTTAAAGTAAAACTTCCAGTACTTTTACTTTAAGTAGTTCCCAGCTCTGCACGTACATACGAGGGTGGTTTGAAAAGTCCGTGCAAAGTTCGAGAGATGGCAACACTGGTACGTATCGAGGTTATGTTTAGTTAGTGACATGTCTTGGAAGAACGCTCACCAAGTTTCAACCAGATCGGTTTATTTCTCTGTATTTGACGTTGGTTTAAGTCGAGTGATTTTCAAGAAATGGAAGAAAAAGAATTTCGTGTGTTGATCAAACATTATTTTATGAAAGGCAATTCGCCTCAGAAGACTAAGGAGAAGCTTGATAAACATTATGGTGAATCTGCACCTTCGATTAGAACAGTTTATAAGGGGTTATAAATTTTCGGAGTGGGCATGAGCACAAGTGACGCTGAACATCCTGGACGCCCTATCGAGGTCACTACTTCAGAATAATCCTCATCGACTATTTGGAAAAGGGTAAAACTATAACAGGTGCATACTACTCATCGTTATTGGACCGTTTGAACACCGAGCTGCAAGAAAAACGTCCACGATTGGTCCTCAAAAAAGTTCTTTTCCATCACGACAACGCACCAGCTCACTCATCTGTGATTGTAGCCGCAAAATTGATGGAATTAAATTTCCAACTCGTTCCACATCCTCCCTGTTCTCCAGATTTGGCTCCTTCGGACTACTACTTGTTCCCCAATATGAAGAAATGGTTGGCGGGAAGAAGATTTTATTCAAACGAGGAGGTGATTGTAGAAACGAAAGCATATTTTGCAGAGTTGGACCAATCTTATTATTTGGAAGGGATCAACAAACTGGAGCAGCGTTGGACGAAGTGTATAAGTCTAAAAGGAGACTACGTTGAAAAATAATAAAAAAATATCCCGAAAAATTAAGTAGTTTTCATTTTTGCACGGACTTTTCAAACCACCTCGTAATGTAGGAAATTGTGAAATGAATAACTTTCCTATCCCCTTGTAAAGGTATCATATTTGTAAAAGATAAAAAAATGTTTGTTTATTTGAACAATCACAATCAAATGTATGACGTTAAACTACATGAATTAGATAATTAAAGTTCCAACAAAGTTCTTACGAATTCCTTTTGTTCTTTGTGGAACATGAGTGGAAATACCATTACTTGTTTCAGTGACCATTGTACTTGACGGTTTTCAGACTAGAGCTTTTACAAAGGACTACATTTTATAGTAGGATTATACAATAGTAGTAGATATTTTCAAGTATAAAAATGTCACAGATCTTTTTAACTTAATCTATTATATTATTCTGTAATAGAAAATTAGTAAATCAAAGAGTAATGCAACACTTTTTTAAACGTTCCTAAATTTAAATAGATATTTTATTTACCATCATTATAGTAAAATGTTGGTTCCTAACCTTTTAGAGTTTGGAAATTGTCATTCCTAACTGCAATGACCATCTCTTGAGTGGAAAATGATCGTTCATGCTTCTATCCCAGGAGTTAGAAATGTTTATAAAAGGTTACCTAGCAATATTGTCATAGATCCCTGTAATAAAGTAGGCTAAACAAATTTTAATATAGCTGTCAAAATGTATTAATAAAATTAAAGGTTATAATTGAATGATTTATTTTGAAAATTATTGATTTGAAAAGAGGATGATTGTAAATAAAATAGTATATACAGGGTGTTATATTTTAATGGACCCAGCAAATATCTCGCTTATTTATTAAGTTAGTAATTTCTTTCATATAACATTATTTATACAGCACATGTAAGCTACTTGATGACGGATGTACATTCGTGATACCACTTCCGGTTTATTAGTATTTAATATCAACTTTGAAATTTCAAATGGAACTATATTTTTTACAAATTTGAAAAGTACATCAAATTTGCTTTACAATCATGTAAAATAATCCATATGTTACATTATTAAAAAGTAAAATGGCGGGCACTTTTTTATACACCTAGTCGAAAAGGGAATAGTGAGCCATGACTGTGGCTTGAAATAAAACAATGTCTTAAAACAATTGTAACTATTATTATTATTATTTACAGGTTGGTATTTACCGTGTTACAATTGTTTTAGTTAATTGTTTTATTCCAAGTCATAGTCATGGCTCACTATTTTCTTTTCGAGTAGGTGTATAAAAAAGCACCCGCCATTTTACTTTTTATTTGTTACAAACTAATAATCTTTAAAGAAATAAAATTATTGAAAATAACCACTTTCTTTTCCACACTGCTGCAAACGTTCTGACCACTCATTTATTTCAGCACGCACCACTTCCAGGAATATTGAGATGAGGTTTGGAGCAGGCCTTCTTCTCTAATACATTCCACAAGCGGTAGTCCAAAGGATTGAGGTCTGGACTTCCAGAGGGCCAATCTTGAGCGGCAATGAATTCCGGTAAATTCAGCTGTTAACTAGCGTTGCGATGATACCTCCATCAAATCACTGATGCTGGGTGGTGGCCCCTTTCTACCTTCGGGATTTTCTCTACATCTTCCCGAGATCCGTTTATCATTTTGACAGTTAATTTTTTTTCTACAGTGGTGAAGAAAGCAGCTTCCATACCCACGGAAGTTGTGTGTGCTGCAATAGATGAGTGGCCTGAACGTATTGTGCCAGCGCGGGTAATTCAATTTTAAATGTTACCCACGCCAGCCCAGATGCATTCAATTTCAAATGTTATAGTTATAATTATCATATTTGTAAAGCAACCTTGTATTTTCATTGTTGCTATTATTTTTCGGTTGTCATGTTATGTGTTTATTTTATTATGGCAGTTCAGTTGTTGTAATAGCTCCGACCAGAGCATAAGAAATAAATTTTGCTCCTGAAATTCAAGAATTTATTTATTACCTGTGTTCATCTTCAAGTTTCAGCTTTAATGTGCACCGATACAACGTTGCACAGTATGAAGAAGTATGTGAAGGATTATTAGTATGTAACACTTAAATAGCATTCGTTTTTTATCAGATTTCTTTTGTTTATGTAGGATAAGCGCCCGTTGTACT
This sequence comes from Harpalus rufipes, assembly GCA_951394225.1. Taxonomy (NCBI): domain Eukaryota; kingdom Metazoa; phylum Arthropoda; class Insecta; order Coleoptera; family Carabidae; genus Harpalus; species Harpalus rufipes. The sequence continues at coordinate 12,533,546 of OX596288.1, read as the reverse complement.
ATGAACAGTATTTATGGCACGACTATGTAGAAACTTAGATATCTCGGCAAATTCTGTCATTGCATACTGTGAAATATAAAGTTTCTTACAACAAAATTAACAAGAGAACAATAAAATAGTGGTATTCACTATGTGTAGTGTTACTATTGTAGTCATGAACATCTCCTGTTTCATATTTCTGTAGATGAGTGAAAACAATGCGTTTAAATTCTAATTAAACAGTTGCTAGAATTAATTAACAGGATACTAAAGACGAAAATAATGTTTGTGTTAAGTTGTGTTAGTGTTTTATTGTTGCCTTTACATGTGGAAGATCTGAAAATAATTGAGTTAAAGTTTGGAATATCTTGTTTTTCATGCTGTTATACTGCATTGCTGCGGGATGAATATAACAATCTTTTGTATGTTTATGCTTATGCTTGTGCATAAACACAAACACAACGTTAAAATTAGTTAACATTTACGTCAGAAGATACAAGCGGTATTTATACTCCAACAGAAACTCAATACTCTAGCACAACCACAATGGAAGTATGAAAAAGAAAATAGTTGGTTTAATTTCATAAAGATGTCTGCTCAACGCCATCTTCGATTTGGCGCATATTGTCTGTTCCATGCATACATTCAATCCGTCATATCGTATCCGTTGCGAGCTCTGATTCGCAAAATTCAAATTTGTGAACTTGGTGGGAGACGGATGACGGAGTTCGTCAAGTTTCAACTCGGACGTACAGTGGTGGACAGAAAAAAATAGGACAAGTCGAAAAATCAAATAAACTTTCTTCTATAAGATTTAGTTGCTTGAATTTGGCTTTACAAGTATGACATTTGTCACTTTGATTTGTAAAAATTGAATTGTCGAATCGAAGTAAAAAAAATCTGATGTGGCCAGCACAATACCTTCCGTCAATCCTGTGTATTATGTACAAATTCCATACATAAATTTTCTTGCAAAAGATTATAAATTTTTGGTATTATGTGATTCCTTTTCTCGACAACTGAATTCCATACTCCTGATAACAAGCAAACCACATAAAATAAGAAAATTATGAAATTTTGATTGAAAAATTGTAACACTTGCCAGTTATGGACATAATTAATTGCTGTCATTTTGACACGGTCAAAGTCATGTTACTGCACGCGCCCCATACATAAATTTTCTTGCAAAAGATCCTATATTTCCAGTAAAGTTATTTCATTAACAAACTATGCAAATTGCACATGACACTGATATCTTCTTCTTCTTCTTTAGTTTTTCCCATTCGTTAGGGGGTCGCTATTTTTTATTTTCTTCTTCCACTTATTTTTGCTTTGCGTGTCGTCCTCATTCAGTTTCTTTTCTCTCAAGTCTTCTACAATACAGCCTTTTCATCTTATATTTGGTCTTCCTATGTTTCTTCCACCTTCTATTAATATATTCATCTCTCCTCATAACATGTTCAAACCAATGTAATCATCGTCTCTCTTATATCTAGAAACTTCTAATACTAGAGTTACTTCCCTTTTTCTTTCATTGATTTACATTTTATTGATACTGACATCTGTCAATTTGAATTAGCAGTTTCCATGGTTAAGTTAGCATAGCTGGCTGAATTATGAAATTTATATCAAATTTATTATCTTTATTCTTCTTTAACTCTATATCTGTTGAATATCAAATATAAAATGCAATCAAATCGTATAGACAATAATATATTATTTAAGTTATAATAACATTTAACTGATTTTTTCAAGAAAAACTGTTAAAATCTTCAAATGAGGACACTTCCGGTTGACCAATTATAACCAAAATCTAATCAACTCTGCATATGGTTGTAAGGAAGAGAAATACGCAAGAATTGTAATTTTTGGAATTCTAGTACTGGAGATATCGTGCAGGAAAAAACAGTCACATACACACACACACACACATACACACACACACACGCACATACGAACACACACACACACATACAGACATCATCGTAAAAATAGTAAAATCGTATTGTAAAGACCCTAAAACGTGCTTATTCAATGAAAACTCACCACCGAATTTTTTGACCAAAGACAATACCTTCCTTACTATAGGTGACGGAAGGTAAAAAGCCTCGAATTAGCGATATTGTGAAGTGTTCGGTAATTGTTAAAGCGGAAGAAGGAATGCCGATCAGACAAATTGCCCAGCGCTATAATTTTAATAAAAATTCTGTCGTTAACATTTTAAATAAGTGGGGTTGTCAAGGATCAGTTTACACTAGAAAAAAATACTGTCCTATTTTTTTCTGTCCACCACTGTACGTTGTTTTAATCACGTGGTTTTGTTTTAGCAATAAAATGGCATCGAAATGCTCAGGAATCATTCGATAATAGTTTTTTATACGGCCATTGTGATAAGTATGACATATCAACGTAGTATCCTAACACTGAAAGTTGAACTTAAGGATGCCCAATTGTCCTGTATTTTGTGAGGAACGCAATTTAATTATTATACATTTTATTTTAAACAGTTCAATAGAATAATGATATTGCTACTACTCAGTAATATAAAATAAAAATAAATAAATATTTCATCACGGCATATTACCCATTACTGGGTGTGCCAATCTGCAACATTGTGTTTTGTTTTTGTAGTTATTGCTTATGCTCCCATCTTGCATCATAAAGTCTAGTAGAAGTGGCAACTATACGCTTTTGGAGCGTACATACGCGTTTTCGTTATAAAATATGGATTTTAATTTTTAAGAATTTGTTAAATTTGCTTCATTGTAAAGAACTCTATATTATCTTACATTGCATTAAAACACGTTTGACCTTGAAAATTTTCAAAAATATATTTTTTTATCATACATTTTTCATCCAACCCTACCAGAACCCCTCCCATAAGAAACCTATAGCTATACGTCAGTGGTAATAGATAAATATGTATACATTATTCAGTTGTCAGCTGTCCGTACGTTTAAACCTAAATTTCAGTTCTATAAATAAAGTAAAAATTATTTATGCTCGTCTAAAAAATAATGTTCGTAACTTGTATGAAATTCAAATATCTTAGCTCGTGTGTATTGACTTGCACTCCGCTACACGTTGTGCGTCAATTTACGCTCGCATGATATTTGGTATTTTTCATAAATTGTTACGAAAATAACTATATATAATATTGTCTGTCACTCCTACTTAATTCTTCATTAAATTCTTTCCATAGCCTTGTCAAAAACGGATACTATTCACTATATGCATGTGATCGTATGTTTTTATATTACATTGCGACGAATACAACGTGACGGAGTATGGTAACAGGTCTAGAGTACACATCGCGCGAAGACTGCTTAAAATGTCTAACCGTGACTTCGGCCCTGAGCGGGATGGGCAACTCCACGTACAAATTTGATGTTAGAAAGCTTAAATTTCGAATCAAATGATTCAGATGATGATTGCAATACTGATATAAAGTTCGCAATTAAAACGAAAACACAAATGGTGAATTAAGTTATATAATTAAAGAAAGAGAAATATACGACCTTTATTTAAAACAAATTCAAAATTAGACGAAAAGCATTTTTTTTGTCGCATGATCAAAGCATAATTTTATAAATTGCACAAATTAATAAAAGCATACTTTTCGAAAATTAATGTTTCACGTACAAAGGTACCGCACAGATATACCGCCCAAAACAACAATTCTATAATATTTACAATAGTGGGGGTAATCGAGGTTACGTGAAGCGGGTACAAACTCGCACAGCGAATGAGTTGATGCGGAGTATGCGCAAGGTCTCATAATAACCCCGCTCGGGCCCTACACTCAGGTGGGTGCTACTACATATGATAATAATGTGAGCTAGTTTTTACACTCCCGTTCCATAACATTCTCGCGCCATGTGGATGTAAAACTTCGTATAGACCTAATTAATAAATAATAAAAATACAACACTACGAAATTCAATGAACGTATGTCTGAATTTGATCCTACAACTTCGATACGCTGCATAGCCTGTTGCATTTGATCTATTTACGGGCGGTGAGAGACTATCAACGACATACGGTATTTTGGCTTGCACCTAGCATATTCATTTCCAATAATTTTCTTACTTTACATTTTTATGGGTTTTAAACTGTTACAATCTATTACTAAAGAAACAAATTATCGAATTCTAAACAAGAGTTGATTAACTTCTTTTACAAAATATCTTTTTTCTGAAACCGAGGCGAGAGTATTATTTTCGCGCCAAAAATGCGACGAGAAAGTTTCATTTCCCTAACTAGTCACGAAAACGTTTAAACGTTTTATTTAAAATTTTATTCAATATTAATATTTTTTATTGTTTTGTATATGGGACCATTAGTCCCAGAATGTCTAAAGGAACATTATCGCAATTATTTGCTTCGCAAGACATTGCCTATGAACAAAACCGCACACACCAAAAATGCAAAACTGGCAGTAATTTATTGGTTTTCGTTTATTTACTATTTTTTTTCTGTCACCTTAGAAACGAGAGAAGCGCATAACTAAATATAGAAAATCGAGTAATTTAAAATTAATTTTTATTTTAATCAAATATTTCAGAAAATAAAAATTAATAGAGTAAAATGCCTTTACTTGACTGGGAGCCGTAAAATACTTGGCATGAAATGCTTCGTATTTCAATATAGACCCTCGTCAGTAATGTACCATTTGCCTGATTCATGTAAATAACTATTTTTTGTCAATAAAATCGAATTTCTATACAGGGTGTAAAGAAAAAGCACATTAAATTTAACCAATGATAAAACTCGTCGAGTGCAACAATATTTCTTAATAACTTTTTCTTGTAAACCTTCTAGATATTGAGTTAACATTCTTCAAAGTTTTATTACATATTTCATTACCCGCGTATGGTTGAATTCAAAATGGACTGCGCATGCGTCTACAACCAATTGTTTCCGTTGAGACTGCGATTGAATACAATGAAAGGTTGAATGAATTTGTCAACCCAAAAGAAAGGTTAGAAACTGGTTATATTGACCAATAAACCAGATAGAATAGAATACCTCGACTAAGGTAACAAAAAGAGTCATACGTCAAATTTTTATGTTATAACAGTTTAGATAATCCAAAAATTGTCGGACATTTATAGGATGTAGTCGACCTAGAACAACTCTACAATTGACGGAACAAAAAAAACGCATAAAGATGATTGAAAATGATGCAGGTCTAAATGAAATCACAATAAATGTTCAAAATGGCCACCGCCATTGTCAATATTCTCTGAAGGCGTCGACGAAATGATGTAACTGTTGTTCTTTCAATATCCTTCAAATTGTCATATGTGACATTTTGTTGTGCTATTCTTCGAGTACTAAAACCTGGCTGAGAATCAATACTTATTTTATTTACATACATGTAAAAAGGTGCGAACGTTTGGAAGATGACAATTCGGAAAACGGTTCAAATAAATTTGTTGGGCTTTGGCAGCGTTTCTCTGAGCTTAACCATAGGCCAGTACAATATCTGTATACTCTCTATTCGTAAAGGCAGGCATCTTTATTGATTATAACTTTTATAATAATTATTAATCGATTTATTTGTCAAAAACAATTGTTTCATTATTATGGCTACTGGACTATAACTATTATGGAAATACCTAAACGGCTCGTTAATTTATGGGGAGGGGGGAAGAATGCTGAAAAAAATTGAGATTTCGAAAAAAAGTAATTAGGAAATATTGTTGCTCTCGACGAGTTCTATCACTGGTTAAATGGGGACTTATACAATTCAAATATTTTGGTCGCCATCTAGTGTGTAAAAAAGTATTGAGCAAGATTTAGCTCTGTTTGACGTTTATCACGTGATCCATATTTGGTCCCACGTGATCACAACAACCATTGTTTGAAAACATGAACATGTCTGAGACTGAACACAGAAGTTGAAATAATATGATTAATATAAATTGAATATGAATTAGTAATGTGTTTACATGAATCTGTGATAAAAAAGGAAGTTTAATTATGTACAAAACAACAATAAAATGACGCAAACCCATGTTTGTAAAGTGGACAAACATAATCAAACTTATTTTGGAAAAACAAGTACAGCAACTCAAGCAACTTTAATAAAGCTGTCTACTAATAAAGAGATATAAGTTTATATTAATAAAAACACATATAAAAATTGATAATAAGCAGAACAACTCCACACAAACAGAAATAAAGATCAATAAGGAAAGTAGTACCCAAACAGTCAACAATTATTATGTAAGAAAGTTATTTGGTGCTGTAGAGACATCGAGAAATGAAACTAAATTTGTCAATAATTGGAAACTAAATTATAATTTATTAAGCAATGATGCTGTAAAATTTATTTATTTCACCGGCTTATCTGTAGAACATTTTAATACAGATATTTCCAAAAAATGCCAAAGAAAACTAAATTTAATAATTTAACATCCAGAGACAAATTATGTATGACTTTAATAAGATTAAGACGTGGATATACACTAAAAGAAATTTCATTATTTTTTTCCGTCTCTCTCAACAGTGGAATTTGTAGTGTTTACATGGATTCAGTTCATGTTTTTTCAAATTGAAACGATGAAATCGAATTTGTTTTCCCTCCGTGAGAATCAGAAAGATTCGATTCCGCAATGTTTCATTAATAACAATCACTACACATAATAACTTAACCAAACTTTGCTGACTAAATAACAAATTAGGGGATCAAAGGGGAGGTGCTGAATAGGGAAAGCATTTGATTGCCTCGGCCATAGTATATCACCTCGCTCTTTCTAAAAAATTCTTGTCCCTTTCTAAATTATGTAGAGGGAGGTCCGCTGCCGATCCGCCGCCGATAACGTCAAAATCATAAATCCCCATTGAATGTTGTTAATGCATGCAAAGCTAAAAGGACACAACCAATAAGGTGGTAGTTATCCCTACTTAAACTACCACCCCCTCCTTGAGGGTAAAAAGATGTAAAGGAAAACTATTAGCACTAAGTCAGTTGTAATACAGTCTTCAAGCAACACAGCTCATTATATTAAGCATTTTATCATTTTGTTTGTTGTAAATAAAGTATTTTTTTATTACAACGTGTGAGTCTTTTCACTGTCTTGTGGCATCCACGAGACTCGTATATGTTTTCAACATCAGAGAAACAAATGTGCTTATTTCTGTTACAGCCTGTATGAAACCTATACTAGGAAACTCAAACAGTGAACTCGCGCCAAAAGCAAATTCTAACCTCACTTTTCTAGTCTATTGATGTATTTTTTAATTGCGCGTTGCTTAATTGCATTATTTGCATGAAGAAATCGAGAATGTGTGGATTTATCTTATTGAGGTCAGTCGGAGCACGAGTCTGGTTGTCTGGTAAACTTTTAATAGATTAAAAATTACACAGTTGACCGCTCTGATCGAATTCTCTTTACGGGAATGAACGGATTGAATGGAGAGCTAGCTCTAGCTATTTCCTTTTCCGCGTATCCGTTTTGTTTGTTTGCCTTCCGTCGACATTTTAATAAAGTGCCTTTATGACCGAACGTGGAATGCGAAATACACGCTTTACCATTTACCGAACCGTTTACAAATCAATGAAAACTAACATAGCGTAAAAATTAACGCATCAATAATAAACATTCCTCTGTAATGCACACACTACAAGAAATGCGCGTACAAAATATGCAATTAACTACGAAAAATTTGATTCAATAATCGTAGTCTATATTTATACAATTTCGCAAAAAATATAAGTATACCTTCTGATTTGTAAAACCAATATATGTACCTGCTAAAATTCAGTCCCTCTTATAGTTTTTTTCATAAAGTTGCAAAACATAATAAAACTAAACATTTTATCTAATTTTTGCCATTTTTTTGTCAAGTAAGAAGTAGATACTTCAAATGTCATCTTTAATTTTAAAAATCTGATGTAGCCAACCAAAACCTCCCGCCATTTAATTTTTATTAATTTAAATACATATAATTATGGGGTCTCATTGCCGAGTGTCTGGTGGAGAATCTGGGGAACCGGATTCAATTCCTACTATCAAATATTTCAAATTTTAAATGGCACATAACTAACCCCTGTGATGCACTCTCCACGCCAAAAATGAGTACCCGTGAGGTGACGCATGGTAAACGCCCGCAAGATACAAATATGTCATCATCATTACCGAATCTGTGTACAATATGTGTATTAGCACATCCAGCAATGGGTAATATGCCTTGATAATATATTTATTTTCTTATTTAAATACATATCTGCATATTTACTAATACAAGAAATTATGTATATTAAGTTCCTTTCCATCTAACTCTTGTTCTATTTACAATTTTCTTTTGAAAATATTAGTGTTATTAATTTAAAATGATTTTTTTTTGGCAGTGACATTTATCTGTCAGTTACATACATTTGAGCTGAACTGTGTAACCAGGGAGTTGTGTTTATAGCACAAGCTCTGAGATATAATTTTTATATTATTTTATAAATTTAGGTATCCATAAAATATATAGAAAAACTATTACTGCAAACCTGTAGAAAATGGAATAATCTTTAATTTTTATAACAAATTGCAAAAAAATAACATTTAAAGGTATTTTTTGAAGAAAAACTATTTTGAGCTTCAAGTAAACTGCCATTTTCGGTTATCCGATTGACACCAAAATCTAATGACTTCTTTCCATATTAGAATAAGGTAGAAATACAAGATTTCAAAATTTTCTGAACGATAGTATTTGAGTTAGAGCGTAAAGACACACACACACACACACACACACACACACACACGCACACACACACACACACACACATACACACACACATACACACACATACACACACACACACACAAACACACACACACACAAACACTCTCACACACACACACACATAATCGTGAAAATGTTAAAAATGGATTGTAGGGACCTTAAAACGTGGTCATTTATCAAAATCTCGATATGCGATTTTTAGCACGATCCCTATACCACCCTTATCAAGGGTTGCGGGAGGTAAAAAATAAAGAAATAAAAAAAAAAACACACTGTAATAGAAAAACTAGCAGCAATGTTTGAAAATCCGTGTAGGTAAATTTGGAAAGATTGAATCATTGATTTGCAGTGTTGCAATGCACAATCACTCACCCCTGATATGTACATCATGTCTAAATCAATACTGATCTGACATTAGTCAGACTATTCAATTCACAAATCATTAGCCTACAAATTGTAGCCTTTAATTATTGTTATATCATACCCGAAATCGGTAATTAATTTAATAAAACATAAACAAACATCTTGGTAATTGAACTTTAGGGGTTTATTTATTTACTTGTAAATGACACCAACATCTCACAAACACTAAAGAATCAGCATCATCAAATAAAATAAAAAAAATTGAAAATAGCGCTACTTTATGATGTGAAAATATGAGTCACCTACATATTTCCAGCAACAGAAATATTTCCTGAATGCTGAAATTTTCAAATTTTAATAATTAAAGTATTATTTTATTAATGTGTATTTATTTATATTTTATCATAATAAAAACGCTAAAATCCGTAAGGAATTGGAGAATAAAATTTTCTTTGTAAATTTATTGAATTGACATGAAAATCTTAATTTATTTCCGTAATAACGATATAGTTGAGTTGTACCTATTGTACAGAAGGTACATAATAATATGTATATAGGTAGGTATATTTATATCGCCCATATAAATGACACTTGTGGTAATTAACGTTTTAAAATTATTGAATTAATTACAGTTGTAATAGCTGTCATAAAATTTTAATTGTTGTTCTATACTTTTTATTGTTGCAATTAAAGTTATCATTGTTGTAATCAAAGTTTTATTGTTGTAATCGAAGTTCTAATAGTATTTAATGTTTTTAATTGTTATAATTAAAGTTGTCGATTAATTAATTTTATTCGTTGTGTTATTGTAGAAATACAAAAACAGACTGTATCAATAAATTTTATTTCATTGCGAGTCACTCACACATTTTCATTTAAGTGAATATAATCTGTACTATCAAAACCAAAAATAATTTCTTAATAATTTTAATTTTTTTGCCCCAAACAATTAAAAATTTATATTTTATTCATGTTTAAAACAAAAGAATGTAGACTTGTTATACATCATTGAAAAGTTTAAATAAAATAAGCAATAAAGTGAGGCTATTTTCAACATAAGTTCCCATTTAAAAAACGTTATGTCTCGAGAATTACCTAAGGTTTCAAAAATCTATTTATACCACGTTATTCTATGTAAAAAAATCTGTTGTGGCCAGCACAATACCTCTCGCCATTTCCTTTTTTTTGTTACATAAGTATAGGGCGCGAACACTCATGTTACATTGTTGGCCTTGACAAGCAGATGTGGGGGCCCGTTTCAGAATGATAATTAGTAATTATGTACATAGATGCCAAATGTCAGAATTTTTCATTAAAAATTTCAAGATTTTCTAAATTCACGTAGATAATTTGTCACCAGGAGTGTGTAATATACTTGTCGAGGAAAGTAAACCACATGGAATTGGAAAATCACTAAATGTAGAATGAGAAATAATGATATTTGACATCTATATACATAACTACTAGCTATCATTCTGATATAGGCCCGTATATCTGCTTGACAAGCCCAACAGTCTCATGACTACTCGCGCCCTAATGTATTTAACATTTCTTGTATACCTACACTCTACACCAAAAATTCTACTTATATCTATTCCATATATTTAGATTTTTTTAATGTAAATTCATTCTATGAAGAAATTTTGTCCTATTCTTCTAATTTTTCGAGATGTTTTCAATTCATTGTCGGAAGTAACAGTATTTCTGGAGGGTATGTGTAATATACCTATAATATTAAATATTTAACTATTATACATTAAGAAATAATATAATGTATGTACTTCCCAGAAAAAGTCTTCAGTAATGTCTCCGGATTTCTGACACTTACATTAATCTGTCAGTTACAAACAATTTAAATTTTCAACTATTTTTCATGGTATTCTTTCGGCTGTAAAATTTATTACCACAGATTATTTTATATATTATATTTCTTTTATCTCTAAATCTATAGAATATATAATAAAATATTTTTTCTACTACCACTACTGTAAGAGGGTCATTACTGAACAGACTACTAACAATGTAAATTCGTGCTTATGAATAGTGTTACGTAATGAAATTTCATTACGTAACACTATTACGTAATGAACAGCAAATTTAAGTTGGCAGGACTTATTGTCAAACTATAAGAAATGATCAAAATTTGATAAATAAAATTTAAGATTTAAATATAACAGAATGAAATTTATCTGACATATACATATAAATACATATTTTTTTGGGTTATTACATTAATATTATATTATGTCAACAATACATAATTTCATTTCAATCAAATTTTGCAGTAGGGAACTATTTTTCATCGTATATCCCTACGCTTAGCAGTAACCATGGTAATATCGTTGCGCAGTTTTATTTTTGTAAATGAAACCCACCAAACTTTTTGACGTTTCGAACTGCTGCTTTTTTGTGTGATTACAAATACATATACTGAAGTAATAATTATTATAAATGTATCAGATAGAGAATTTAATTTTCTTTAATATTACCAAGAAAAAAATTCAAAAATAATATTTAGAAGATTTTTTCAAGAATCTTCCACACATATACACACACACACACACCCACACACACAGACATCATCGTAAAAATGTTAAAATCGGATTGTAGGGACCTTAAAACGTGCTTATTCAATAAAATCTGGATATGCGATTTTTAGCATGAATCCAATACCTCTCTTAGCGAGAGGTAAAAATCGTATAAAAATTATTTAAACATTTTTTCTTTATCTTTTATACCCAATAAGCAACATATGAAGTATTTTCAAAATAAGCTAAAATAACACAAAAACAAAAGACGATAGAAAATTAATAGATAATAGATTAATAGCACGTTAATGTTGTTTCAAAAAGATAATCCATAAATACACATCAATTTTCTGTAGCGGTGTATAATAAGTGCCGCTCTGTGAGTTAAAGGCGCCTTTGTGCAAAGTTATTTCAGCGCCCCTCATAATCTATATTTTGCAAATTATCATAAATTTGAAACTATAATTTTGATTCTTCGAAAAATGCTAGATTTAAAATTTTGATGAAATATCCTTTGTTAGTTCTTTCTTCTAATCAATATTACTAAAATCGTTTGTTGTAAACAACAATTTTGCAGTTATTGTGTGCAATATAACAATGTCTCTACTAATTTTGAATAGTAAATTAAGGAAATTTAATATCGGCAAAAACGAAAAATTAAATTATCTCACTTCACTAATATTTCAGACTTGTAAATCAAAAGCATTTAATTTTTTGCCAAATGTTAATATTTAAACAATGGATTCGTTGTCGGATTCATTTTTGTAATCAATATTGTTGGACTATAATCAAATTATTCTTTGTTGTAATCAACACCATCCCAGTTATTATTTCAATATAACAACTTTTAACAAGAGATCTAATGCGAACAAATTAAAAAAAAATATATTGTTCTACTATCACCTTACTGTGTAAGTTTATTATTATTATTATTATTATATGTTTGTGTTTAAATGAACCCCTTATGATCGATGCTTTTGTGTGGAGTGTGGGGCCACAACCTATCCACCCGCACAGAACAACCTTGTGCATAATGACAATTTTTCATTAGGATCTCAAATTTGTTCCATCCTGTACAATAAAAAGTTTGATTTTTAACAATCGATGTATAGTTCGTATCCAAATGTGTAATAATTAAAAGAATATCGACGGATGATGGATAAATTGAAGGAAATAAAATATTCTCCTTGTTGCAAACGTTTCGGATTTTTTATTAATCCATCCTCAGTGCTATAGAGGGAAGGAAGAATAAATCGTTACAAAGTAAAATACAGCAAAAGCCCAGCAATAATTACACATTAATAAATAAATAATGCTTACCAACAGAAGATTGTTACAATAAATTTTTAAATTTTTTAAATACATGAAGTGATACATGTGACAAAATTAGTTGAAAAAATATACATTGTGCTTTCTGCCGCAGTGTAAGTACAACTGCGAGAGAAAGATACAGAAAATTAACAAATAAAAAATATACAATGTTACCAGTACAAATTGGTTATAACACAAAAATATCTGTTGGTGTGTATATTGGCGCAAACTTTAAACTGTATACTAATGAGGTCGTTTGTTGTGATCTAAAATATTTTGGTAAATTTTATTCAGGTTTTCAGTATCTGTTCTATAATTTATACTATTGCTATTATTGTGAATATGAATCATTTCTAAAAAGTTACGTTTTTTGTAATTACTTTCTGAAGTTAATATTTTAATATTTTCAAAATCAAAATGGTGGTGGGAATTTATACTATGTTTAGATAAAGCCGTTTTTTCTGAATCTAAATTTCTGCAGTTATTTTTATGATTATTTATCCGATTCTTAATATACTGTCTAGTTTGTCCAATATACACACCATCACAATCTTTACAGTCAATCTGGTAAACTACATTAGATTTATTTTTTGTTTCTATGCTATCTTTAAGTTTACTATATACATTTCCTACTTTTTTTGTATTGTAAAATGTTATTTTAGTTTTATCGTTATTTAAAATGTTAGCTAATTTATAAGATAATTCATTAATGAAAGGAATTCTAAAATATATTTTATTGTTGTTGACATTGTCCCTGCTGTGTCTACCATCAGTGTGTGAATAATTGAAAATTTTGTTAATAAAGGTACCTGGATAACCATTTTCTTTCAATTTATTTTTTAATTTGTTTAAATTCTCATTATGAAACTCTGGATTACTTAACTGTTTAATTTTTTTAATTTCACTAGTAATAATGCCTATTTTTTGGCTTAGAGGATGATTTGATTTGTAATGTAGCATTCTATTGGATGAAGTAGGTTTTTTATAACAATCTGTCTTTAAATTTCCTGTATTATCTCTAATTATTACAATGTCTAAGAAGGGAATGCAATTTCTATTTCCTATTTCTACCGTAAATTGAATTTTTGGGTGAAAATTATTAAACAATTCTAAAGTAGTGTCAACTAATTGCGCAGGCACAGCAGTGACAATGTCATCCACATATAAGTGTAGGAATATCATTTGAAATGGTAATTTGGGTATAACTGAATTTAACAACTTATGCATAACCAAATTTGAAAATATTGGAGAGGCTGGATTACCCATAGCACAACCTTCTATTTGTTTATAAAATTTACCATTAAAGCTGAAATAACTACTATCAAAACAAAATTCTATTAATTTGCAAAATGTGGATTGATCTAGATTTGTGAAACCTTCTATTTCATCATAAATCTACAATCGTTGAAATGACTAATTCTTTAGTAACATTCGTAAACAATGATGTGTTAATTTTCTGTATCTTTCTTTCGCAGTTGTACTTACACTGTGGCAGAAAGCACAATGTATATTTTTTCAACTAATTTTGTCACATGTATCACTTCATGTATTTAAAAAATTTAAAAATTTATTGTAACAATCTTCTGTTGGTAAGCATTATTTATTTATTAATGTGTAATTATTGCTGGGCTTTTGCTGTATTTTACTTTGTAACGATTTATTCTTCCTTCCCTCTATAGCACTGAGGATGGATTAATAAAAAATCCGAAACGTTTGCAACAAGGAGAATATTTTATTTCCTTCAATTTATCCATCATCCGTCGATATTCTTTTAATTATTACACATTTGGATACGAACTATACATCGATTTAACAATTCACGGGAATATTTTTGGGATCTTTTCACACAATGGGTTTTTACTTGGAAATTCAACAACTCCATGGACAAGAAGTATGTCATCTGCTCAAGTCCTGGGCCAAAGCAATGAAGAATCGTGTGGGAATGACGAACCGAAGAATCTTTCTGCTGCAGTGTAAGTACAACCGCATAAGCCCTCCACACATACATAACTCCGTTATCAAATTATTCTACATGTTCGACAGTATCAACTTATTTAACAATGACCTTGAAAATTTGTTAACAAATTTAGAATATAATATACTTAAATTAGAAATTAAGAATACGTGCATCGTGCTTAATAAACTTGAACAAGAAATCAAGAATTTCCATGATATTGCATTAAATTTACTTCCTACAGAAACAGTTGATAATTTCATCTCACACCAAAACATGTGTTGTGAAAAACAATTCCAAATAATAAAGAACAAACAAACCAGTAAATTAAATAAATTAAAAGGTAGACAGCCATCAGATAATAAGAATAATAATAATATGAATGTTGGAAATAGTGTTAACAATAGTATAATTAACTTAACTAGTATAAATATTCCAAACGACATATGTGGTTTCTTATCGTTAGGCCCTAAATTTAACGTGGAATACAATAAGAAAGATTTCCCTCTAATACCTTTAATCACAGACATAGAATATTGTATTAGCAACCAAGAACAATTAGATGAAAACGCAAAGAATGCCTTACGACTAAAACCACAAATGTCGTTACCAACAGTTTACATAAGCAAGCACATACTCGAAATAATAAAAATGTAAATGAATTTGACAACTTAATGTATAAAACTAAAAAATTTATGAAAGAGAATCCTGATATATTAGTTACTAATTCTGACAAAAGTAAAAACACTGTAATAATTGACAAAGAGTACTATATTTCAAAAATGAATGAGTTATTATGTGATGCAGATACTTACACAATCTTAAAGAATGATCCTACCAGTAAATTTCAAAATTTAAACAACAATTTAGTCAAAAATATGAATGATAAAAAATATATAGATGACCAATGTGCTAAACAATTAAAAATATATAATGCTGTTTCACCTAAAATATATGGATTACCCAAAACACATAAACCACCCCCAGTTCCCTTACGACCAGTTGTATCTAGTATTAATGCTCCCTCTTATAAAATTTCATCTTTTATATGTAATATTTTGAAGAATTTAAATAACACATTAACTTATAACGTCAAAAATTCATTAGAAGTCGTTACTAAATGCAAAGATTACATTTTACCTCAGAGTTACATATTAATTTCACTGGATGTTACATCATTGTTTACGAATGTTACTAAAGAATTAGTCATTTCAACGATTGTAGATTTATGGGATGAAATAGAAGGTTTCACAAATCTAGATCAATCCACATTTTGCAAATTAATAGAATTTTGTTTTGATAGTAGTTATTTCAGCTTTAATGGTAAATTTTATAAACAAATAGAAGGTTGTGCTATGGGTAATCCAGCCTCTCCAATATTTTCAAATTTGGTTATGCATAAGTTGTTAAATTCAGTTATACCCAAATTACCATTTCAAATGATATTCCTACACTTATATGTGGATGACATTGTCACTGCTGTGCCTGCGCAATTAGTTGACACTACTTTAGAATTGTTTAATAATTTTCACCCAAAAATTCAATTTACGGTAGAAATAGGAAATAGAAATTGCATTCCCTTCTTAGACATTGTAATAATTAGAGATAATACAGGAAATTTAAAGACAGATTGTTATAAAAAACCTACTTCATCCAATAGAATGCTACATTACAAATCAAATCATCCTCTAAGCCAAAAAATAGGCATTATTACTAGTGAAATTAAAAAAATTAAACAGTTAAGTAATCCAGAGTTTCATAATGAGAATTTAAACAAATTAAAAAATAAATTGAAAGAAAATGGTTATCCAGGTACCTTTATTAACAAAATTTTCAATTATTCACACACTGATGGTAGACACAGCAGGGACAATGTCAACAACAATAAAATATATTTTAGAATTCCTTTCATTAATGAATTATCTTATAAATTAGCTAACATTTTAAATAACGATAAAACTAAAATAACATTTTACAATACAAAAAAAGTAGGAAATGTATATAGTAAACTTAAAGATAGCATAGAAACAAAAAATAAATCTAATGTAGTTTACCAGATTGACTGTAAAGATTGTGATGGTGTGTGTGCTAGCCGGGAATCACTGAGTAAAACACTGCTCTACACTGTGCAACTGTCTATTTATTTAACTCCATTCGTAATTACAATAATAACACAAATCATACAATATAACACTAGCATTCATTACCAACTAATCCCCCCTTCCTATATTCTCCACCTTATAAAGACTATAACTCTTACGTATACCTTACCTAGCTATTAATTAGTTTATTATTTATTTACTATTATTTATCGGTCTCCACATTCCCTCCTTTTTTTCCAGTTTCAGAGGAGTTATTCTCGGTAAACTACATGCTTGAGTATTATCTGGTCTAATTAGTTCGTCGACGCTCTTTTCTTCATTTTCTGCTGGTGTACTCGAACTCGATGCTTCTTTGCTATGCTCTTGCTCTGAATCATGGACTTTCTTTGCATGTGAAATATGGCGTTTATATATTTTTCCGTCTCTAGATATTGTTAACTCATTTCCATTCCTTTCTAATACTTCGTACTCGTCTTCGTTAAATCTCGTGGTGAGTTTATGAGGCATTATCATGTTTTGCAGTACTACTTGATCTCCCGGATTAATATTTACATCTACTGCTTTTCTAGACTTATCTTCCCTCTCTTTCCCTTTTTGTTTGTTTACTATGTCATTGTCTCTTGCTTCTTCATCTATATCCTCCCCTATCAGATCTACCAACGAAGGGATTTTATCGCGAATGTTTCTTCCGAACAATAATTGTGAAGGTGTTTTATTTGTGGTCCCGTGTGGTGTAACATTATGCATTAGCGTAAATTTATGTATTTCTTTTTGATAGTTCGTGTTATTTGAATGACAAATTTGTAGGCGTTTAAGAATGGATTTATTCATATTTTCTACCTCTCCATTTGCCTGTGGCCAGTACGGAGGAGTCTGAATTAGCTCTATATTGTTATTCTTACAAAATTGTTTGAATTCCTGACTCACAAACTGTCTGCCGTTATCAGTACGAATTGATTTCGGTATTCCCAACCGTGCGAATATTTCCTCTAAATGGTTTATTATTATTTCTGAAGTTGTCATTTTCAAGAATTTTATTTCTTGGTATCTAGAAAAATAATCGATAATTACCAGAAGCATATCTTTATTTGGTATCGGACCCATTAAGTCAATGGCCACACATTGCCATGGTCCTTCTGGAAATTTATGTCTTGTCATTGGTGGAGGTTTATTAGGTTGCGAAACCAAGAGACAGTCTCGACATTGTTTAACAAATTTCTCTGTCTGTCTATCAATCAGTGGCCACCAGACCTTCGCTCTTAGTCGTCTTTTCATCACTGTTTCTCCCGGGTGTCCTTCATGTGCCAATTCTAATACTTTCTGTCGTAGTGTTTCCGGAATTACAATTCTACTACCCCGTAGGATTACCAGACCCAAAGTTGTCAGTTCCAGTCTAAATGGGAAATAAACACTCTTGCCCGCTTGGTCCCATGTATTGTTATTGACATGCTCAACTGCTTCTAGGATTTCTTTGTCCTTTTTACTTTCCGTGACTATATCAGAAATGCGCAAGGCCTTTGGTGTATTTCGCCCTAATATTGAAAAGACATGATGCTCGCCGTCCTTATCAAAGGATTTTTCTGTTGTTAGGCGACAAAGTCTCGAAACAGAGTCCGCAATATTTAGTTTGCCTGGCTGGTAGACGACTTTAAATGTGAATGCTTGCAGCCTTAACACCCAACGTTCAATACGAGCTGGCGGTTTGGAAGACGGCTTGAAAATAGCTTCTAATGGTTTATGGTCGGTAACCAACTCAAACTTTAATCCGGCCACATAATAATAGAATCGTTCAACACTCCAAACTAATGCTAAACTTTCCTTTTCCGTTTGCGAGTACCGACGCTCCACGTCTGAGAGGCTTTTGCTCGCAAAGCATATGACCCTAGGACATTGCTCTTCATCAAATTGCAGAAGAACAGCTCCCAGCGCCACTGGGCTTGCGTCCGCTATTATTCGCGTTCTTTTCTTAGGGTCGAAATATGACAGAGTTGGAAGTTTTGCTAAATTTTCTTTAAGTTTATTAAAATGCTTTTGATGTTCTTCCGTCCACAGGAATTTTACGTCCTTTTTTGTTAGTTGTCTTAGGGGTTCGGTTGTACTTCCCAAATCAGGAATGAATTTTCCTACGTACGTCACCAAGCCCAAAAAACTCCGTACTTCTTCTTTAGAGCTTGGTGGACGAAATTCCAGAATTGTTTTGACCTTTTCCTCATCCACATTTATACCGTCAGCACTTAGCTTGTGACCTAAAAAGTTCACTTCTTGAACTTTTATCATACACTTTGATTCATTTAAGAGTACATTATTTTCCTTGAATACTTTTAATACTTCTCTTAAGCACGAATCATGCTCCTCTTCGGAACTCCCGAACACGATGATGTCGTCTATATAATTTAAACAGTTCTTGCAGGAGGCGAGGAGCCTTTCACACTCTTTTTGAAATTTCTCAGGTGCCGAATTAACGCCAAACATTAATCGCTTATAGCGAAACATCCCCTTATGAGTGATGAACGTCGTAATAGTGCGGCTGTCTTTATCCAGCTCTAACTGATGGTATGCGTTTGTAAGATCTAAGCGGGAGAAATATTTAGCATTCCTCAGTTTCGTCATGAAGGAATCAAACGTTGGCATTGGGTAGTTCTCCCTCTGTATGGCTTCATTGGCTCTTCGCATATCTACACATAACCGAATGTCACCATTTGGTTTGAATATTACCACTATGGGTGATATCCACGGGCTGGGTTCTGTCACCTCTTCTATTACGTCAGTTTTTAAAGCTTCTTTTAATTTTTCCTCCACTTGAGTTTCCACTGATATTGGCACTCGCCGCAGTGGTTGTTGCACTGGCTTAATGTTTGGGTCAATATTCAGCTTGACTATTACTCCTTTGATTTTTGGGAATGGAGATATTGCTTCTACTCGGTTTATATTAAGTCCCAACTTTAAAATTCCTAACTGCTTGGATGTTTCCTTGCCTAATAGCGAAATATCTCCTGCATCAATTACATAAAAATACGTAATAATTTCTGTTTGCCCGGGAATATTGACTGTTGTTTGGAAACGATGCCTAATTTTTAAGTTTTGTTCTGCGGCATATGACTTTAATAAGTCCGTAGCTTCCGGTTCTATGTCCCATACTGCTGCATTGCTGTTTGCCAGTTGGTCCCAATCTTCCCCTTTTAAAATGTTAACTTTTGATCCTGAGTCAATTAATAATGTTATTGGCACTCCTCCTATATGACATTCGATGATGTCGTCATTTGTATTAGATTTTGTAGAATGCCTATTAATCTGGAAACATTCAAAATTCCTTAAACTAGATTCTGTGCCTTTATTTTCTGTATCCGAGTTTTCAGTCTCTACATAGTTCACATCTGACTTAAATCTTTTTGTTTTATTTTTCTCTGGAAGATCATATTGTCTTTTTCTCTGCCAAGTTCTACACCAGAATGCAAAATGTCCCTGTCGCCCACACTTCCTACATTTTACATTTTTCGCGGGACAGTCCTTTATGTTTCCGGCATGTCCATATTTCCCACATCGAGTGCATTGTTCGGATGGCTTGTTATCTTTACGGTCTATCTTATTTATCCCACTTACAGATGCGCCGGGTTCTCTCTTGTGGTCGCTCATCGCTACTGATTGACTTTGAATTTGTTCGTGAATTTGACACAGTTCGATTACTTCCTCTAATGACCTTTCTTTCTCCAATAATTTCTTTTTCAATTCTGTGGAGGCCCAACTGTCAATCAATTTATCTTTCATACTGATATCAGCAGCTTCCTGTGCATTATTCCCGAATGTACACCTTGCTGCTTGATGCCGAACTTTTATAAGATATTTATTGAAATTTTCACATTCCACTGGTTGGAGACTTCGGAAAATGTGTCGCTCAAAGGTGGAGTTCTGTTTTGGAGAGAAGTATGTTGTTAATTTATCAACAAGTATTTGAAAAACATCGTTGTTTTGCTCCGGATTGAAAGTTTCTACGGCTCCAGGCAGATTGTATGCCACCTCTTGCAGCTGGGTGCCTCCCAAGTGCAGCAGCTTATTTCTCTTTTTGATAACATCTGTAACATCTTCTGCAGCTAAATACAGTTGTAGGGAACGCAGCCACTTTTCCCATTCTCCCCTCACTAAGGCCTTGTCAATGGTTTCGCACAGAAACGGCTTTATCCCTGATTCTGCCATATTACCTAGATCTCGTTCCTGAAACAAAACACCTTTATGTAATGACACTAAATCACACCGCCTTACGAATTTATTATTATCTCAAACTGTTTTAGGGTTTAGCTCAAGGCTTGTCATTCTTAATTCAGCCCGCATGCTTTCTTTAATCTGGCTCACGCCCTTCCATCTGGCTCCCAGCCATTCCTTCATATGGCTCACAGCCGTTTCATTTGGCACAGCCATTCACTTTGGCTCACAGCCATTCCATTTGGCTCACAGCCATTCCATTTGGCTCACAGCCATTCCATTTGGCTCACAGCCATTCCATTTGGCTCACAGCCATTCCATTTGGCTCACAGCCATTCCATTTGGCTCACAGCCATTTCACTTTTTTTTTTTTTTTTTTTTTTTTTTTGGGATATTGTCCCACATTCGTAAATAAATTTATGTCACTTTATATTTACCTGAATCGTACACCGTAGATTCGTACCACTTCTCGTCGCCAAATGTGCTAGCCGGGAATCACTGAGTAAAACACTGCTCTACACTGTGCAACTGTCTATTTATTTAACTCCATTCGTAATTACAATAATAACACAAATCATACAATATAACACTAGCATTCATTACCAACTAATCCCCCCTTCCTATATTCTCCACCTTATAAAGACTATAACTCTTACGTATACCTTACCTAGCTATTAATTAGTTTATTATTTATTTACTATTATTTATCGGTCTCCACAGTGTGTATATTGGACAAACTAGACAGTATATTAAGAATCGGATAAATAATCATAAAAATAACTGCAGAAATTTAGATTCAGAAAAAACGGCTTTATCTAAACATAGTATAAATTCCCACCACCATTTTGATTTTGAAAATATTAAAATATTAACTTCAGAAAGTAATTACAAAAAACGTAACTTTTTAGAAATGATTCATATTCACAATAATAGCAATAGTATAAATTATAGAACAGATACTGAAAACCTGAATAAAATTTACCAAAATATTTTAGATCACAACAAACGACCTCATTAGTATACAGTTTAAAGTTTGCGCCAATATACACACCAACAGATATTTTTGTGTTATAACCAATTTGTACTGGTAACATTGTATATTTTTTATTTGTTAATTTTCTGTATCTTTCTCTCGCAGTTGTACTAACACTGCGGCAGAAAGCACAATGTATATTTTTTCAACTAATTTTGTCACATGTATCACTTCATGTATTTAAAAAAAATCTGATGTGGCCAGCACATAACCTCTCGCCGTATATTTTACCTGGCTGTATGCATAAAGCAAAGAATATTTTTATAAATACAAATAATATATTCATATAAATCTATGACGTTTAAACTTCTTTATTATTCAATAATAGCATGTCTCAACATAAAGATATTTTACCATAAATTATGTTACAATAAATTACAAAGTAGAGTTTACCATATATAAATATTAGGCTGGTAACAGCAATTTTCAATTCGAACAACCTTGTTTACTTTCTCTTCATATTCTTCTAGTAAAAACATTAATTTTGGGCGGTCTAAAATGTATATATGGATTGTGCATCTATTCTTACATATCTTCTTTTACATTTTATTTTTTCATACTTGTTATATCTAAATAACACTAATTCCCTTTAATAAAGTGACGGATAGATTGCACTCCGATTATTCTTATATCGATGTGTAATTTTGTCAATATTTACAACTTACTTGAGAAGAATTTGATAGCTTTTTCGCAATTCAAAGTTACTCTAGTCTACAGTACTGGTGTACATTGTCCCATAATGTTTGAAACAAATTTAAGTCCTTCAACCTAGACTTGTTATCTCCATAATAGTCACAGATCAAGACTTAAGGGATTCTCCAAATACATTTTTCTTTCATTACTCATTATTTCTGACACTGACATTTATCTGTCAGTTACAAATAATTTAAATTTGCAACTATTTTTCATGGCATCCTTTCGGTTGTAAAATTAATTACAACATTATTTTATGTATTATATTCCTTTTATCTCTAAATCTATAAAATATGTATAAAAATATTTAAATGTATCAGAAAGAGAATTTATTTTTCTTTAATATTATCAAGAAAAATTTTCAAAAAATAATATTTAGAAGATTTTTTTTCAAGAATCTTCTACTTCCGGTTGTCCAATTGTTACCAAAACCTTTTCAGATCTTCCCATGAATGTCCGATTGGGAAATACGTTGTTAAACAAATTTTAAGTCTTATAGTTTTTGAGTAACCGTCCTTCCAACATCCCACACACACACATCCACACACACACACACACACACACACACACACACACACACACACACAGACATCATCGTAAAAATGTTAAAATCGGATTGTAGGGACCTTAAAACGTGCTTATTCAATAAAATCTGGATATGCGATTTTTAGCATGAATCCAATACCTCTCTTAGCGAGAGGTAAAATTTAAAAATTTATTGTAACAATCTTCTGTTGGTAAGCATTATTTATTTATTAATGTGTAATTATTTCTGGGCTTTTGCTGTATTTTACTTTGTAACGATTTATTCTTCCTTCCCTCTATAGCACTGAGGATGGATTAATAAAAAATCCGAAACGTTTGCAACAAGGAGAATATTTTATTTCCTTCAATTTATCCATCATCCGTCGATATTCTTTTAATTATTTTTAACAATGTCCTTATAGTTTTTGACTTTCCTTTGTACATGTTATGTATGTTTATGTATCTGTTTCTGTATCAGTAGTACAAAACAATTGTCTATAATTCATCGTAGAATTGTCTCCATTCTAGAGTGTTATTTACGGAATCGATCCCGTATTTTAAGTTGCCTCTTTTTGTGTATATCATAGGAGATTTACTCAGCGTGAAATACGTTGAGTTTGTTTACACTGTTGGTGGAGTACAATCGCTAAATATTTCATGAACACAATACCCGGCCACTGATGTCAGAAGTTCATAAATGCATGCATGCGCTTGTACGCTTACGGTACGGTTCCAACTTCAAGCTCTTGGAGTCCTATGCTCCTATGTGTGCTTCGTTTCGCACCGCTTCCAATTCAAGTACAGTGCAATGTATTGCATTTCCGATACAGATACAAGGGAAGGGGGCGTTTTCAATGAATATTGATGCAACGGTGTTTATTGTGATTTCACAGAAAAGAATAAGAAGAAGGAAAGGATGGGAATGACAAGTAAATCGAAAATATTAATTAGTTTTTTTGGTTATTCTAATTTATTTCTTTGTTTATTTGGTAATCTTTATACTTTCTAGTTAAGTACTTATGACAGATATTTAATACAAGGTTCACAATTATTCACACTAGAATAGAATTAGACATGCTTCATATACAGGTGTTTCAAAAATATAAGGGCACATAGTACTGACCAAAATGAGTAAAAAATCTGATGTAGCCAACACAATACCTCCCGTTTAATTTAATTTTATTCATGTAAATACTTAAAATTAAATTAAATACCGGGTTTGATCCCAACCGACGCCAAATATTTCGAATTCTGTGTACAAAGCAGATTGGTAGACCCAGCAATGGGTAATGTGCCGTGATGATATATTTATTTTATTTATTTATAAACTTACCTATATTAACATTGCTGGCTTGGAGAGTGCACCACAGGGGTCAATTTTGTACCATTTCAATTTCTAAAATATTTGGCGTCGGTTGGCATCGAACCCGTTCCTAAGATTTGAGTGAAGTGACGCCAGGTAAACGCCTGCACGGAACAAATATGTCATCATTATTACCGACATCTGCGTAGAAAGCAGATTGACGCACCCATCAATGCCGTGACGATATATGTTTTTATTATCTTATCTATATTTTTACATATTAACTTATGCTGGAAACTGTATTAAGTTCCTTTCCATAAAATTATTGTTCCATTTATTATTTTCTTTATAAAACGTTAATATTATTTGAAATGATTAGTTTATTGACAGTGGCATATATCTGTCAATTACAAAAATTTGAGGTCTGAATTGTGTAACCATGTGTATAAGTGAAGTAGGCTCCGGGATTAAAATTATAGACACCCACACGCTTCTACACACACAGACAGACATCATCGTAAAAATGTTATAATCGGATTCTAGTAACCTTAAAACGTGCTTATTCATTAAAAACTGGATATGAGATTTTTAGCATGAATCCAATATCTCTCTTAGCGAGAGGTAAAAACTGACTATCCTTATTAAAACTGTATGTCAATTTTTCTGCTATCCAATATTTATATAATGACCAGCAATACGTCATATTCACATTGAAAAATATATAATTACTATTAATAAAGCTACAATGATATATTTGTGTGCAAAACTTTTTCTTCGTTTGAAGATGGAGTTAATTTGAAAACAGTTTTTCACCCTTGTATCGTAAAACAAAACAATTTACACTCTCTTCTGTTTCATCTACAATTAGAAACAAAAAACCAGGACAATTTGTCTTGATTAATGAGCCGAAGAAACAGTAGAAGGCGCTCTCAATTAACGACTATTTGCATTAAACCAGCGTATAATTAGTCTATAACGACTGTCAAACATGCTCTTTATTTCCTCCTCTCATTCTAACAATTCTAGCTCTTCCGATCACTATACGAATAAGCACTAGTTGAATATTTCAACGTTTGGGAACAAAAGAACGTGCGTGGGAGGATTTCACAGCATCCCCTGAGAATTAATTTATTGGCTGTTTATAGCAGCTTGATAAGTTTTTTTCTGTGAAGTTCAATGATTAAGTAGATATAGGTTGGTATCAATTTGTAATTATAATTCTGAATTTGGCTTATTTATTGTATTATTAATTCAGATTACGTATTTTTAACTTCTGGCACTAATTTAGATACATTATTACCTCTCGCTAAGAGAAGTATTGGATTCATGTTAAAAATCGCATATCCAGATTTTATTGAATAAGCACGATTTAAGGTCCATAGAATCTGATTTTAACATTTTTACAATGATGTCTGTGTGTGTGTGTGTGTGTGTGTGTGTGTGTGTGTGTGTGTGTGTGTGTGTGTGTGTGTGTGCGTATGTTGGAAGGACGATTTCTCAAAAACTATAAGACTTAATACCTGTTCAACTACGTATTTCTCAATCGGACATTCATGGGAAGATCTGAAAAGGTTTTGGTAACAATTGGACAACCGGAAGTAGAAGATTCTTGAAAAAAAATCTTCTAAATATTATTTTCTGAAATTTTTTCTTGGTAATATTAAAGAAAATTAAATTGGTTGAAAAGATTTTTGTAAAAATTGGACAACCGGAAGTAACAGATTTAAAAAAAAAATCTAAATATTATTTTTTGAAAATTTTTGTTCCTGGTAATATTAAAGAAAAATAAATTCTCTATCTGATACATTTAAATATTTTAATATATCTTCCATAGATTTAACGATAAAAGAAATAAAATATATAAAATAATCTGTTGTAATAAATCTTATATACTATGGAAACCATAAGTGGCAAATAAATGTCAGTATCAGAAAACTGAAGTCATTTCTGAAGGCTTTTTTCTGGGAAGTACATACATATATTATTTCTTATTGTATTAATAGTTAAATATTTATATATATATATATATATATATATATATATATATATATATATATATATATATATATATATATATATATTTACATCCCACTACCATTGTGGCGTCCCCTGTGTCATTTTCTACATTCAAAGTGACGTCCTTGTGCATATGACGTCCGGTATACGGACGTCACTTTAAAATGCCTTGTAATTTTTTTTCTGGCATCAGGGGGGCCCCTAGAATCGTTTGGCAAAATTTGTTATGGACGTCACAATGATAGCGGAGTGAAAAATGTATATTTTTTGTAGTTCAAAAAAATTCCACTTGTGGTGTTAGTGTCGTCCGGTGTATATACACTGTATATACAGAAGTTTCATTCCACCGACAATCTGAACTCCGTATACTTGGCAACAGTGGGCACTGGGCAATACATTAGCGCGCAAGTCTTTTAATCGTATTTAAAGTTATATTGTGCACTCCTGATAATATATTAAATTAATATTTAAATAATCAAACATTTATTTTGTACTTGTAAAATCCTCTTAGTAAAGACAAAATCGATAAACTATGATGTCAAAATAGAAATGTACTCAATTTAAAGAGGAAATTATTTAAATAACATAAAGCTGAATTATTAATTACAAAATATTGTGCAAATTGTAAATAAATGCCAATTGTAAGGATAACAAAATTTATGATTAAATGTATGGAATAAATATAAGGACGGTATGCTACAGTGAAATATAAAAATAAAATCTTTATAAACTTTTATTCTAAAATATCAAGATTGAAATTTGAAATAGAGTAGAAAAATGGAGAATCTAAATAGAAAAAAATGTTTTAAACAAATTAACTCTCAATAAACTAAACTATTTATTAAAACATATAGATAATTTAATTACTCTTATTTAGATGCTTATTTCGATTTCCCCTCTACTTACTAAAGTGTTTAGCCAAAGTGAGTTGCCGAGTAATTAGAAAATATTTTTATACTTACTCGTAATAACGATATTTATACTTATTAATAAATATTTTACGTGCCTATAACTAATAGCATAAGTTTATGGGTCGATTCTGTTCACATCTATAAGTCTTACAGCCCTCTAAATCTCTAAAAACGTCATAAAAACACATCTATTCTTGTTGATTAATATAAAATTATACATAAGAGTGCCAGCTTTCGTTGCGATTTTGTTCATTATTTACAGATTTACAAATGCGTATGACTTTAAGATGTGAGCAGAATATAGACCCATTAGATAATTTTGTTTACAAATATAGGTGTAGGTACCTAAAACAAAATTTATAAGATTATTTTGTGAAAAAAATTGTTAAGCTATTTGCTTTTTATTTTTATTATAATGTAATTTGAAAATTGTGATTATATTTCTTTGCATTATGTAAAAGAACAATTTTCAAAAATTAATAGCTTTTAAAAAGCTAAAATTTTATTGTAACCTACACTACTTAGAAAGAAACGCGGAAAATTAATTTATTGGCAACAATAACGAATTTGTGTGGTTTTTGAAATATTCTTTCTGGAAATAAACTGAATAGTTCTCCATAATAGTATTTCATGAATTTAAATCATTTGGTAAAGATATTTATGAATAAGTATACATAATTAAAATCGTTATTACTAGTAAGTATAAAAATATTTTCTAATTACTCAAAACTACGGAGCATTTTTCATTGAATTTGCGGGTCAAAGCTGTAAAGTTACCAACACTTCTTAGTATTATCGTAACTAAGTAAATTAATTGTTGCTATTATGAAAGAGACATTTGCTTCTGTAACAGAATGAAACATAGATCGTAACTAGGCGTTGGGAATATTTTATTTAGTGTCAAATCAGTAATTTTAGCGACACAATAATAATACTCGTATTGGTACAAAAGTAGATAATTTGTGCACAAAACTGATTTCGTGCGGGACAAAATAGGTACTTAATTATTTATTGAGTGTATAGATTGCTGTTGATTTGAAAATAGTTTAATTAATTAAATTAAAATGAAATTTAAGACAAAAATAAATGTGTGGGATTAAGTGAATCTCGGGTCTTGCGTTTGGTAACTAATAAGTATTTTGGTGATAAATTCCTTTTTACTATAGCAAATATAAAGACGAACCCCGGTTTACTTGTATTCATTTTCTTTATAAATGTATAAATAAATAAAAAAATCAGTGTAGTAAAACAAACTGCATATTGTATTAATGCGTCACTGTTACAAAATAAGTGAAAAATGAACTTATTAAATATATTTATCTAAATCACAGCAAAATACAGATAATTATTTTTAGTAACCACTAGGCATGTAATATGAACTGAATTAATAATTGATGTTTTTTTTTTGTAAAATTAGTCTCCATTTCCTTGGAATTATATTATATAAAAATTGTACTTTTGCGAAATTCATTTTTTTCTCTTTTAATATATGGTACCCAGTGGCCATGCGCCTGACATCAAAATTATTTCGAATTTTAAATGACACAAAAGAGACTCCTGTATTTCACTTTCTACACCAGCAGTAAGTGCCTGTGAGGTGACGTCTGATAAACGCCGGCATGATACGCATATGTCATCATCATTACTGATTTCTGCGTTCAAAGCTAATTGACACACCCAGAAATAGGTAATATGTCGTGATGATATATTTTTTTGTATATATTATATTAAAAGGATATTCAAATTTTGAAGATATTTCGAATAACGGCACGAAATTAGTTTTGTGTAAAAATTATCTACTTTTGCGCTAATACAAGTATTATTATTGTGTCGCCAAAATTACTGATTTGTCACTAAGGAAAATATTCTCAACACCTAGTTACGATCTATGTTTTTTTCTGTTACAGTCGCCATCATAATAGCAACAATTAAATTACTTAGTTACTTTAAAAATAATAAGTTTTGGTAATTTAACAGCTTTAACTCGCAAATTCAATGAAAAATGCTCCGGAGAACGATTTGCAAGGGGTATGGGTCAACGCAAATATATGCATAGAACACGTGATCGTAAAAATTATATGAATCCTATATATTATTGAACTCTACTTGAGGTTTAGAGTTGAATGGTCGTAATGTAAAAATCGATTTTGCATTCAACAGAACTAGTTTTTATCTAACATTAAATTTCAGCTCTTCCTTCATCCTAATTAAACCACGATTAATGGTGTATTTGCCGTCCGTGAGAAGTTATATGTATATGTATATTAAGCGTCGTTGGGAGCCAACACGGGAGCGAAGCGGAGAATTTTCATGAGTAGGGGCCGGTATTTTCACTTCCGAATAAAGCTATAGATAAATTTAACCTTGGGATAAATATTTTTGTTGTCTTTTCACTTGCAAATAAATTTATTCGAAAGAATAACATGTTATTCGCGGAATAATTTATTCGCTAGTTGGGTAGCGAATAAAGGGTTTATTTGTATGTACATTACATTTCTACATAGTGTACATTTATTAACAAAGTGGATATATTAAATATTTTTAATGATTCTGGTGATTGTTTGAACTATGAATGAATAAATAATGCGAGAAATCGAAAACGCACGATCAGACAGCAACCTAACCACACGCATCAAATTTTTGACAGATTCCGATTATGAAAACAAACAGTTCTTATTTTATTATTACAAATTGAGTTTCGTATTTGATCTCAAACAGTGCATACATAGGTAAATCCCTCCTTGGGTAAATCATTATAAAGATCCTGACATTTGATGTTAGTAAAATATTTTCGGATTTTGAATACTTTTATACAATATTCATTTACCTCGAACTGAATTTCTTTTTACAATATACATATATTTCGTTTACCGTGTATGATTACTGCAATAGATTACTTGTTAAACTACACTATCACGGGGCTAAAAATGCAGGAGGATATAGATGACAATAAGGATGTCAAACAAAATTTTGACAAGTACGGATTCAAAAGAATTTGACACATTTCATCCTTGTCTGCCTAACGTGGCTACGCAAAACTCCATCCTTCTCCACTGACACAAATTCACTCTGCAAGGTTACCAATTCACGAATGTTAAAATTATTCGACAGATAGCTATTTGTTTTTGTCAAATGTGTGAAAAGACTCAATGAAGTTATTTGTTGAATAAATATATAGAATAAATTTATTTAACGAATACTTATTCGAAACTTTATTCTGAAGTGAAAATACCGGACCTAAATCTTTTAAATGATGGAAAATATTTAATATTAAAATGTATTTTTAGTTTAATAATAATAGATTTATTGAACGCCCGAGGCCATACAACATAAATACAGTGTAAACATTATTAACAAAGACGATTTTTTTAATGTTTGATTGGTTTCAATGATAACAGGAATGCATTAACAGATATTTGTATTGAAACAATTTGGTGATCAGAATTTAGTGATTAATACCCTATCTATAGGAAATACATACAATGGTAAAATTTTAGTTTTAAAACAAAAGTTTAAATAATAAAGTTACTCATAATTTAAAATGGCAATTAATTGAAATTAATACATTCCTGTTCCTGTTACGAAGTAGTAGCAAATTAAAAGTTTCTTTTTATGTTGCTTATACAGATAGTCATGAGAAATGATGATATGAAACAGGCAGATAGACCTAAATAAATGTCTCTTTAAGGCTTGAGTTAAATTAAAATTAATATTTTCACAAGTAAAGACCATTTCATTTTATTAAGAGGTTCCATTATCTTTAATAACAATAAAATCAAAGTAAAAATTACATAAACACAGACTAACAGTTTATTATTTGTTATATTTCTCATGGTACTGTGTAAACAGCTTGAAAATAGAACTTTTAATTTACATATGATTAATGACAGGATTTCTAGCACATCAATAAATTAGGATTCATTGGATGCCACTTTTAATTTGGAACATTTTTTTTGTAATTACACTTTTGATCTAAAAATTATAATAGGGAATTATCTATAGCCAAACGATAATTTTACCATTGATTTCTTACACCGGGTGCCGGGTATTAGGGTCAGGTTATTATGTTAAATATCCTTTCTTATAGCAAATAAATCATATTACAAAAATTACAAGAAAAATTACACATTAAAAACTGCAAAATTATTTTTGTAAAATATCGTTAGGTTTAGATTAGGAATTTTTATGGAAAGGAAGATTACGTTGATCAATTTTCGTTAGTTTAATGATAATAATTTTTTTTTTAATAAAATAAAGTATCTATCCTGCTTTAAATCTTCAAACAAACATTGAACTAAACTAAATCAAATAAGTATCAGACATTTATATCATTACCAGAGATTGTAAAAAATCTCTAACATATGGGTGTGCATATGACTATGAAAGATTGCGCTTTGGTTTCTACATCAGAATAATGTATTTAATATTGGCAACGTTGCTGGACGTCATTGTAACGGTAGTATGAATAAAAATATACAAATCGGATGTCACAAAGTACGGGATATGCATGAAGTATATACTCTGGACGTCGGATTCACTCAGTTTGGAGGAGTTCATAATATCGTGAAATGAACGGAAACGTATATCGTTGTAAATTGACTTAATTGAAATTTGAACCGAAATTCATAATCAGGGGAAAAAAATAGTCGATATACTTCATAAAATCGAAGCCTATCTCTATTCCTTTCGGTGGTTGCCACAATGTCTGAGCCATGAAAGGACGCAGCAATGATAGTGGGATGTAAATATATATATATATATACACAGGGTGTTCCACGACTCGACCAACAAATTTTTACCATATATTCCAGGGGTCATTACGATCAAAAAATGTTATATGACCTATAGTTGAATTCCTCTTTGTTTCGGAGATATCGAAGAAATTAAAAAAAAAATGATAATTGAGTTAGCCTTGACGGATTTGTTTAACAAAAAAAAAACAGTTTAATGACGTGTTTACTATCGTAGTTAATGCTGAATTATTTTTGTGCTGTCTTATTAATTTAAGCCATTATGCCGCATTTTACTAATGCAGAATATGCCGATATGGTTTTCGTGTATGGTTTTTGCAATGGAAGTGGACGTGCTGCAGCTGCGGAGTACCTTAGGCGATACCCAGATCGCATTGTTCCTCACCATACAACTTTTTCAAACGTTTTTCGTTGCTTGAGAGAGATAGGATTTTTTCCACGTCGTCGTGTAGAAAGAGATGGAGATGGGCACGCTGAAGAAGTAGTTTTAAATGCATTTGAACGAAGTCCTTCTACCAGTATTCGTAGAATATCTCATACAACGGGAATTCCTCAAACCAACGTATGGAGAATTCTGCACCATGATGGGCTTTATCCCTATCATTTACAAAAAGTCCAGCATTTACTTCCTGACGATTTAGAAAATCGAGTACGGTATTGCCAGTGGTTACAAAATAGTTTGGAGGTTATTCCACACATACTTTTTACGGATGAGGCCCATTTTACAAGGAATGGTATTAACAACACACGTAATTCTCACATCTGGGCGGATCAAAACCCACACGAAACAATCGTGGTTAACCATCAACATCGTTTTTCCGTCAACGTGTGCGTGCGGCTTGTTAAATAATCATCTTATTGGGCCTCATTTTATTGAAGGACCTCTTAGTGCAGAAACTTACCTTCACTTTTTGGAAGAAGAATTGCCGAATTACATGGAAGATATTCCTCTGGAAACTCGTCGTTGCATGTGGTTCCAGCAAGATGGGGCACCACCACATTTTGGGAAACAAGTGACGGTGTTTCTTAATGAAAATTTTTCGGAAAGATGGATAGGATGAGGTGGTCCTGTACATTGGCTAGCTCGGTCACCTGACTTGTCGCCTTTAGATTTTTTTCTGTGGGGTTGCCTCAAATCTCGTGTGTATAATAATGGTAAACCAGATACACGCCAAGAGTTGACTGACCGTATAGTTGAAGCTACTCGTGGAACACCCTGTATATATATATATATATATATATATATATATATATATATATATATATATATATATATATACAGTGTGCGATTAAAGTGTGGAATATCAAAAAAAAAGCCGAACTCAGCCGGTTTTTATAAAAACGCTGAAACACGTCGATTTTAATTTTTAAAAATACACATTAATATGTACGATTCATCTTCCGACTTTCATTTGTTTTTCAGTTATGACGTCATCACAAAAAAAATTAAATGGCAACACAGATTTTTAGTAGTGAAATCCGATAATGTTTTTTCTTCTCTTTATGATACTGTAAATAAATCATAACGTTGCATAACAAAAATTCTGAGAAAAATCGAGTTGAACATTTAATAATAATGAATAATCAAGATACCTACCTCGATAAAAAATTTAAATGTAGCAAACTGTTTCATTCAATTATTCTGTCAATCTTCAACTCTCGAGACATAAATATTGTAGTTTATTGTTGAATTTTAATAATATTCTTCTAAATTATCTAGGCCATGGCGGATTTAACAATAAGGCAACGAATAGAAATTTTAATTTTTCTTGGTTGTGGGAACCTTACAAGATCCCAGCAAGAAGTGTGTTATATGTTTAATGGAAAATACCCAAATCGACCTACGCAATCGGCAGTTAGTAAAATCAAAAACAAATT
The DNA here is from genome assembly GCA_951394225.1 of Harpalus rufipes. Classification (NCBI taxonomy): domain Eukaryota; kingdom Metazoa; phylum Arthropoda; class Insecta; order Coleoptera; family Carabidae; genus Harpalus; species Harpalus rufipes. The sequence goes on along the minus strand of OX596288.1, from coordinate 12,499,260 downwards.
TAGGAAGACAGGAGATGTTAAAAATATTTCAAAAGGCTGTCGTCCAGAAATAAGTGCAGACACCCCTAGACTATTTTCTATGGGGTTACTTAAAATCAAAAGTTTACTTAACTAAACCAGGAAATTTAGTGGTACTAAAGCAGCGTATTCAAGATGAAATTCGTAAAATAGAACCAACTGTTATTAATAATGTCTTAGGTGAATTTGTAAATAGACTAGCTTACTTACTGCCAAGAAGTCAATGGATGGCATTTTGAACATTTAATTTAATAGTGTTAATTTTGTTTGCTTTATTTTCATTTAATTCATTCATTTAATTTAATAGTGTTAATTTTGTTTGCTTTATTTTTATTTAATTCATTTGCATTCATTTAATTTAATAGTGTTAATTTTGTTTGCTTTATTTTTCATTTTTCAGTTTAAAACTTTTCGTTTTTCATGTTTTATAAGTTATAAGTTCCATAATCAACTTTTAAATGTTTTTATCAGGGATCTTGATTATTCATTATTATTAAATGTTCAACTCGATTTTTCTCAGAATTTTTGTTATGCAACGTTATGATTTATTTACATGAGCATAAAGAGAAGAAAAAACACTATCGGATTTCACTACTAAAAATCTATGTTGTCATTTAAATTTTTTTGTGATGACATCATAACTGAAAAACAAATGAAAGTCGGAAGATGAATCGTACATATTAATGTGTATTTTTAAAATTTAAAATCGACGTGTTTCAGCGTTTTTATAAAAAGTGGCTGAGTTCGGCTTTTTTTTTGATATTCCACACTTTAATCGCACACTGTATATATATATATATATATATATATATATATATATATATATATATATATGTATAATATATATATATATATATATATATATATATATATATATATATATATATATATATGTCAGAGCGGACAGGTTCGTTAGCACGTATTAGGTCATTGTAAGCAATTAATTATTACTAATAATGATTTTATGCAAGACCTTTACGATGCTAGATAGAATCAGAATAATTATCGACAGATTATGAAAGGGGAAGACATCAGGTTACAACGAGTAGTATTTCGTCAGATAGTGGCGTGAAGTGTTTGGTCGGTATTCTGGTATTATCAGCGGATCTGTGCCGTGTTCGTGTTATCATTATTCTTAGTTTTATGTTGTGAAATAGTATTACAGGGAATTTAAGATGAATAAAGAAGTTGAAGGTGAAATTGAAGTAATTAATGAAACCCTCGAGCCTCCTGCTCCGACATATATATATATATATATATATATATATATATATATATATATATATATATATATATATATATATATATATATATATAGACACATTACACAGACTTTATCGTAAAACGTACCTAAAAACGTGCTTATTCATTATTTTTTTTAGCATAAATCCAATACCTCTCTTAGCGGGAGGTAAAAATATGTACACAGAAATAAATAAGCGAACATGGCCCTTAAGATTTAAAAATAAACAAAAAAGCCTAATCAAAACTCGGAAACCTTGTATTAGTAACCCAAAAAACTTATCTACTATACTACATCACTTTTTCCTTTGACAAAATAAGCATTAAAATTGTATATAGATAACCTTTAAACATATACAAACAAAACTAAGGACATATTATAATCTTAATGTATTTGTTCTAGCAACTATATAATTCCAACCCTTTATTCTGCTAACTATAGCACATAACTCCGTCATTCCTTAACTTCCATCGACTTTGTCTCGAGGCATCCGTGAGATGTCCGCGCCATTATGACGCCGCTATGTAATCAACAGAAGACAAGAGAGGTGACGTACCAGCAGAACAGCAAAGAATGTGATGTGAACGTGTCGTTTGCAGAAATGCGGATTTTACTGTTTACACCGAGGATGGTATTTGTAAGGAACACAAGATGAGAGTGAGAGCAACGATGGAAATGACGAGGAGCATGAGGAATTCTTTTGCGAACTATATCTGACGGGGCGGAAAATGTAGAATGGGAGATATCACCTCGTGAAGACGAAATAAGTTGAGATGGAGTATTGTTATATAAATTTGTCACTTGGAATTCATTGTGTTACTCGAGTGTGGCAGTTCTGTTTCGTTTAATTTAAACAAATATTTGTAATTTCTATTTTCAAAAGCTTGCAAGATGTTTTATTCCAGGTGCTACGGAAGTCTAATGACATCCTAATATATCATTTTAAATTGACTTATGAATTCTTTCGTTTAATTTCTTGCAATAATTTTATTATTTTCATTAGTGTAGTAGAAATAAAATAGCCGAACAGTAATAATCATCTTTCGCTTGGTTATTCATTTCCGTGCACACATTTTTAATAAATTGCACAGTCAGCGTTTGGTAATTCACTTCCGTACACTCTCGGTCGCACAGAACACGTTCGGTAAATACAGTGCTGTGTAGATTGTGCATGCACATTTCACCCGATCTCGGGACGTGTGGCCGGTGCGCACATTCGAGTTAAGGTACGGTTTCCTAGACGCGACAAGCCGCGGCGGCCGATCGCTCCGACTTTATTCCGATCGCTAGTCGCAGAGCACTAGTGTTTTCCTAGACGCGACAGCTGCAGTTCGAAATGAAGCGAATTATTTTACACAATAATTACATTTTACAAATGTAAATTTCAATTTATACCAGCATTACTCCTCACTATACAAGTCATTCGTTTGTCGCCGCGGCAGTCGATCTGCCGCGCAGTCGTTGTCGCGTGTAGGAAACTGTAACTTTAGGTACACTGAAAGATATGCTAGTTATATGACAAACTGATATTCACAAATGTCATCCAGAAAGTTATACAGTTGTCAAATATAACATGTGTATCTCTCATATCTCTTTTATTGGTCTCGAAAGTTATACAAAATGAATTTATAGACAGGTACAGTTATTTTCATATAGTGGAATTAATTTTGAACATTATTTTAGGTCTAAGAAAATATTTCAAATTTAACAATGTTATGAACATTCACACCAAAAATTTGAAAGCCTTTTTGACATGTAATTGATATAAACACACCATAAAATGACATAGAAACAGTACAAGTTAAATTCATGTATGTATAATTTGCATTTACCACCATTCCTATTATATATAATGGTTTGACTTTTTATGTGAATTATCTATTCATAATGTGAAATATTCAATGTCAAAAGTATTAAATATTTCGGGCAATGTTGTTCAATTATATTCAATGTTTATTAGCGTGTCTAAATGACTATCATAATATGAACCATAAATTTTGTAAAGCAAAATATGTATTCAACTAGAGGAAAAAGTATTTTATTTTGGTGTATTCCCCTACTTTCCTATTCGTGAAATAAGACTACACTTTTTACTCATCTTATGTTTTTAAATTATTAAAAAATCTTACACAACTCATATTTCAATTAAAATGATACCGGTCTGCCCAATGTAAACTTTCCCGCAGACACATGGAATCTGGTAAATCCCTGATGACTGAAGAGGGATGACGTCCTTTACTTGTCTCAACATATGTCGAATTTTAACATATGGAGAAAACGAAATCTTTATGTTTTTCCTACAAAGAATTCTATCAATTTTGTCCGTGACACTTTTGACATAAGGAAGTGAAGCAAACAATACGTCCCTGTCATTAGCATTATTAATTGGTCTTTTCGGTGTCAGGCATTTTTCGATAGATGATTTAGAAAAACCATTCTGTATAAAAATATTCTTAATTTCTTTCATCCCTTCTTCCAATTTCTCTGAATGACAAATTTCTGAAGCTCTTCTCATTGGGCGTTTAATTGTACTATATTTCTGAGATGGATGATGATGTGAATTGGCAATAATATATTGATTAGTGTGCGTAGGCTTCCTGTAGACTGAATGTAGTAAAGAACCATCTTCTTTTCTTTCCAGTATACATCCAGGAAGGGAATAATGCCATTTTCTTCGACTTTTACGGTGAACTTAATATTTTTATGGATGTTATTCAAGAGATTTAAGAAAATTGATAAGTTTTGACGTCCATGTGGCCAAATCTGAATGATTAAACGAAAGTATTTATATATATACATGATTTTGTTTGATTCTGCATAAGATCTTACCATGAATAAGGTATTGAATAAGTATATACTGAAACGGCGGTTTTGTCAGAATAAATGTTGTATGATTGAGATATTGGTCTACATCTATAACATTTGTTTACTATTTTTTATTTACGACAGATAAGGCTATATCCAGGGTTTAATTTTGGAGGGGTTCCGGTTATATCGAGTGTCCACAGAAAGCGGACCAAATAACTTCTTTATTTATAAGATATCTAATTAAAAATTTATATGCGTAAACTTAACATAACGTAGCATCATTTTTATGAATAAATTATAAACAAATCATTCCCGGCTTGATCGAAAGTGGTATCTACTTTCTTACGTTAAGTGGAACACCTGTATATTTTTACATTTTTGTATTCTACGTTAAATTCTGAAGAAAATAATGTTCCATATATCAAATTTTGCAGCAAAAAAATACTACAATCGTTTTGTTCAATGGTATGGCTAGCAGTTAATACGAAATTGAATAATTGATTTATGGGACTATAATTATACATAATTTACATTTATTTGGAGTCATTGGATGCCGACAGTTTTTATTTTTCTATTGACACCGCAAACCTTTGTTGTCAGTTAAAATGGATAGCAACAGCCTGCAAAAAACTTACTTCTCATGTTAATCTCCTATTTACACCTTGAAATACATACACTGGTATACAACTTTCAGGGAAATAAAATATATTTTTTCTTTTTACCTCTCGCTAAGAGAGGTATTGGATTCATGCTGAAAATCGCATATCCAGATTTTATTGAATAAGCACGATTTAAAGTCCATAGAAACCGATTTTAACATTTTTACAATGATGTCTGTGTGTGTGTGTGTGTGTGTGTGTGTGTGTGTGTGTGTGTGTGTGTGTGTGTGTGTGTGTGTGTGTGTGTGGATGTGTGTGTGTGAGGTTGTTGGAGACACGATTTCTCAAATTCTATAAGACTAAAGACCTGTTTGACTACGGATTCCTCAATCTAACAGTAATGGGAAGAGTTGAATAGTTCTGGTAACAATTGGACAACCGGAAGAGGTAGTTTAAAAAAAAATTCTAAATATTATTTTTTGAAAATTTGTTACTACAAATAGTAAAGATAATTAAATTCTCAATCTGACACATTTAAATTTTTTATTATATCTCGTATAGGTTTGGAGATATAGTATATAATAATATAAATTAATCTGTTGTAATAAATCTCGTTGCCAGAAAAACAGTTGCGATATTCAAATTTTTATAATTGACAAATAAATGCAAAATGTCAGTGTCAGTTCTGGGAGGTATGAGTACATTTAATATATATTATTGTATTATTAATTAAATATTTATTTAAATTGCAGGTATGTCAATATTACATATATCCTTAAGAAATACCGATAATACCGTCAATGACTTTGAAGTATTTTGACATATTAGAATAGTAGGATAAAATATCTCAAAGAACGAAAGAAGATAACAAATTCAATTATTTGTGTGTACAAGAAATGTTAAATTCATTACTTATAGGGCGCGAGTAGCCATGTGACTTTGTTGGCTTTGGCAAGCAGATATGAGGATCCGTGTCAGAATGACGGCTAGTAGTTGTTTACATAGATGTCACAATTATCATGTCATAATTTTTCAATCAAAATTTCATAATATTCTGTTTATTTGTCATCCATTATTATGGAATATACTTGTCGAGGAAAATAATTCACATGGATTTGGAAAATCATAATGTTTCGAATGAAAACTTATGATACTTGACACCTATGTATATTACCAGCTGTCATTCTGACACGGGCCCCCATATCTGCTTACTAAGGCAAACAAAGTCACATAACTGCTCGCGCCCTATGCAAGAAAAAATGAAAATGGCGAGAGGTATTGTGCTGGCCACAACAGATTTTTTGTTTTAGGTAAGCCTCATCTTTATTATTTCCTTTGACTTATCCTTGAAATATGAATATAATTAGTAAGGATAAACATTCTTATCTGAGTCTAAATCTTATAAAAGGTTACTCTAGAAAATCTTGTTTTCAGAAAAGGATTCAGGTTAGGTCAATACATCTATTTTATAAGTATGCAATAATTGTTTTTATTTAGTATATTATACATAGAAAGTCTTCATCATAAAATAGCAATGTACTCGTAATACAAAGTTAATTTTCGTAATATTTTTTAACTAAGGCCTAGTCATAATTAATACTCATATATACATCCACATGTGATATTAGTCAATCCAGTATCTTAATAAAATTCCGTGAGTATTTCATATTCTTCCAAACCATTTCCATATTTGTAGGAATATATTTTCCGTCACCTACATAATCTTTCAAACTAATCATTATCCCCTGAAAATGTTTCGTTAAGTAATAATTATATACGTGTTTTATAAATTTATATTATTTCTAAACATGTCTATTTAAATATTAAAATGTTTAAAAAACACTTGGCACACTTCACAAGATTTTCAGTCTCTGAATCAACCTCTCGGTCATGACGCGTCAGTACACCACACTGAAGAGCTCCAATAAGAGCGAAACGCGTCTGTGGTTCTGGTTGAGTGGGCCAGTCACTCATAAATGACCGAGAGGTTGGTTCAGAGACTGAAATCTTGTGAAGCGTGCCAAGTGTTTTTTAAATATTATAATATTTAGAACAACTTCACCAAGTGTCGCAAATTGTACATTGTCAGTTTTCTATTCTGTCTATTTAACTTAGGTCACATCATCTTTGAGTTTTTGACATTTATGTGTATTTGCTTTATTTAGACGATTTCGGGCGACATACTCGTTCACTTGCCTGGATTAATTACGGTCAGTTACGGTATGATACGATCAGTGGTGGCGCCAAAAATCGTCTTGTTGACACTGTGCTTGATTGTCAAAAATAACAGCTGTACAGGAATTTTTTTTAAAGATGTATGATCAAGGTTATCTACGAATTGTATGAATTAAGATTTTAGCTACGCTCATTCTATCAAATTTAGTTGTTTACTTAGTTTTTAGATAGATACTACTCTGTTATTTTAATATGATAAAAACATTTTACAATAAAAGCATTCAAAATTCAAAACTAAGTCAACTCAATTTTTTTTATTCTCTATTTTGATTTCACTTTTTCCTCCATAGTCAACCAATACGGAGTTACAGAATTATAAACAGATTAAAATCTCATGAATCAGCCAGCTATGTTATAACCACATAACCATGGAAACTGCTGATATATTCAAATAATTCTGACATACGTCAGTGTCAAGTACAATTTACAAGGCATATTCATAAGACGCGGGAAGATAGGATAATCAATGAAAGGATGGAAGAACTGAATTGCGGAAGACTTGAAACAGGATGCCACACAAAATAGAAATGAGTGGAAAAAGAAAATTAAAAATAGCGACCCCTAACGAATGAGAAAATCTAAAGCAGAAGTTCGTGTTATAATTTTACTGGAAATGTAGAATCTTTTCCAAGGTACTATCTGTATGGAATTTGTACAAAATACATAGAATTGACGGGAGGTAATGTGCTGGCCACATCAGATTTTTTTTACAAAATTTTAAACTGACGTAAATGGTCAGTTTTAAGAGGCTCGGGTTCTTATAGAAAACATCTAAAACAAAAATTATTGCCATATTTACTGTCTATGGGGTTAGTTCCACCATCGTTTAAGCGTTCTATACTTACTTAAATAACACACTGTAGTAACTGAATTATTTCTTTCTGTTTTTAGGTAAGTCTCCTCTTTATTATTTCCTTTGACCCGTCCTTGAAATATGAGTATAATTAGTAAGGATAAAAAAAAATATTTAAATTTTATAAAAGGAATTTCCACAAAATCTTGTTTTCATGGATTCAAGTTAGGCCAATACATCCATTTTATGAGTGTGCAGTTGTTTCTATTTAGTACAATATACATACAAAGTCTTCATCATAAAATAACATTGTAATAAAAAAATTAATTGTAATATTGTTTAACTAAAGCGTAGTCATGATTAAAACATACATATACATCCACATGCGATATTAGTCGATCCCTGCCGTAATAAAATTTTCGTGTGTACCTTATATTCTTCCAAAGTATTTCCATATTTGAAGGAATATATTTTCCGTCAGCTACATAATTTTTCAAACTAAACATTATCCCCTGAAAATGTTTAGTTAAATAATAATTATCTACATTATAAGGCTGGGAAGTGAGATAATACTATTTCACGGCTGTAGGATGTACACTATATCTGTGAGTTGATCCCCACGTCATCAATTTCTGATATTAGAATTACTAAAATTTTATCTAGCATCTTTATCGTACACATGACATATGAGACTTTTATTCGCTATCGGTTACAATACCGTTTCTATTTAATTTTTTGCCGTTGATTGGACGGAGATAGTGTATACCTCGCTGGAACACATACGATAATGAGATAGCGAATAAAAGTCTCCTATATGACATGTATGAACGACAAAGATGCTAGATATAAGTTTAGTAATTCCTGCATCAGAAATTGATCAATGGGGATCAATTCAGACATACAGAGTGTATTCTGTATGTGTTAATATTTAATAAAAAATATGATCAAGTGATAAAACAAAATATTCACTATTTTTACTCATGGCATTCTAGTTCTACGTAAAAAGTAATATGTATTAACTTTTTCCGTTCGTAGCACTCTCATTATAGCCATACTTAAAACAAATTAATACAAAATTCGTACATCTTCAAATAAAGTTACTAATAATAAGCGAAAAAACACTGTATACACTCTAATTTTTATTATATATATATATATATATATATATATATATATATATATATATATATATATATATATATATATATATATATATGTATATATATATATATATAGAATGGTGATCAGCACAGCCAAACATATTATTCCTATTATTTTAGTAAAAGAAAGCTTTAAATAAATGTTGTTGGGCATAAATTCCGTATCTGAATCAATAAATAAAATTAATTTTGTGTACCTTGTAACGGCATATGTCGAAAATCTCGCCAAAAATAGCTATAGCCATGGAATTGAAACAAAAAAATCTGTTGTGGCCAGCACAATACCTCTCGCCACTTCCTTTTTTTGGTTACATAAGTATAGGGCGCGAACGGTAATGTTACATTTTTGGGCTTGACAAGCAGATGTGTGGGCCCGTTTCAGAATGATAATTAGTAATTATGTACATAGATGTCAAATGTTAGAATTTTTCATTAAAAATTTCAAGATTTTCTAAATTTACGTAGTTAATTTATCACCAGGAGTTTAAAGTTTACTTGTATGCCTTAGATATTTAACATTTAATTCTGCTCACATGGAATTGGAAAATCACTAAATTTAGAATGAGAAATTATGATATTTGACATCTATATACATAATTACTAGCTATCATTCTGACATGGGCCCCCATATCTGCTTGTCAAGGCCAACAAAATCATATGACTGCTCGCTCCCTATTGTATTTAACATTTCTTGTATACCTACACTCTACACCAAAAATTCTACTTACGCATATATCTATTCCATATATATTTAGATTGTTTAATTTTAAATTCATTTTTGATGAAGAAATTTTATCCTCTTCTAATTACCTTCCGTCACCTATAGGTAAGGAAGGTATTGTCTTTGGTCAAAAAAATCGGTGGTGAGTTTCCATTGAATAAGCACGTTTTAGGGTCTTTACAATACGATTTTACTATTTTTACGATGATGGCTGTATGTGTGTGTGTGTGTTCGTATGTGCGTGTGTGTGTGTATGTATGTGTGTATGTGTGTGTGTGTATGTGACCGTTTTTTCCTGCACGATATCTCCAATACTAGAATTCCAAAAATTACAATTCTTGCGTATTCCTCTTCCTTACAACCATATGCAGACCTGTTTAGATTTTGGTTATAATTGGTCAACCGGAAGTACCCTCATTTGAAGATTTTAACAGTTTTTCTTGAAAAACTCAGTTAAATGTTATTATAACTTAAAGAATATATTATTGTCTATACGATTTGATTGCATTTTATATTTTATATTTAACAGATATAGGATTAAAGAATAATAAAGATAAAAAAATTCATATAAATTTCATAATTCAGCCAGCTATGCTAACTTAACCATGGAAACTGCTAATTCAAATTGACATATGTCAGTATCAATAAAATGTAAATCAATGACAGAATAAGGGAAGTAACTCTAGTGTTAGAAGTTTCTGGATATAAGAAAGACGATTACATTGGTTTGAACATGTCATGAGAAGCGATGAATATATTAATAGAAGGTGGAAGAAACATAGGAAGACCAAATATAAGATGAAAAGATTGTATTGCAGAAGACTTGAGAGAAAAGGAACTGAATGAGGAAGACACGCAAAACAAAAATGAGTGGAAGAAGAAAATAAAAAATAGCGACCCCCTAACGAATGGGAAAAACTAAAGAAGAAGAAGTAGATGTCAGTGTCAAGTGCAATTTGCATAGTTTGTTTATGAAATAACTTTACTGGAAATATAGCATCTTTTGCAAAAAAAAAATATGTATAGGGCGCGTGCCTTTGGCAAGCAGATATGGGAACCCGTATCAAAATGACAGCAATTAATTATGTCCATAACTGACAAGTGTCATAATTTTTCATTCAAAATTTCATGATTTTCTTATTTCATGTGGTTTGTTTGTTATCAGGAGAATGGAATTCAGTTGCCGAGAAAGGGAATCATAAAATACCAAAAAATTAGAATCTTTTAGAAGAAAATTTATGTATGGAATTTGTACATAATACACAGGATTGACGGAAGGTATTGTGCTGGCCACAACAGATTTTTTTTCGAAATGTTTCCAATTCTATTAATACATTAAGAAATAATATAATGTATGTACTTCCCAGAAAAAGTCTTCAGTAATGTCTTCGGATTTCTGACACTGACATTTATCTGTCAGTTACAAACAAATTAAATTTTCAACTATTTTCCATGGCCATTCTTTCGGCTGTAAAATTTATTATAACAGATTATTTTACATCCTATATTTCTTCTATCTCTAGATCTATAGAATATATTGTAAAATATTTAAATGGATCAGAAAGAGAATTTATTTTTCTTTAATATTATCAAGAAAAAATTTCAAAAAATATTATTTAAAAGATTTTTTTTCAAGAATCTTCTACTTCCGGTTGTCCAATTGTTACCAAAACCTTTTCAGATCTTCCCATGAATGTCCGATTGAAATACGTAGTTAAAAAAAATTAAAGTCTTATAGTTTTTGAGTAACCGTTCTTCCAACATCCCACACACACACACACACACACATACACACACACACATCCACACACACACACAGACATCATCGTAAAAATGTTAAAATCGGATTGTAGGGACCTTAAAACGTGCTTATTCAATAAAATCTGGATATGCGATTTTTAGCATGAATGCAATACCTCTCTTAGCGAGAGGTAAAAAATCAAATGCAAATTTATCTATCAGGCTTCGTTAATTTATTTTTAACCGACCGAGGTGGCTTAGTGGCAGCGTACTAGCTTCACGTGCCAGTGGTTCTGAGTTCGAATCCTGGGTAAGGTATCGAAGTTTGTGTGCGTCCCTTTCATCATCTCATATTCATCAGTACAACGTTGACAAATGTTACAAAATTATGAAATATTACTCGCCCCCACTATCAAATTGTAATAACTTGTAAAAAGTTGATATACAATTTTGAGTACCTTGTAACGGCATATGTCGAAAATCTCCCCAAAAATAGCTATAGCCATGGAATTGAAACAAAAAATTAGCAAATGTTAACGATTTATCTATCAGACTTGGTTAATTTATTACCTCTCGCTAAGAGAGGTATTGCATTCATGCTAAAAATCGCATATCCAGATTTTAATGAATAAGCACGTTTTAAGGTCCCTACAATCCGATTTTAACATTTTTACGATGATGTCTGTCTGTGTGTGTGTGTGTGTGTGTGTGTGGATGTATGTGTGTGTGTGTGTGTGTGTGTGTGTGTGTGTGTGTGTGTGTGTGTATGTAGGATGTTGGAAGGACGATAACTCAAAAACTATAAAACTTTAAATTTGTTTAACTACGTATTTCACAATCGGACATTCATGGGAAGATCTGAAAAGGTTTTGGTAACAATTGGACAACCGTAAGTAGAAGATTCTTGAAAAAAAAAACTTCTAAATAATATTTTTTGAAAACTTTTCTTGGTAATATTAAAGAAAATTAAATTCTCTGATACATTTAAATATTTTCTTATATATTTTATAGATTTAGAGATAAAAGAAATATAATATATAAAATAATCTGTTGTAATAAATTTTACAGCCGAAAGGATGCCATGGAAAATAGTTGAAAATTTAAATTGTTTGTAACTGACAGATAAACGTCAGTGTCAGAAATCCGGAGCCGGAGACTTTTTCTGGGAAGTACATATATTATATTATTTCTTAATGTATTAATAGTTAAATATTTAAAATTATAGGTATATTACATATATCCTTCAAAAATACTATCAATCCTGACAATGAATTGGAAACATTTCGAAAAATTAGAAGAGGACAAAATTTCTTCATAAAATGAATTTAAAATTAAACAATCTAAATATAAGGAATAGATACATATATGTAAGTAGAAGTTTTGGTGTAGAGTGTAGGTATACAAGAAATGTTAAATACAATAGGGCGCCTTGACAAGGAGTTATAGGGGCTCAAGTCAGAATAATAGCTAGTAATTATGTATATAGATGTCAAGTATCATAATTTCTCATTCTAAATTTAGTGATTTTCCAATTCCATGTGGTTTATTTTCCTCGACAAGTAAATTCCATACTACTGGTGAAAAAATAAATACGTGAATATAGAAAATCTTGGAATATTTAATGAAAAATTCTGACATTTATATACATAATTATCATTCTGAAACGGCCCCCCCCACATCTGCTTGTCAAGGCCAACAATGTAACATGACTGGTCGCGCCCTAAACGAATGTAGCCAAAAAAGGAAATGGCGAGAGGTATTGTGCTGGCCACAACAGATTTTTTTTTATTTGTTCAAATGAACAAATATCAATTTAAATTAATGAATAATTGTTAACTGGAACAGAAATTAGAAATAATACCTGATAAAAATAAATTACCCAAACATGACAGATAAACCGTTAGACATTTTTTATTTATTTTGTCTCAATTCCATGTTGCTATTTTTGAGGTGATTTTCGACATTTTTATACTAAATTTCTGTCGCTCCAAGGCACACAAAATTAAGTTTGCTTATTGATTTATGCTCTACAACTTTTATTTGAAGCTTTTTTTACCTAAAATAATTAGGGAAGCAGGAAATTAGGAAAGTCTGATTTTACATGTTAAGCTCCTATGTTCGGCTGCGCTGGTCACTATCCTGTATTTATAAATATATAACATACCTTTCTTACAGGACAATGTAGAGGCAAAATTGATCCTTTGGGTACACTGTTTTGCGCTATTTTAAGTTCATATGTAAACAATGAACAAAGTGTTCTTTTAATATGGATTGGTGAATGAAAATAATTGTTGTTGTGTTCTACGGATATTTCTATCTCTGCCTATAAATTATTATAGATGAAATATTGATACACATAAAAATTGGCTTTGTTTTAAAAAATATACAAAAATATAAAAGTCTAATTATTATGAATTCAGGCTAGTATATATATATTTTAATAAATTTTCTATAAAAACTGGCAAAAAACATACAGTTCTGTTTACTCTTAAAATCAAAATCAGAATGCAACTGTAAGATTTTATTTCCAGATGAAGGATAAAAGTGTATAACGAAACTTTGGTTTTGTAAAAATAAATATTGTATGAATGAAATTTTGATTAATTGTTAACACTTAATATTTATATAATATTTAAAGTACCATTAACTCCTTCGGAAGATCTTCGTATAGGTATGTATATTCTGTATAGTCCTTTTGAGTTCTTGACACATGTGTCAGAGTAACATTCGTGAATAGTATTTTTGGGTCGGTATATATTATTTCAACTCGTTCGAAAGATATTTGAGCATTCTGTTTTTCAACGGTAATTATAATGGATAAATCCACAAAGTATTAAAAATTTGCTGTCTTACCGTTGCAAATACATGAGAAATAAATGATATGCAAATTATTATGTTTATTAGATACCAATGCATTTTGAAGGTTTTCTAAAAAAAATGTAACATTTGTACTAACTATCCTTTGCTTTATACTATATTTAAGTCAATTAAATTTTAAATTGTTTTCCATTTATGTTGTAATCAAGATTAATATTTACATAGATAACGAGCAGTGTCCGATTTGAATCTATTATATAATATAGTTGGTCTGTCCGGAAAGTATTGGAACTTTGATTGGAAAAAATATAATTTGGATATCTGAAACCTTAATTTTTCTTCAAAGCTGTTTCCAGTGGCATCGTCAGATGAGACAACATATAAGCGCAAAATAGCAAAATAAAAGCATCGGAATAAGTTCGTGAGGGGGAGAATTTGTGAATAATATTAAAGTTATGACTATTTGACGTTTAATCCATGTGAAACAGATTTAATGTGAAAAGTGCATTCAGCAAATACCATCTTAGTCAGTGACCGTTCGGTTAGGTGTTTAGCGAAAACACATAAATCTTCTGAATGCGCCCATTGTTCGATGCATTTCTGAAACGTCTCTTTGGACCATCGCACCGCATTCCACCGGTCTTTTCAACTTAGGGAGCATCCAAAAATCACAAGGAGTTTATTTTTCGCAAAAGAAAGGAACCTGACACCACAGAAGACAGAAATTGGGATTGTTTAATCTTTGTGTTCTTTTGGATTAAATGGAAATCAAAAATAGGTAGCTAATATATATATATATATATATATATATATATATATATATATATATATATATATATATATATATATATATTAGGTTTTTATTTATTTACTTTTTTTACCTTCAGTCACCTTTAGTTAAGGAAGGTATTGTCTTTGGTCAAAAAACTCAATGATGACTTTTTAGTGAATAAGTACGTTTTAGGATCCATATAATACGAATTTACTATTTTTACGATGATGTCTGTATGTATGTATGTATGTATGTATGTATGTATGTGTGGCTGTGTGTGTGTGGTATGTGTGTGTGTCTGTGTGTATGTGACGAAAGTTTCGGATCGCATAAATTCAATACCACGATTCCGAAAATTATAATTTTTTCATATTCCCCAAGTTTACATCCAGAAAAACAAGTGGTTAGAATTTGGCTATAAATGGTCAACCGGAAGTTGATGAGTTTTTAGCGAATAAGTACGTTTTAGGGGCCATATAATACGAATTTACCGTTTTTACGATGATGTATGTATGTATGTATGTATGTATGTATGTATGTATGTATGTATGTATTTATGTATGTATGTATGTATGTACGTATTTGTGTCTGTGTGTGTGTGATGAAAGTTTCGGAATACCACGATTCCGAAAATTATATTTCTTCATATTCCTAAAGTTTACATCCAGAAAAACAAGTGATTAAAGTTTGGTTATAAATGGTCAACCGGTAGTACCCTCATTTGAAGATTTTAACAGTTTTTCTTTAAAAAAAGCAGTTAAATATGATTGATTGTCATATAACGTTATTATAACTTAAAGAATATATTATTTTCTATACGATTTGATCGCATTTTATACTTCATATTCAATAGATATAGAGTTAAAGAATTATAAACATATTAAATTTCATTTTTTGACATGCCAAAAAAGTCTTTTCATCCCTAAAAAACAAACTTTAAAAACCATACTTTTTGTAGATTTGTAAGAAAAAATAAATTATTATGTTTATTGTGAAACAACACAATATGAAGGCTTATTATGTTCGTATAAATATATAACAATATGTTATTATTTTAATAGCAACAAACTTCCCATTTTATATAATGGTTTAATTTTTTATGTGAATTATCTATTCATAATATGAAATATTCAAAGTCAAACGTATTAAATATTTATTTATATTATGATACAGTTTTCGATTTAAGTAATCCCAGTAAAGACCCTACACATCTACTTCCCTTCGACAATCTTGCTTCAATTTCCACATCTTCATCATTATTATTCGTCATTTTCACTCCCAAATATACAAAACTCCTTACTTCCTCAAACTCATACGTTTTATTGTCTGTAGTGACTCTTAGAAAATTGTTGAACTCTTCGCCTACTTGCAAATATTTGGTCTTGTTCTCATTAATTCGTAAACCTGCTGCTCTAGTTGTTTCTTCTAAACTCTTAAAGATGTTCTTCAGTTCTTCCTTCGAGTATCGCAATATCGTCGGCATATGCAAGGATTTGATGTCTCTGTCTACCAATATATCCTTTGGTATATATTTTACTTTCTCTCAATGCCCACTATTAAGACCAAATTAAAAAGGATGGGAGATATTGGGTCGCCTTGTCTTAAACCTTTCCTTACAATAAAATTTTCTGATGTTATTCCATCTATTACCACTTTACATTTTGTGTTCTTATGCGTCATCTCAACCAACCTTATTACTTTAATTGGAATTTTAAAATATCTCAATATACCCGACAGCTTTTCCTTTATAATCGAACCATACGCCTGCTTAAAGTCAATAAACAGTATTTTTGGTGGAAGTTTATGGTCATAGCTATCCGCAATGATTTCTTTGAGACTGTGCTTGGTCAGTAGTAGCTCTGTTACTGCAGAAACCCCCTTGGAATTCTCCCAAAATTTTCTCTGACGCTTCTTTTAACCTATTCCGTATGCATAAAGCTAACATTTTATATGCAATATCTAATAAAGCTATTTCTTTGTAGTTATCGTAGTGTATTCCAACTTGTTACATTTTCTTCTCTCTAGTTACATCGCATTTTAATGGCACAAAATTGACCCCTGTGGCGCATTCCCCACGCCAGCAATGAGTGCCCGTGAGGTGACGCCTGGTAAGCGCTCACACGGTACAAATATTCCATCATTACCGATATCTGTATACGAAGCAGATTGGCACACTAAGCAATGGGTAATATGCCGTGATAAAATATTTATTTTTATTTATATATTTCCTGATTATTTCAAATAAGTTGACTCCTTGGACTTTTCACTTTTGTTTTACTATCTGGCACAAAAACTTTTATGTACCTATCCTCCAATATCTTCAATATGTGTTATATTCATCGTAATCAGTTCATCTCGACGACATGCACCAAAGATACCCATTATTAAAGCTACCAAGGAAATATAATCGAAAAAATAAATATGACTAAATAACATGTTAATATATTTTTACCTTCGCTACTAAATATTTTTCGTCATTCGCTTCCTTCAAAAATGCATCAATTTGATTTTTCGTATATATTTTTTATTTTTTTGGTTTATATCCTTCTGACTTTCGTTTCATTGGTAAATTTGCTGATATCTATGCTTTTTTTTATATTCAATGTAGCTCTTAATATTGAATATTGAGTCCAAGTTATTGAAGCTTTTTGATTCGCCATTTTTTGTGCAAAATAAAATAAAATAAAAGTACAACTTTCTCCGTGACCATTTTAATATTTTTCAATATGCACCATTCGTCAAAAATTTCTTCTATGCGACTTCATGTAAATGTTTTGATTTTATTGGCAGCAAAGTTGAAATAGCAGCTTATACAATTAATTGCTTCTATATCTGCAGGTATGTTATCATCGTAATCACACATTTTACTAGTCCCATTATAGATCTCGTTCTTCGAACTCGATCTATAATTTTTGCGACTCGTTAAAAAAATATTTTCATTTTTACTTACAACATAAATAACTATTGTTTGATTGTGTATAAGATCTTACCCCGAATAAGGTATACGAATAAGGGTATAATGAAACAGTAGTTTTGACAGAATAAATGTTATATGATTGCGATATTGGTCTATATCTTAACATTTGTTTACTATTTTTTATTTACGACAGATAAGGCTATATCCAGGGTTTCATTTTGGAGGGGGTTTTGTTTATACCGGGTGTCCACAGAAAGCGAACCTAATAACTTTTTAATTATAAAGATATCTAATTAAAAATGCGTAAACTTAACATAACATAGCATCATTTTTATGAATAAATTATAAACGTATGTGGTATCATCTTTCTCATATTAAGTGGAACACCTGTATATTGTGACGTGCGCCCCCGGGAGAAGAGTATTCAACGCCGCCACTGACCGCCACATCGTGGTTGCCATGGACTACTTCACCAAATGGGTTGAAGCCTACCCATTACCCAACCAGGAAGCTACTACGGTCGCCGAAACCTTAGTCAAGGAGTGTATATGCCGATTCGGAGTTTCACGTGAACTTCACTCCGATCAGGGGAGAAATTTTGAGTCTGCCGTTTTCCAAAATATCTGTAAGATATTAGGAATTAATAAAACAAGGACAACTGCTTTACATCCGCAGTCCGATGGCATGGTTGAACGAATGAACAGAACGATCAACCGATATTTGTCGAAGGTAGTCTCCAACCACCAAAGAGACTGGGACCGACATCTTCAACTGTTCCTGATGGCTTATCGTTCATCCGTGCATGAAACGACAGGGCAAACTCCTGCGAACATCTTATTCGGACGTGAGTTGCGTTTACCATGCGACTTGGTGTTCGGCAGCAAACCTGGGGAAGACCTGGCCGGAGAAGACTACGTTACGGGCTTACGGAGAAGAATGGATGACATTCATGAACAAGTCCGTATGAACATTCAAAATGTCAGCGACCGAATGAAGGTGGATACTAACCAGGGGATTTAGTGTGGCTTTACAATCCTCAAAGGCGCCGAGGTTTATCACCAAAGCTACAAAGAAATTGGGAAGGTCCATATGAGGTCGTTAAGAGAATAAACGACGTGATATACAGGATTAGAAAAACACCAACAGGGAAGTCGAGAGTAGTACACTTCAATCGGCTAGCCCCATTCGCTGCTGACAACAATGAAGACCATCATGGAACAACGGTTCGTCGGATCATAGCTCAGGAACCGACTTTTGAAGACTTCATGGAACAGTATTCCTTTGATCACAAGGCGCGGTATGGCGTGACGACAGAAGAATATAGAGATCTGTTCACCGTGTCCTCAGATTATTCCCTCGGCCACTGCGTATCGGAAGACATAAAGATGTCACGCGGCATAGCGTCAGTCTTTAAGACAAAATTTGGACGACTACAAGAACTGGCCAACCAAGGTCCATCCGTCGGGAAGACGCTACTACTAAGAGATAACAATACAGAACAGCAGCGGTATATTTACTGCCTGGTCACAAAACCAGGCTCGTACCAAAAGCCGTCATATCGCAATCTATGGAGCTCGCTGTGTGACATGTTAGAGATCCTCTTCCGCTATACCGGTATTGAAATTCTCGTCTGCAGCTTTAACCCTAACGAACAGAAAGAAGAACTCCAGCGGACCATCGACTGTCATTTCTTCGAGACTTCCAAGTGTACCAAGGGTAATACATGTGGATTTCGTCATCAAGAACTGTTCCGTGACGAAACAGTCTTAAGGAGGGGGTATTGTGACGTGCGCCCCCGGGAGAATAGTATACAACGGCGCCACTGACAGAACATTCCAGAGCGATGACGCAATCCCTGGCGCCGCAGCGGCTGGACTCTAATTGCGCCGTGACCTCGTTCCTTTGTATACGGGTCATTGTCGCTTCGAAGGTTTGCGCTGTATAAATGCCGGCCGAAGAAAGGCGGAGGGACAGTCTCAGATATACAAGCAACCAGAAATGAAGTCAGTGATATAAATAAACAGTTTAACAGTTGTTAACATAAATAAATGTAGTTATATAAATAAGTGTTGTGATATAAATAATCGTAGTGTTTAAGCATTTAATAATATTCTTAGTGTTTATAATTATTTAATCATAGTGTTAGTTGTTTTTATTATCTTTTAATATTTAATCCTTATTTAATTATTGTTTAATAAACGTATTCTTTTCGTTAATAATATTTGTCTATGTTTTACACTTCACCCATATAAATAAAAACGTTACAATATTTTTACATTTTCGTATTCTACATTAAATTCTGAATAAAATGATATTCCATAGAACAAATTTTGCAGCAAAAAATACTACAATATTTATCTTCAAATGATATGGCTAGCAGTTAATACGAAATTGAATAAATTGAATAATTGATTTATGGGACTAAAATTATACATAATTTACATTTATTTGGAGTCATTGGATGCAGATAGTTTTTATTTTTCTATTGATATCGCAACCTTTGTTGTCAGTTAAAATGGATAGCAACAGCCTGCAAAAAACTTACTTCTCATGTTAATCTCCTATTTACACCTTGAAAAAAATACACCGGTATACAACTTTCAGGGAAATAAAATATATTTTTCTTTTTTGTTTTAGGTAAGTCTCATCTTTATTATTTCCTTTGACTTGTCCTTGAACTATGAGTATAATTAGTAAGGATAAACATTTTTATCTGAGTCTAAATTTTAAAAAAGGATATTCTAGAAAATCTTGTTTTCATAAAAGGATTCAGGTTAGGTCAATACATCTATTTTATGAGTGTGCATTTGTTTTTATTTTGTATATTATACATACAAAATCTTCATCTTAAAGTAACATTGTAATGAAAAATTTAATTTTTGTAATATTGTTTAGCTAAGGCGTAATCATGATTAATACTTATATACATATCCACATGCAATATTAGTCGATTCCTGCCGTAATAAAATTTCCGTGTGTACTTCATATTCTTCCAAAGTTGTACCATATTTGAAGGAATTAACTTTCCGTCAATTACAAAATCTTTCAGACTAATCATTAACCCCTGAAAATGTTTAATTAAATAATACTTATTTACATTATAAGGCTGGGAAGTGAGACAATACCACTTCACGTCTGTAGGACGTACACTCTATATCTGCGACTTGATCCCCACGTTATCAATTTCTGATATGAGAATTACTAAACTTTTATCTAGCATCTTTGTAGTAAACATATGACATATAACATATAAGACTTTTATTCCCTATCGGTTACAATACCGTTTCTGTTTCATTTTATATCGTTAACCGGACGGAGATATCGTATACCCCGCTGGAACACATACGACAATGAGATAGCGAATAAAAGTCTCATATATGACATGTGTAAACGACAAAGATGCTAATTCTTGCATCAGAAACTGTTGATGTGGGGATCAACTCGAAGATACAGACTGTATTTTGTATGTGTTAATATTTAATAAAAAATATGATCAAGTGACGAAACAAAATATACACTAATTTCATGCATGGCATTCTAATTCTACGTAAAAAGTAATATGTATTCATTTTTACCTCTCGCTAAGAGAGGTACTGGATTCATGCTAAAAATCGCATATCCAGATTTTAATGATTAAGCACGTTTTAAGGTCCCTACAATCCGATTTTAATATTTTTATGATAATGTCTGTGTGTGTGTGTGTGTGTGTGTGTGTGTATGTGGATGTATGTGTGTGTGTGTATGTGTGTATGTGTGTGTGTATGTGTGTGTCGGGATGTTGGAAGGACGATTCTCAAAATCTCTGTTTAACTTCGTATTTCTCAATCGGACATTACTGAGAAGAGCTGAAAAAGTTCTGTAATAATTGGAGAACCGGAAACATCAGATTCTAAAAAAATTCTTCTAAATGTAATTTTTTAAATTTTTGTTCTTGCTTTGTTAAAGCAGAGTAAATTCTCTATCTGATACATATGAGTATTTTATTATATTTATTATAGATAGAGATAAAGAAATATAAGGTATATAAGAATCTGTTGTAATAAAATCTCACTGTCAATCCCGACAAAATTTCTTCATAGAATGAATTTAAAATAAAAAAAATCTGTTATGGCCAGCACAATACCTTCCGTCAATCCTGTGTATAATGTATAAATTCCATACATAATTTTTCTTGCAAAAGGTTCGAAATTTCCAATAAAATTATTTCATTAACAAACTATTCAAATTGCACTTCACACTGACATCTTCTTCTTCTTTAGCTTTTCCCATTCGTTAAGGGTCGCTATTTTTGCGTGTCGTTCTCATTCAGGTCCTTTTCTCTCAAGTCTTCTACAATCTACAATACAGTCCATCCATTTATTTTGGTCTTCCTCTGTTTCTTCAACCACCTATTAGTAAACTATTCAATCTTGTTCCAATATAATTCTTCATTTTTCCTCATGATATGTCCAAACCAATGTAATCGTCTTTCTTGTATCTTTCTAGAAACTTGTAACACTAGAGTTATTTTCTTACCGTAACTTTCCGCGTGTTCCCCTACATCTACTTCAACATCCCCATCTCTGCCACATTAATTTATTTTTATTGATACTGACATCTGTCAATTTGAATTATATGAATATAATAGTAGTTTCCATGTTTAGCATAGCTGGCTGAATTATAAAATTTAATTTCTTTAAAATTCTTTAACTATGTATCTATTGAATATGAAGTATAAAATGTA
This sequence comes from Harpalus rufipes, assembly GCA_951394225.1. Lineage (NCBI taxonomy): Eukaryota > Metazoa > Arthropoda > Insecta > Coleoptera > Carabidae > Harpalus > Harpalus rufipes. The sequence goes on along the minus strand of OX596288.1, from coordinate 12,476,714 downwards.
ATCAAATCGTATAGAGAATAATATATTCTTTAAGTTAAAAAATCGTTAAATGCCAATAAATCAAATTTAACTGTTAAATCTTCAAATGAGGCTACTTCCGGTTCACCAATTATAACCAAAATCTAATCACTTGTTCTTCTGGATGTATACTTGAGGAATACGAAAAAATATAATTTTTGGAATCGTGGTATTGCAGTTATGGGAACCGAAACTTTTGTCACACACACACACACAGATACACAAACACACACACACACACACACACAAACACGCACACACAGAGACACACAGACACACATACATACATACATACAGAAATCATCGTAAAAATGGTAAAATTGTAGTATAAGGACCCTAAAACATGCTAATTCATTAAAAACTCATCATTGAATTTTTTGACCAAAGACAATACCTTCCTTACCTAAAAGTGACGGAAGGTAAAAAAAACCTAAATATAAAGATTAGATGTAAGTATAATTTTTGGTGTAGAGTGTAGATATACAAGAAATGTTAAATACAATAGGGCACGAGCAGTCATGTCGCATTGTTGGCCTTGACAAGCAGATATGGGGGCCCGCGTCAGTATGATAATAGTAATTATGTATATAGATGTCAAATATCATATTTTTTCATTCTAAATTTAGTGATTTTCCAATTGCATGTGGTTTATTTTCCTGGACAAGTAAATTCCACACTCCTGTGACAAATTAACTACGTGACTTTAGAAATGAAATTTTTAATGAAAAATTCTAACATTTGACATATATGTATATAGTTACTCATTCCGAAACAGGGCCCCATATCTGCTTGTCAATGCGAACAATGTCATATGACTGCTCGCGCCCTATACTTATGTAACCAAAAACGGAAGTGGCGAGGGGTATTGTGCTGGCTACAACAAATTTCTTCCATTCGTAGCGTTCTCGTTATGGTCATATTTAAAACAAATTAATATAAAACTCGTTCATCTTCAAATAAAAAATTACCATTAGTGAGCAAGCTTTTTGAATCATATTGTATATACCCTTAAATTTTTATGCCCTTTTTTAACATCCAGTATAATTTAATAACAGGAATACAAATATATATATATATATATATATATATATATATATATATATATATATATATATATATTATACCATACCTTTTTTACAGGACAATTTAGGGGAATAATTGATCCCTCAGGAAAGATTTTTTGCATAACTTTAAGTTCATTTGAAAAGAATGAACACAATGTTCCTTTAATATGGAATGGTGAATGAAAATAATTGTTGTTGTGTTCTACGAATGCTTCTAGTTCTGCCTGTAAATTATTATAGTTGAAATATTGATATGCATAAAAATTGACTTTGTTTTAAAAAATATGCAAAAATATAATGGTCTACTTATAAAGAATATGGGGGTTCTCCATATATTTAACAAACTTTATATAAAAATTTAGAAAAAACATACATCTGTTTACTCTTAAAATCGGTAACAGATTGCAACTTAAAATTGTAGTTTCTAACGAAGGTATAAGTGTATAACGAAACCTTCGTTTTGTAAGAATAAATTCTGTATGACTAAAATGTTGAATAATTGTTAACACTTAATATTTAAATAATATTTAAAGTACCATTGATTCCCTCGGAAGATCTTCGTATAGGTATGTATATTCTGTATAGCCCTTTCGAGTTCTTGACACATGTGTCAGAGTCACATTCGTGAATAGTATTTTTGGGTCGGAATATATTATTTCAGCTCGTTCGAAAGATATTTCAGCATCCTGTTTTTCAACGGTAATTATAATGGATAAATCCACAAAGTATTAAAAATTTGCTGTCTTACCGTTGCAAATACATGAGAAATAAATGATATGCAAATTATTATGTTTATTAGATACCAATGCATTTTGAAGGTTTTCTAAAAAAAATGTATCATTTGTACTAACTATCCTTTGCTTTATACTATATTTAAGTCAATTAAATTTTAAATTGTTTTCCATTTATGTTGTAATCAAGATTAATATTTATATAGGTAATGAGCAGTGTCCAATTTGAGTCTATTATACAATATAGAGGGTCTGTCCGGAAAGTATTGGAACTTTGATTGGAAAAAATATAATTTGGATATCTGAAACCTTAATTTTCTTCAAAGCTGTTTCCAGTGGCGGTGCGTCAGATGAGACAACATATAAGCGCAAAATAGCAAAATAAAAGCATCGGAATAAGTTCGTGAGGGGGAGAATTTGTGAATAATATTAAAGTTATGACTATTTGACGTTTAATCCATGTGAAACAGATTTAATGTGAAAAGTGCATTCAGCAAATACCATCTTAGTCAGTGACCGTTCGGTTAGGTGTTTAGCGAAAACACATAAATCTTCTGAATGCGCCCATTGTTCGATGCATTTCTGAAACGTCTCTTTGGACCATCGCACCGCATTCCACCGGTCTTTTCAACTTAGGGAGCATCCAAAAATCACAAGGAGTTTATTTTTCGCAGAAGAAAGGAACCTGACACCACAGAAGACAGAAATTGGTATTGTTTAATCTTTGTGTTCTTTTGGTTTAAATGGAGATCAAAAATAGATAGCTAAAATGTATCTTAAGTTTATATTTATTTACTTTTTTTTTACCTTCAGTCACTTTTAGTTAAGGAAGGTATTGTCTTTGGTAAAAAAACTCAATGATGAGTTTTTAGTGAATAATTACGTTTTAGGATCCATATAATACGAATTTACCGTTTTTACGATGATGTCTGTATGTATGCGTGTCTGTGTGTGTGTGATGAAATTTTCGGAATACCACGATTCCGAAAATTATATTTCTTCATATTCCTCAAGTTTACATCCAGACAAACAAGTGATTAGATTTTGGTTATAAATGATCAACCGGAAGTACCCTCATTTGAAGATTTTAACAGTTTTTCTTAAAAAAAAGCGGTTAAATATCATTGATTGACATTTAACGTTATTATAACTTAAAGAATATATTATTCTCTATACGAATTGATCGCATTTTATACTTCATATTCAATAGATATAGAGTTAAAGAATTATAAACATACTAAATTTCAAAAATTAGGCAGCTATGCTACCCATGGAAACTGCTAATATATTCAGATAATTCAAATTGACAGATGTCAGTATCAATAGGTGCGTTCAATTAAGTAAGCAGTTCAAATAAATGCTAGCTAAGCAAACGAGACTTGTTGCTTAGAACACTGAAAGATTTGCTAGATATATGACGAATTGATATTCACAAATGTCATCCAGAAAGTTATATAGTTGTCAAATATAACATGTGTATCTCTCATATCCCTTTTATTGGTCTAAAAAGTTATACAAAATAAATTTATAATTATTCAAGTTCACGTCAGCGCTAAAAGTACTGCTTATCTGTATATATATATACCAAACCTTCCTTAAAGGACAATGTAGAGGCAAAATTGATCCTTTGGACACACTTTTTTGAGCTATTTTAAGTTCATCTATAAACACTGCACAAAGTGTTCTTTTAATATGGATTGGGGAATGAAAATAATTGTTGTTGTGTTCTACGGATATTTCTATCTCTGTCTATAAATTATTATATATGCAATATTGATATACATAAAAATTGGCTTTGTTTTAAAAAATATACAAAAATATAAAAGTCTAATTATTATGAATTCAGGCTCGTTCATATATTTTAATAAGCTTCATATAAAATCTAGCAAAATAACATATAGTTCTGTTTACTCTTAAAATCAAAAACAGAATGCAACTGTAAGATTTTATTTCCAGATGAAGGAAAAAGTGTATAACGAACTTTTGGTTTTGTAAAAATAAATATTATATGACTAAAATTTTGAACAATTGTTAAGACTTAATATTTAAATAATATTTAATGTACCATTGACTCCCTCAGAAGATCTTCGTATAGGTATGTATATTCTTTGTAGCCCTTTCGAGTTCTTAACACATGGTGCAGAGTCACATTTGTGAATATTATTTTTGGGTCGAAATATATTATTTCAATTCGTTCGAAAGATATTTCAGCATACTGTTTTTAAGGGTGATTATAATGGATAAAATCCACTTGGTATTAAATTTTTTTTGTCTTACCATTGCAAATACATGAAAAATAAATGACATGTAAATTATTATGTTTATTAGATATCAAAGCATTTTGAAAGTTTTCTAAATAATTTTTTGACAAGGCAAAAATGTCTTCTCAACCCTACAAACGAACTTTAAAAACCCTACTTTTTGTAGATTTGTAAGAAAAAATAAATTATTATGTTTATTGTGAAACAACACAATATGAAGGCTTATTATGTTCGTATAAATATAATAACAATGTGTTATTATTTTAAGAGCAACAAACCTCCTATTTTATATAATGGTTTGAGTTTTTATGTGAATTATCTATTCATAATATTAAATATTCAAGGTCAAACGTATTAAATATTTCGGGAAATGTTTTTCAATTATATTCAATGTTTATTAGCGTGTCTAAATAACTATCATAATATGAATCATAAATTTCGTAAAGCAAAATATATATTCAACTAGAGGAAAATGTATCTTATTTCAGTGCATTCCCCTACTTTCCTATTCGTCGAAAAGTCAGAAGAGTAGGACAAAATTTCTTCATAGAATGAATTTAAATCTAAATATAAGGAATAGATATAAGTAGAATTTTTGGTGTAGTGTGTAGGTATACAAGAAATGTTAAATACATTAGGGCGCGAGCAGTGATGTGACTTTGTTGGCCTTGACAAGAAGATATGGGAGCCCGTGTCAGAATGATAGCTAGTAATTATGTATGTCAAATATCATAATTTCTCATTCGAAATGTAATAATTTTCCAATTCCATGTGGTTTATTTTCCTCGACAAGTAAATTCCACACTCCTGGTGACAAAATAACTACGTGAATTTAGAAAATCTTGAAATTTTTAATGAAAAATTGTGACATATGACATCTATGTACATAATAACTAATTGTTATTCTGACACTGGTCTCCACATCTGCTTGTCAAGGCCAACAATGTAACGACTGTTCGCACCCTATATATGTCAGCTGGCTTATGAACTATTCTTCTCCACACACCCATCAGTTCTAAGTCTTTCTTAACTGCATCCAACCACTTTCCTTTCGGACACCCTCTTCTTTTTATTGCACCTGTTCCCCCCTTAAGTACTGTTCGAACTACTCTATTGTCCGGTAGCGGCTACCGCGACACTAAATGACCCAGCCATCTTAGTCTTTGTGCTTTCACGACACCCGTTATTCCCATCTCTCCAACCATGTTTATTATCTCGAGATTAGTTCTACGCACCATCATATCCCACTCTTTTTTTCCACCAAAGATTTTCCTTAATACGCGTTTTTCCCGCACTTCAATTTTATTTTAGTTCACTTTATTTAAGATCCATATTTCGCACCCATATAAAAAACTGTAGGCCTTATAACCGTTTTATAGACTTTTATTTTTGCGTTGCATGATACAGTTTTCGATTTAAGTAATTCCAATAAAGACTCTACACATCTGCTTCCCTTCGACAATCTTGCTTCAATTTCCACATCATCATTATTATTCGTCATTTTCACTCCCAAATACACAAAACTCCTTACTTCCTCAAACTCATTCGTTTTATTGTCTGTAGTGACTCTTAGAAAATTGTTGAACTCTTCGCCTACTTGCAAATATTTGGTCTTGTTCTTATTAATTCGTAAACCTGCTGCTCTAGTTGTTTCTTCTAAACTCTTAAAGATGTTCTTCAGCTCTTCCTTCGACCTAGTGAATATCGCAATATCGTCGGCATATACAAGGATTTGATGTCTCTGTCTACCAATATATCCGTTGGTATATATTTTACTTTCTCTCATTGCCCACTATTAAGACCAAATTAAAAAGGTTGGGAGATATTGGGTCGCCTTGTCTTAAACCTTTCCTTACAATAAAATTTTCTGATGTTATTCCATCTACTACCACTTTACATTATGCGTCATCTCAACCAACCTTATTAATTTAATTGGAATTTTAAAATATCTCAATATACCCGACAGCTTTTCCTTTATAATCGAATCATACGCCGGCTTAAAGTCATTAAACAGTATTTTTAGTGGAAGTTTATGGTCATAGCTATCCGCAATGATTTCTCTGAGACTATGTGCTTGGTCAGTAGTAGCTCTGTTACTGCGGAAACCCCGTTGGAATTCTCCCAAAAATTTCTCTGACACTTCTTTTAACCTATTCCGTATGCATAAAGCTAATATTTTATATGCAATATCTAATAAAGCTATTCCTTTGTAGTTATCGCAGTGAAATCGATCCCCTTTTTTGTAAATTGGACAGATTACAGCCTCTCTTCATCTCTGCGGCATTATCTCTTCATTCCAAACATCCTGGATTATCTTGCATAGTGCTGTATGTATTTCTTCTCCATGTTTGTATAATTCTGCGCCAATCCCATTCTCCCCTGCACTTTTATTGTTTTTTAGATCTTCTATTACTTTTAGAATTTCTTCCGCAGTAGGTGTCTTTACTAAATCTTTATTCTCCTCATATGTTTCATATGTATTTGGCACCTCTGCTTCCATTTCTGATCCACTATTGAGCAGTTCATCGAAATATTCTTTCCATCTATTCACTTTTATTTCTCTTGTCACCAGATTCCCAGCTTTCTCTTTACGGTATATGCCTTTTTGTCGGTATCCGGCTTTATTATTTTTTACTTCTTGATAAAAGTTTCTTATATGTTTGTTCTTGTAATTTTCTTCTACTTTTTCCAGTGTTTCTTCCATTTTTCTACTTTTTTTACGTCTGCATATTCTTTTATACTTTTTCTTTTCCTTTATGAAATTATTTTTATTTTCTTCACTATCGTTTTGATCTAAATTATTTTTTGCTACACTTTTTCTTTTTAGTACATTTCTACATTCCTCGTCAAACCAGCTTCCATTGCTCTTCTTTTTTCTTGTCTTCAACACTTCCCTTGATACTGTGCATATCGCTTGCTCTACCTGTTCCCAATTCTTTTCCACATCATCTGCGTTTGTGACCTTTTCTAATTTTTCTTTTATTGCCTGATTGAATTTCTGTTTCCCCGGTTCGTATTGTAATATCTCCGTATTATATTTCTCCATCCGACCTTTCAATTCTCTAGGGTTATGCGGTAATTCTTGCTTTAGTTTAAGTTGTACTAAAAAATGGTCACTATCTGCTGTTGCGCCTCTTCTGGTTTTTACGTCTTTAACTGCATGTGCATGTTTTCTTTCAATCAATACATGGTCGTTTTGGTTACATATGTTACGTCCAGGCATCTTCCACGTAACCTTATAAATTTCTTTTCTCATAAAAGCTGTACTCATTATCTTTAGATTAATTTATTTCCATTTTCATTTGTTACTTCGTGCTTCGTTCTCCGGTAATGTACTTAAATAATTCTTCTTTACCAATTTGAGCATTTAAATCCCCTATAATAATTATCATGTCGTATTTTGGAATTTTATTGAAAATTCTAATTAGATCTTCATAGAATTTATTTTTTACCTCATCTTCTTTTTTATTTGTAGGTGCATGTACATTTATTATAGATAGTTTTCTGTAAATACCTCTAATTCTTATCCGATATATGTTATCCGATATTGGGTCAAAATCAATTATCGATTCCTTCATTTTTTTATTAACCATAAACCACATCCTAAAATACCTGGTTTCCTACCCACTGTTAAAAACTATATAGTCCTCCATTTCAAAAATATTATTTCCCTTTTGCTTAGTCTCTTGTAAAGCCACTATATCCATTCGATATTCTTTAAATACCTCTTCTATATTTTTATACATTCCTGCTGCGTTCGTTCCCTGAACATTCCACGTACCCAAATTAATATATTTCAGTTTTTTGTCATCTTATTTTGTTCAACAAGCATCTTATCTCTGGTGTTCCATATTAAGTACTTTTCATCCACTATTAGTTTGTTATATAGGATTTTAGTTCTCTTACCCTTTGCTCGTTCTTCATTTGCTTTCTTCCTAATTTCCATTCTCATTTTTCTTTCATCCTTCGTATAATCATTATCTGTATATATTTTCTTTCCCTTTAGCTTAGTTTTATTTTTCATAATCTTTAATTTATCTTCATAGTCTACTAATTCTACTAGTGTTATTGTTGATGATTCTGTTTTTTTAATAACTAAAGCTGCCTTGATTTTACATTGGACGTGCAATTCAGTTTCAAAGAAATCGATTATTGATTTTTTCCCCTATTTGTAATCCGGTAACAATTATATTATTTGCTCTTTTTTGTTTATCGTAAGTCTCTAATCTGGCATGTAAAGCCTGTATTTCTGTCGTCATTTCTTCTTTTTTTTGCCATTTATTTTCCTTTTCTTCAAAGTCTTTCTTATATTTTCTATTATCTCGCTATTTTTCTTAATTTCATTCTTCAGGTCCGTATGGTTTACTTTCATCTGCTGTTTTACCTCTTTCATAGTTTTAGACTCGGTTTTAGACATGTCTGTCGGCATCTTCTTTAGTTCATCCATGTCGTTCACTCCTGTTTCTTCTTCTTTCTTAACAGGAGACCTCTCTGTTCTTTTACTTTTCTTAAAAACAGTATCCTCTTCTAAAACTTCAATGTTAAATTCTTCTCTTTTTCGCTTTTCTAGAGAGTTACTTCGATCCTTGGTGCCCCTACTCATTTGTGTATGTCCTACGCCACTGTCTTGATCGCAACTGCTTAGTGCGCATGCACGTTCTCAGCTGAGCTCGCAAAATTCAACACCGCTTAGCTATATTCACTTAACCGTGCTTTTTATGTTATCACTAAAACTTGTTATTATCACACTTTTTCACGGTGCCACATTGAAATTGTTTAAACACTATAGTTTCTTTTATCGACTTTTACCACTTTTATTCACATTTACACAGTAATCCCCTATATTTTGGGCAGGGACGTCGGTACGGTCGGGCAGCCGGGCGTACGCCCGGGGCCTCGGGTTGGTGGGGCCCCACACCGGGCTACTTTATTTTAATATATAATTTACGCATTAATAAAACAGACTAAGATATCGATATTTACTTATATTTGAAATAAAACGCACCAAAATTCCAAACGTCTCGCCGTTTGAACGTTTTTATAAACGGGCAAACGGTGGGATGTTTGTAATCAAATACTCCCCCGCCGCCGGGCGGACTAAAACTAGTGCTCACCAGGCCCATCTAGCGGCACCGAGTTCAACAACGAATTTAAATGACCTAATTGATAAATTTGCTGAAATTAAAGCAAGGAAAATAGAGTTATAATAATTTTGTTTTTTATGTTAATAATATGGTCGGTTGCACCAATATTTTATTTGGATATTAAACAAAAATTAAATTAAAAATCAACTCTTATGTAATATATATTATACGTATAAAAATGTTGATTTTAATTTATTTTTTCCTTAATTCTCAGTTAAATATTGGTGTATCTGTGTTATATTATTTACAAAAGCCTAAATGTACCTTAGCATATGTTCTTTTCTTGTAATAAATAATAATTAAAGATTTTATTTAATTATTCACTTTTTTATTTACTGGGGGGGGGGCTGATTTTGGGATAATCGCTGGTGTTAATATGAAATCAGTGTTTACTTCAACATAGGCGTATGAACGTCATTCAGCGCTCTATACATATGTAACCAAAAAAAAAGGACGTGGCGAAAGGTATTGCGCTGGTCACAACAGATTTTTTTAAGTAGCAAACGATGTACTTTTTTATTTTTGTCAACAACAGATTTAAACAATTATTTATTCATTTATTATAAATATTAACGGTACAATTTGTTATATTATTCAGCTGAACATGCAGGAATTAATGAATTTATTGCACTACTATTATAAACTTCTGCAGAGGTTGAAGTACAATTAACAACTGATAAATTATTTTCTCCGCAGTCTTTCTCTATTGAAATCGTAGTTTCTGAAGTCGCTCGCCCTCTTAAGAATTTTGCCGCAATTTGTTTTTTATTCTCAAGCGAGTTCACCACATAACCTTCAGCAACGCTACTACATTTCCGTCCTCCATGGCGCTTGAGAATGAATGTATCTACCGCTAGCAGAGAAGCTGAAGATCTTCTAAAAGCATAACCAGTACACTGATCACTATTGGATAAACCAAGAAATAATCCAGCAATTAATTTTTGGAAAGCTTCCCATTGTATTTATCCCTACTGATAAGGCGATGCATTTCCCTTTTCGCAACCCAACAAATATTTATTTAAAAATTTATATGCGTAAACTTAACATAATAACGTAGCATCATTTTTATGAATAAATTATAAACAAATCACTCCCGGCTTGATCGAAAGTAGTATCAACTTTCTTAAATGGAACACCTGTATATTTTTACATTTTTGTATTCTAAGTTAAATTCTGAATAAAATGATGTTCCATAGAGCAAATTTTGCAGCAAGAAATACTACAATCTTTTTGTCCAAATGATATGGCTAGCAGATAATACGAAATTGAATAATTGATTTATGGGACTAAAATTATAAATAATTTACATTTATTTGGAGTCATTGGATGCAGACAGTTTTATTTTTCTATTGATACCGCAAACCTTTGTTGTCAGTTAAAATGGATAGCAGCAGCCTGCAAAAAACTTACTTCTCATGTTAATCTCCTATTTATACCTTGAAAAAAATACACCGGTATACAACTTTCAGGGATTTTTTTTTCTTTTTACCTCCCGCGACCCTTGGTAAGGGAGGTATAGGGATCGTGCTAAAAATCACATATCGAGATTTTGGTAAATGACCACGTTTTAAGGTCCCTAGAATCCAATTTTTACATTTTCACGATATGTATGTAGGTATTAATATGTGTGTCCGTGTGTGGATCCTCTTCACGCTCTAAATCAAATACTATCGTTCAGAAAATTTTGAAATCTTATTTTTCTACCTCAAGATAGTCTTTCTTCAAAAAATACTTTTAAATGTTATTTTTCCCAATTTGTTATTATAAAAATTATTATTCCATTTTCTACAGGTGCATTAATACTTTTTCTATATATTTTATGGATAAATTTATAAAATAATATAAAAATTATATCTCGGAGCTTATGCTAAAAACACAACTCCCTGGTTACACAGTTCAGCTCAAATGTATGAAACTGACAGATAAATGTCACTGTCGAAAACATAATCATTTCAAATTAATAACACTAACATTTTCAAAAGAAAATTGTAAATAGTACAAGAGTTATATGGAAAGGAACTTAATATACATAATTTCAAATTAATATAAATGTTTTAAAACGAAAAATGTCAATAGAACAATAGTTAAATGGAAAGAAACTTAACATACATAATTTCTAGTATTAATAAATAAGAAAATAAATATATTATCACAGCATATTACCCATTGCTGGATATGCTAATACACAGATTGTACACAGATTTCGGTAATGATGATGACATATTTGTATCGTGCGGGCGTTTATCATGCGTCACCTCACGGGTACTCATTTTTGGCGTGCAGAATGCATCACAGGAGTTAGTTATGTGCCATTTAAAATTTGGAATATTTAATAGTAGAAATTGAATCCGGTTCCCCAGATTCTCCATCAGACATTCAGGCACGCGGCCATGAGACCCCATAGGTATATGAATTTAAATTAATAAAAAGTAAATGGCGGGATGTATTTTGTTGGTCACATCAGATTTTTTGTTTTAGGTAAGTCTCATCTTTATTATTTCCTTTGACCTGTCCTTGAAATATGAGTGTAATTAGTAAGGATAAACATTCTTATCTGAGTCTAAATCTTATAAAAGGTTATTCTAGAAAATCTTGTTTTTAGAAAAGGATTCAGGTTTGGTCAATACATCTGTTTTATAAGTGTGCAATTGTTTTTATTTAGTACGTTAAACACACAAAGTCTTCATAAAATAATGTAATAAAAAAATTAATTGTCGTAATATTGTTTGACTAAGGCGTAGTCATGATTAAAACATATATATAAATCCACATGCAATATTAGTCGATCACTGCCGTAATAAAATTTCCGTATGAACTTTATATTCTTCCAAACTATTGGAATATTTGAAGGAATAAATTTTCCCTCAAGTACATAATTTTTCAAACTTATCATTATCCCCTGAAAATGTTTAGTTAAATAATAATTATCTACATTAGAAGGCTGGGAAGTGAGATAATACTACTTTACGGCTGTAGGATGTACACTATATCTGCGAGTTGATCCCCACGTCATCAATTTCTGATATAAGAATTACTAAACATTTATATAGCATCTTTATCATACACATATAACATATGAGACTTTTATTCGCTATCGGTTACAATACCGTTTCTATTTAACTTTTTGCCGTTGATTGGACGGAGATAATGTATACCCTGCTGGAACACATACGATAATAAGATAGCGAATAAAAGTCTCGTATATGACATGTGTGAACGACAAAGATGCTAGATATAAGTTTAGTAATTCCTCCATCAGAAATTGATGAATGGGGATCAATTCAGAGATACAGAGTGTATTCTGTATGTGTTAATATTTAATAAAAAATATGATAGTGATGAAACAAAATATTCACTATTTTTACTCATGGCATTCTAGTTCTACGTAAAAAGTAATATATATTCATTTTTTCCGTTCGTAGCACTCTCATTATAGCCATACTTAAAACAAATTAATACAAAACTCGTACATCTTCAAATAAAATTACCAATAATGAGCGAAAAAACACTGTATACCCTCTAATTTTATACCCCTTTTCTAACAGCCAAACATAGGACTTTAACATGTAAAATCAGACTTTCGTAATTTCCTGCTTCCCTAATTATTTTAGTAAAAAAGCTTGAAATAAAAGTTGTAGGGCATAAATTCCGTATCTGAATCAATAAACAAAATTAATTTTGTGTACCTTGTAACAGCATATGTCGAAAATCTCCCCAAAAATAGCTATAGCCATGGAATTGAAACAGAAAATTAGAAAATGTTAACGATTTATCTATCAGGCTTGGTTAATTTATTTTTATTTGTAATTTCTGTTTAAATGAACAAATATCAATTTAAATTAATGGATAATTGATAACTGGAACAAAAATTAGAAATAATACCTAATAAAAATAAATTACCCAAACATGACAGATAAACCGTTAGAATTTTTTTATTTATTTTGTCTCAATTCCATGTTGCTATTTTTGAGGTGATTTTCGACATTTTTATACTAAATTTCTGTCGCTCCAAGGCACACAAAATTAATTTTGCTTATTGATTTTATGCTCTACAACTTTTATTTGAAGCTTTTTTTACCTAAAATAATTAGGGAAGCAGGAAATTAGGAAAGTCTGATTTTACATGTTATGTTTGGCTGTGCTGGTCACTACCCTGTATTTATATATATATACCATACCTTCCTTACAGGACAGTGTACAGGCAAAATTGATTCTTTGGACACACTGTTTTGCGCTATTTTAAGTTCATCTGTAAACACTGCACAAAGTGTTCTTTTAAAATGGACTGGTGAATGAAAATAATTGTTGCTGTGCTCTATGGATATTTCTATCTCTGCCTATAAATTATTATAGATGAAATATTGATATACATAAAAATTGGCTTTGTTTTAAAAAATATACAAAAATATAAAAGTCTAATTATTATGAATTCAGACTCGTTCATATATTTTAATAAACTTTCTATAAAACAGCTAATAGAAAAAACCAGGAAATCAGGACGAAAATTTTGTATGGCCTTTATCGATCTAGAGAAGGCATTCGTCAGTGTTTCAAGAAGAACAGTCCATGAAAGACTTGTACAAAGAATGGTTAACGAGAAACTAACCCGAGGTATAATGAGCTTATTCAAAAATACCAGGAACTACGTAAGATCAAATAATATGCAATCGAAAGAATTCATAGTGGAAGAAGGCCTCAGACAAGGGGGTGTACTAAGCCCAATCTTATTTAATATAGTCATGGATGATGCCCTGAAAGAAACAAAACCATATACAACCAAGCTCTACATAGGCCACAGAAAGCTAATACCAGAATGGATACAAGTCTGTGCCTTTGCTGACGCTCTGGCGATTTTCGCAAGCAATGCAAACGACTTAAGAAAGAATTTAGATATATGGAACAAAGCATTCAACAAAAGAAATTTAAAAATAAATGAAATGAAGACTAAAGTCATGGGAGTGTGTCATCAACATAGAAGTAAACGGCAAAAAATTGGATCAAATTGACACATTCAAATACCAAGGGGTTGTAATAAATAACAAAGGAGACCAAGCAGCACAAATCATGACTAGAGTAGAAAATGCGTCGAAATTGTACCATTCGATTAGAAACACGATTATCTACAAAACTGTTTTTGTACCTATTTTGACCTTTGGGAGTGAAAGCTGGACCCTCACAAACAAGCAAAAAAAGTAAAGTGCAGAGCATGGAAATGAAATTCCTACGAACAATCATTGGAATTACTAGAAAAGACAGGTAAAGGAACAACAAAGTAAGAGAAATACTAGGAGCGGAGCCAATACTTGAAAGGATTGAAAAAAGTCAGCTGGGATGGTTTGGCCACTTGCTTAGAATGAACGGGGATAGACCAGTAAAGAAAATATGGGAAGCAAGGCTGCAAGAGAAGAAGAAGAAAGGAAGAAAACGAAAACATGGGACGACAGCATAGACCAAATCTTACAGAAAAAAGCGGTAAAGAAGGAAGACGCAGAGACTGGCACGAGATAAGAAGATTTGGAGAAAATTTGTTTATGAATGTAATTAAAGTGATAAGATTAATATTATTGTTAAGAAATTATGATCACCTTGCATCTACGGGTACTACGAGGTTAAGATTATATATATATATATATATATATATATATATATATATATATATATATATATATATATATATATATACTTTCTATAAAAACTGGCAAACAACATACAGTTCTGTTTACTCTTAAAATCAAAATCAGAATGCAACTATAAGATTTTATTTCCAGATGAAGCAAAAAGTGTATAACGAAACTTTTGTAAAACTAAATATTCTATGACTGAAATTTTGATTAATTGTTAACACTTAATATTTAAATAATATTTAAAGTACCATTGACTCCCTCGGAAGATCTTCGTATAGGTATGTATATTCTGTATAGCCCTTTCGAGTTCTTGACACATGTGTCAGAGTCACATTCGTGAATAGTATTTGTGGGTCGGAATATATTATTTCAACTCGTTCGAAAGATATTTCAGCATCCTGTTTTTTAAGGGTGATTATAATGGATAAATTCCACAAAGTATTAAAAATTTGCTGTCTTACCATTGCAAATACATAAGAAATAAATGATATGTAAATTATTATGTTTATTAGATACCAAAGCATTTTGAAAGTTTTCTAAAAAAAATGTATCAGTTGTACTAAATATCCTTTGCTTTATACTGTGTTTAAGTCAATTACATTTTAAATTGTTTTCCATTTATGTTGTAATCAAGATGAATATTTACATAGGTAATGAGCAGTGTCCGATTTGAGTCTATTATACAGGGTGATTACGGTCTTTTTGTTTTATTTTTAATAGGAGATAATATAGGTCAAAAGAAGGCGAAAAACATTAAAACACCTTGGTAAAATATTTATAATAAAAGAGATATGAATTTTTACCTCTCGCTAAGAGAGGTATTGCATTCATGCTAAAAATCGCATATCCAGATTTTATTGTATAAGCACGTTTTAAGGTCCCTACAATCCGATTTTAACATTTTTACAATGATGTCTGTGTGTGTGTGTGTGTGTGGATGTATGTGTGTGTGTGTGTGTATGTATGTAGGATGTTGGAAGGACGGTTACTCAAAAACTATAAGACTTTAAATTTGTTTAACTACGTATTTCCCAATCGGACATTCATGGGAAGATCTGAAAAGGTTTTGGTAACAATTGGACAACCGGAAGTAGAAGATTCTTGAAAAAAAATCTTCTAAATATTATTTTTTGAAAATTTTTCTTGATAATATTAAAGAAAAATAAATTCTCTTTCTGATAAATTTAAATATTTTTATATATATTCTATAGATTTAGAGATAAAAGGAATATAATATATAAAATAAACTGTTGTAATTAATTTTACAACCGAAAGGATGCCATGAAAAATAGTTGAAAATTTTAATTATTTGTGACAGATAAATGTCAGTGTCAGAAATAATGAGTAACGAAAGAAAAATTTACTTGGAGAATCCCTTAATTCTTGATCTGTCTCTATTATGGAGATGACAAGTCTAGGTTGAAGGACTTAAATTTGTTTCAAACATTATGGGACAATGTACACCAGCACTGTAGACTAGAGTAACTTTGAATTGCGAAAAAGCTATCAAATTCTTCTCAAGTAAATTGTAAATATTGACAAAATTACACATCAATATAAGAATAATCGGAGTGCAATCTATCCGTCACTTTATTAAAGGGAATTAGTATTATTTAGATATAACAAGTATGAAAAAATAAAATGTAAAAGAAGATATGTAAGAATAGATGCACAATCCAGATATATACATTTTAGACCGCCCAAAATTAATGTTTTTACTAGAAGAATATGAAGAGAGAGTAAACAAGGTTGTTCGAATTGAAAATTGCTGTTACCAGCCTAATATTTATATATGGTAAACTCTACTTTGTAATTTATTGTAACATAATTTATGGTAAAATATCTTTATGTTGAGACATGCTATTATTAAATAATAAAGAAGTTTATACGTCATAGATTTATATGAATATATTATTTGTATTTTTAAAAATATTCTTTGTTTTATGCATACAGCCAGGTAAAATATACGGCGAGAGGTTATGTGCTGGCCACATCAGATTTTTTTAGTTTTTATAAAGGGGAAGTAAATTAATGTTGAAAAAAGTTGTAGTAACCTGTGCAATGACAATTTACTCTCTTTTGTTTTTTAATTTGTTTATCTGTCAGTTTCAATTTGTTACTATTTAATTGTGCACCGTCAGTTTCTAATTGATTATTGTTATTAATTGTGTAAAAGGTGAAAAATGTACCATCGGTATTATAATACGGAATTAATTAACATGATGCTCATTTATAGGGAAGTGCATCAAAATTATTTGTTATGTTTTAATTCCATAAAAATAAAAATCTGTTGTGGCCACCACAATACCTCTCGCCACTTCCTTTTTTGGTTACATAAGTATAGGGCGCGAACAGTCATGTTACATTGTTGGCCTTGACAAGCAGATGTGGGGGCCCGTTTCAGAATGATAATTAGTCATTATGTTTCATTCAGAATTTCAAGATTTTCTAAATACACGTAGTTAATTTGTCACCAGGAGTGTGGAATTTACTTGTCGAGAAAAATAAACCATACGGAATTGGAAAATCACTAAATTTAGAATGAGAAATTATGATACTTACATCTATATACATAATTACTAGCTATCATTCTGACATGAGTCCCCATATCTGCTTGTCAAGGCGCCTTATTGTATTTAACATTTCTTGTATACCTAGATTCTACACCAAAAATTCTACTTACATATATCTATTCCTTATATTTAGATTGTTTAAGTTTAAATTCATTTTATGAAGAAATTTTGTCCTCTTATAATTTTACGAAATGTTTCCAATTCATTGTCAGGATTGACAGTATTTTTGAAGGATATATGTAATAGACCTATAATTTTAAATATTTAACTATTAATACATTAAGAAATAATATAATGTATGTATTTCCCAGAAAAACTCTTTAGTAATATATAATAAAATGTTTAAATGTATCAGATAGAGAATTTAATTTTCTTTAATATTACCGAGAAAAATTTTCAAAAAATATTATTTATAAGATTTTTTTTAAGAATCTTCTACTTCCGGCTGTCCAATTGTTACCAAAACCTTTTCAGATCTTCCCATGAATGTCCGATTGGAAAATACGTAATTAAACAATTTTTAAGTCTTATAGTTTTTGAGTAATCGTCCTTCCAACATCCTACATACATACACACACACACACACACACACACACACACACACACACACACAGACATCATCGTAAAAATGTTAAAATCGGACCTTAAAACGTGCTTATTCAATAAAATCTGGATATGCGATTTTTAGCATGAATGCAATACCTCTCTTAGCGAGAGGTAAAAACTTAAAAAAATCATATCTCTTTTATTATAAATATTTTACTAAGGTGTTTTAATGTTTTTCGCCTTCTTTTGACTTGTAGTTTCACCCATAAAAAAACACAAAAAGACCTTAACTACCCTGTATAATATAGGTGGTCTGTCCGGAAAGAATTAAAACTTTGATTGGAAAAAATATAATTTGGGTATCTGAAACCTTAATTTTCTTCAAAGCTGTTTCCAGTGGCGGTGCGTCAGATAAGGCAACATATAAGCGCAAAATAGCAAAATAAAAGCATTGGAATAAGTCGTGAGGGGGAGAATTTGTGAATAATATTAAAGTTATGACGATTTGACGTTTGAGCCACGTGAAACAGATTGAATGTGAAAAGTGCATTCAGCAAATACCATCTTAGTCATTGACCGTTCGGTTAGGTGTTTAGCGAAAACACAAAAATCTTCTGAATGCGCCCATTGTTCGATGCATTTCTGAAACGTCTCTTTGGACCATCGCACCGCATTCCACCTGTCTATTCAACTTAGGGAGCATCCAAAAATCACAAGGAGTTTTTTTTTCGCAAAAGAAAGGAACCTGACACCACAGAAGACAGAAATTGGGATTGTTTAACCTTTGTGTTCTGTTGCTTTAAATGGAAATCAAAAATAGATAGCTAAACTATATATTAAGATTTTATTTATTTACTTTTTTTTACCTTCAGTCACCTTTAGTTAAGGAAGGTATTGTCTTTGGTAAAAAAATTCAATGATGAGTTTTTAGTGAATAAGTACGTTTTAGGGTCCATATATAGTGTGTTCGAAACCACGACGGTACCGGTAAAATTTTTCAGGTTACCGGCGCTATTTTCGTACGCGGTAACTGAAATGTGTGGTAAATTTTAATTACCGCCGGAACCGTGCTCAGAGCACGGTTTTTGTGGTAATTTATAGTCTAACCTAATTTTTGAAGTATATACACGTTGTTCTTTGACATCATTTAAATATAAATTGTGTTTAAAAACAACTGAGTACTGTACATGGTACAAAAAACAAATAGTATCCTGCGATGCAAACTAAAATGATTTTGACAGTTATTAATAACCATGAATACCAATGGGTTCGACTGCTTACCGCAACAACCGTAACCTTTCAGTTACCGTGTAAAATGACCACGATAACCGCGGTTGAATTTTCGAACACACTAATAATACGAATTTACCGTTTTTACGATGATGTCTGTATATATGTATGTGTGTCTGTGTGTGTGTGTGACGAAAGTTTCGGAATACCACGATTCCGAAAATTATATTTTTTCATATTCCTCAAGTTAACATCCATAAATACAAGTGATTAGATTTTGGTTATAAATGGTCAACCGGAAGTACGCTCATTTGAAGATTTTAATAGTTTTTCTTGAAAAAAGCAGTTAAATATCTTTGATTGACATTTAACGTTATTATAACTTAAAGAATATATTATTCTCTATACGATTTGATCGCGTTTTATACTTCATATTCAATAGATATAGAGTTAAAGAATTATAAACATATTAAATTTCATAAATTAGGCAGCTATACTACCCATGGAAATTAATATATTCAGATAATTCAAATTGACAGATGTCAGTACCTATCAATAGGTGCGTTCAATTAAGTAAGCAGTTCAAGTAAATGCTAGGTAAGCAAACGAGACTTGTTGCTTAGAACACTGAAAGATTTGCTAGCTATATGACGAATTGATATTCACAAATGTCATCCAGAAAGTTATACAGTTGTCAAATATAACATGTGTATCTCTCATATCCCTTTTATTGGTCTGGAAAGTTATACAAAATGAATTTATAGACAGGTACAGTTATTTGCAGATAGTGGAATTAATTTTGAACATTATTTTAGGTCTAAGAAATATTTCAAATTTAACAATGTTATGAACATTCATCACAAAATTCTGGTAGCCTTTTTGACATGTAATTGATATAAACACACCATAAAATGAGATAGAAACAGTACAAGTTAAATTCATGTATGTATAATTTGCATTTCCTGTCATTATATTTCATAAGTTGCAAGACAAGCAAAAATTTGGCGCTTGGATTGCTTGCGAGCAAATCAAGCAAATGCTAGGTTGAAGAAACAGAGGAAGACCAAAGATAAGATGGAAGGGCTGTATTACGGAAGACTTGACAGAAAAGGAACTGAATGAGAATGACACGCAAAACAGAAATGAGTGGAAGAAGAAAATAAAAAATAGCGACCCACAACGAATGGGAAATGCTAAGGAAGAAGAAGAAGAAGAGATGTCAGTGTCAAGTGCAATTTGCATAGTTTGTTTATGAAATAATTTTACTGCAAATTTAAATTTTTTTGCAAGAAAATTTATGTATGGAATTTATACATAATACACAGGATTGACGGAAGGTATTGTGCTGGCTACATCAGATTTTTTTCATTCAGTTAAAATAAAACATTTATCTTACAACAAAATATTGGAAAAATTAAAATTCCTGCTAAAAGTTTTCAGATTAGGTAAATTAATATGACGTCAAGAATATTATTTTGAAAGAAGTTTGGCACACAACGCGAAGCGGAGTAGTTCAAACCTTCGAACAAAATAAAATCACTTTTATATCATATACTATTTTTTCTACAAACACTAATTTTCATTTAATTTTGTATTTCTAATAATTTCTTGACATGCCAGAAACGTCGATTTGTTGTTCCACTCGTCATTGCTAAGGTAACTAATTCAGTTTTAATAATAATAATAATAATATCTTTATTAACTCAACAGGATCTTGATGATCCCAATTACAGAGTAATATTAATTTATACAAAAATATTCGTGATTGGCCGTGTATACATATATGTATATAAAAAAATAATAACAATAACAATCAAAACATTAACATTGAGAATGGAAATGCACTACAATAAAAAACATAATTATATATTAATTAATACCAATAATATATAATATAATTATAATTAATAATATAATAATAATTACCTAATGCAATTAGTTATTACATTTTTGAAACTTACAAATTTCATTCCAAAAATGTCAATTTTTTCATCAAAATGAAGTAGAGAATTATAGTTAGCACACATCGAAACAATTGGTGACTCTAGAGAAACATTAGTTCTCGGACAGTTGTAAGTAAAGGTTACAGTATGACGAGTATTCATGGTAGGAACATGTATATCTATTTGTGATAACAAATTTAAGTCATCAATATTGTAGTTTACTAAATTGTACAGAAATAGTGCTTGAAAGTGAATTTTACGTGCGCTGAAATCAATAGTATTAAAAAAGTTTAAAAGTGCATCATATTTCATGTACGTGAATTCACCATGCATTTTATAATAACAGTATCTCAGAAATTTACAGTGTATTCCATCAATTTTGTCAATAAAGCTTTTCACATTTGAGAACCATATAATTATTCCATATTCTATTTTAGATCTTACAAAAGCATCAAACAGTTTATTGAGAGTGGATATGTTTCTCAAATGTTTGGAGTTTCTGAATATAAAACCAATTGATCTATTTACAGAAGATATAAGTGCATCTACATGGGGTCTGTAGCTCAGATTATAAGAAAATATGACACCGAGATCCTTGACAGTTACTTCACGATTCAAACTAACGTTGTTGATCATATAGTTAAAAAGTTGTGGTGATCTCTTTTTTGTGTAACTGATAATTACACATTTCTTTGAATTAAAATGCAAATCATTTGTAAGAGACCAAAGATACAAATTGTTTAAATCATTTTGTAGACCAATGCAATCATGTACCGAATTAATTATCCTAAATATCTTGAAATCATCAGCGTACAATAATTTTTCGGAGTCACAGACCTCATTTACAATATCATTTATAAAAAGAATAAATAATAAGGGCCCTAAAATGGATCCCTGTGCTACCCCACTGGAGGCAATGTAAGTGTTTGACTTATAGCCACAGCAATCAACATATTGCTTCCTTTCAAGCAAATAAGATTGAATTAGAGATGTTAATTTGCTTGAAAAACCAAATTGAGTATTTAATTTTGCCAGTAAGATATCATGCCGTACTCTGTCGAAGGCTTTAGAAAAATCAAGATAAATAGTATCAACTTGCCCACCACGGTTATCTACTGATTTAGTAGTAAAGGGCAGAAAATTACATAAATTGGTTATGGTAGATCTTTTTGGCATGAAACCATGTTGAACTGGAGTTATATAATTCCTTACTTGGTTAAAAATTGAATTATGTAAAATAATTTCAAAGATTTTAGACAAATTGCTAATTAGAGTGATGGGTCTATAGTTCGAAAAAAGTTGTTTACTGCCGCTTCCAGTTTTATGTATAGGAAAAACTTTGCTAATTTTCCATAGCTGGGGAAAAGTATTTGTGTGTGTTAAAAGTAACAATGATCTGTCACTTTTTAACACTGGTGTCATAAAATATCATTTCAACCCTAAAAACATACTTTAAAGAAGCCTACTTTTTGTAGATTTATCGAAAAAATTAATTATTATGTTTATTGTCAAACAACACAATATCAAGGCTTATTATGTTCGTATAAATACATATATAACAATGTGTTATTATTTTAATAGCAACAAACTTCCTATTTTATATAATGGTTTGACTATTTATGTGAATTATCTACTCATAATATGTAATTTTCAAAGTCAAAAGTATTAAATATTATGGGCAATGTTTTTCAATTACATATATTCAATAAATTTCGTAAAGGCAAATATGTATCCAATTAGAGGAAAAAGTCTATTTCACTGGGAAGTTTCAGCGTAATGGCCTACTTCCCTATTCGTGAATTAAGACTACATTTTATATGTGCGAGTTGATTCCTACGTCATCAATTTTTGATGCAAGAATTACTAAATTTTTATCTAGCATCTTTGTCGTACATTCATGGCATATATGTGACTTTTATTCGCTATCTCATTATCGAAGGGGTTCCAGGGGGTGGGTAATACACTATCTCCGTCGTGGTATTGTATTTTACATTTTGCTTTAGCAAAAACGGTGTTTCTAAGAATGCTGACAATTATTGCAAAGAGGTAGAAGTATATTTCACCCATTATACTTACATCGCATAATTGCTAAATAACTATACTTCCAATTTTGATTACATCATAATTATTCAATTGATTTATTATTGCGAAATAAATTTTGAATGTCTGTTGTTAGTTTTACGATTTCACCTAACATGATGTCGTCAATATTCTCTTTATTTCAATTTTTACCTCCCGCTACTGTTGGTAAGGGAGGTATAGGGATCGTGCTAAAAATCACATATCGACATTTTGGTAAATGACCACGTTTTAAGGTCCGTAGAATCCATTTTTAACATTTTCACGATGATGTCTGTGTGTATGTGTGGATCCTCTTTACGCTCTAACTCAAATAATATCGTTCAGAAAATTTTGAAATCTTGTATTTCTACCTTATTCTAATATGGAAAGAAGCCATTAGATTTTGGTGTCAATCGGATAACCGGAAATGGCAGTTTACTTGAAGCTCAAAATAGTTTTTCTTCAAAAAACACCTTTAAATGTTATTTTTTGCCAATTTGTTATTAGGTATAAAATTTAAAGATTATTTAATTTTCTACAGGTTTGTATTAATACTTTTTCTATATACTTTATGCATAAATATATAAAATAATATAAAAATTATATCTCGGAGCTTATGCACACAACTCCATGGTTACACAGTTCAGCTCAAATGTATGTAACTGACAGATAAATGTCACTGTCAAAAAAATAATCATTTCAAATTAATAACAGTAACGTTTTCAAAAGAAAATTGTAAATAGAACAATAGTTACATGGAAAGGAACTTAATATACGTAATTTCAAATTAATAATAATGTTTTAAAACGAAAAATGTCAATAGAACAATAGTTAAATGGAAAGAAACTTAACATACATAATTTCTAGTATTAGTAAATATGCAGATATGTATTTAAATAAGAAAATAAATAAATAAATATATTAACACGTCATATTACCCATTGATGGGTGTGCTAATCTGCTCTGTACACAGATTTCGGTAATGATGATGACATATTTGTATCGTGCGGGCGTTTAGCATGCGTCACCTCACGGGTACTCATTTTTAGCGTGGAGAGTGCATCACAGGGGTTAGTTAGGTGACATTTAAAATTCGAAATATTTGATACTAGGAATTGAATCCGGTTCCCCAGATTCGCGACCAGACACTCAGGCACGCGGCCATGAGACCCCATAGGTATATGAATTTAAATTAATAAAAATTATATGGCGGGAGGTTTTTTGTTGATCACATTTTTTTTATATTTCTGATTATGTATATTATTCATCTTTAATCTACAATATCCCCATTTTTACCCAATACATACAGTAGCCTCAGATTACTATTTAACTCTTACGCGTAATTAGAGTCAAAAAACGTCATATTTTTCTGCCGGCCCGCGGCTGAGAAATGCTGATTTAGATTGTTCAATGTATTTGTTTTGTAGTGGGAGTTTCAATATTATAATATTTATATTACGATTTCATGTTTAACATCAACAGTTAACTATCAAATTATCATATCTATTTCAAATAAATATAAGGAAGTAATACCTTTAATGAAAATAAATTATTAAGAAGATTTGTCGTAAAAATATTAAAATCGGATTGTAGGGACCTTAAAACGTGCTTCATTAAAATCTGGGTATGCGATTTTTAGCATAAATCCAATACCTCTCTTAGCGAGAGGTAAAAATTTAAAGATGTCCGATCAAGGTCATCTTTATCGTGAACGTTTTGGCATACATTTATCTCTCTCATTTGCAAAGATTACAAGCGTGTGCGATAAGGATGGATATAACACGCTTGTCTTTTAATAATTCATATTGTTTCGACTAAATTAGGACATTCCATTTTAAAATGATGCTCATTGTTGACAATACTTTCGCTGTAACATAAGTTTAGTTATTAATTCTGATATATTATAGTTTGATTCACGAAAGATGACCTGCTGCATCCGATGAAGATTTAATAATGGTCCATTATTTTCTGTGTCCCGTTGCAAATATTCGTGTTCCTTATGCACAAATTGAATAGCTTGCCGTCGCAAAATTTTTCCTTTCCCATGATTATGTTCAATTACATCGCGGAACAAAATTAGAAACTCATTCGTTGATTGTGATTAAACGTCAAATCGTGCGTCAAATTCAAAAAACAAACTCCGCCACTGGATTTGCTTTAACGTAGAGGGTAGTTCAATAGATAATTGCATACCAGCAACTCATCGACATACGTTCCTATTATTTTTAGTGTGTTAGAGAGCAATGTGAATATGGAACGTATATCTGTCATATAGCATAAATCACGTAGACATACGTCAAATATTCTGTCTCTTTCTAATACATAATGTTGCTATACTACCGCTATATAAAATGTTGTTAAATATAAATTTTGTTATAGAATAAAATCATTATTTCTATGCATAAAAATATAGCGACCGATTTTATTAAATTGTTCATGGTAACTACTTTTCCGAAAGATCCTGAATTTATTTATAACAGTAATCGATCTTACATTATATTGTAACAATAAAAGTTGGGAACACGTAGTTATAAATATTTTTTATTCTTTTTGTATTGCAGTATAAATTTGCAATAAACTCACGTTCGATAGCAATTGTTTTAATGCCAAGACAGCATCGCAGAACAGAACGTAACATAAGCCATTTAAACTTAGTTTAAAAACTCTAACGACTCTCTGCGAAGTCTTTGAAATTACCACAGATAGCGCGCCATCGCCATTGTATCGCATCGGTTTATGAAATACAATTGCATTCGGTAAAATTGCTAGTCGTGGATATAGATTATTGTTATTGCTTGCACATAAACGGTGAATTAATGCGAGCTCTTTGCGTTCTGGGACGCTTTACAACGGAAAATTCTAACTTCATTTTAATAAAAATGCACTTATAATATTGTAAGATGTAAGCTCCTGTAAACTACTGTTCTATTGCATATCCAATATTGCAATATACTAACTGGTAGTATAATAAATTTAAATAAGGTACCAGAAGCAAATTTTACCTCGTACTGAACTGAACTACTCCTAAAAAGAACAGTGGTCGCTAGTATGAACAGTGATTAAGGGTGATTAGCGAGCATTTGATTAGCATAGTTTTATCTCATTTACAGATTATTTTAGAGAAAAATACTTCAAATAAAAGTTATAGAAAAATTAATTCTACGCTTTTTTTATTTGAACTATTTTTCTCTAAAATAATCCATGAACGATTGATAAAGATAAAACAATGCTAATCAAATTCTCGCTAATCACCCTTAATTACTTGTTCCTACTGGCGGCCAATATGTTTCTTAAAATAAGAAATAGAAAATAAAAACATATATAGCATTATATTTATAACATAATAATCTGCTAAATTGGCTTGTAGCTATAATATGTTGTATTACCTTATGTGGTTTGTTTTCGCTACCTTAAATTATTTTACATTTTTATATTTCCAATAAAATAATTTCACGAAGATATTATGTATATTTTATTTGACATTGACATCTGTCAATTAGTAATATTTGAATATTCTGTTTCCATGGTGCAGCTTTTAGCAGCATTAGGTTGCAAGATATTTCTATATAATTCTTTACCTGTAAATTCATTGAATATGAAGAAAAAAATATAATTAAATCAAATAGAGAATAACATATTCTTATTTATAATAACATAAAAGATCAAAAAATGATATTTAA
The DNA here is from genome assembly GCA_951394225.1 of Harpalus rufipes. Taxonomy (NCBI): domain Eukaryota; kingdom Metazoa; phylum Arthropoda; class Insecta; order Coleoptera; family Carabidae; genus Harpalus; species Harpalus rufipes. The sequence continues at coordinate 12,449,839 of OX596288.1, read as the reverse complement.
CATCGCTTTAAAAAAAACTGTTAAAATCTTTAAATTGGGGTACTTTTGTTTAACCAATCATAACCAAAATCTAATCAACTCTTCATATGGACGTACGAAAGAGAATATAAAAGAATTGTAATATTAGAGTTATCGAAGGAGAAATTTTTGTCACACACCCTGACACATACATACAGACATAATCGTAAAAACAGTAAATTCATATTGTAGGGCCTCTAAAACGTGCTTATTCATTAAAAACTCACCATTGATTTTTTTGACCAAAGTCAATACCTTCCTTACCTATAGGTGACTGAAGCTAAATATAATAATCTGAAAAGAACATCGGAGACATGGTTCTGCCATAGCTGTAATATAATACACAAAATGCCTCAAATGGTACCATGAAGAGTGTGTTGAGGTATTCTAAAAAAAAAGAAATTGTTTGTCCAGATGGCTCAGTTTAAGCTAAAATTATGCCAAAAGTTTATTTAAATCTAGCTCCTATCTAAAAGATTATTACTTGTTGATTTTTCTCAAAATGTTTAACTTTCTTCAGTAGCCTTATTATACTACCACAGTTTAATAAGGCTCAAATTTAAAATTAGTTTTTCAATGAAGATCACTAATTATCCAAAATATTTCATTTTTAATTTAAGTTGGCTTTATTTGCCTACTTGACTTTATATCTACCGAGACCCTTTACTTTTGGCACAATGAAAAACAACTTCGTAAAAATCCAATGATTACAGTTGAAACCTACCTTGCAAAACATGTGGGACCAGGGCATCGAACCCGCCAAAAACTGGGTTCGGTTCTGGTTCAGGTTAATTCGTTTTTTGAAAAATGGGTTCGTGTTCAAGCATTAATAAAATTTACGGTTTTGTTCCGGGTTAAGGTTCGGTTTAACCTAATGAACTTGAATTAATGTTTTTTGAATAACAATCATTATATAGAAATAATTTAAAATGCGTGACGGAATTTATAATTAATGCAACGCAAGACAAGAACATGAACACATTGTTCTCGAACAATCAACGTATACAGCGACGCAAACGCAGAAGGCGTCGATTGTCGATGATCGGCTATAAGTGTTACGATTATGTTTTCGTTTCGAACTGAAATTGAACCTGAACTGGAGCTGAACCCTGAACCAGTGAACCGACTAGTGTTCAATTAAAAAGTATATCTGAGGTTCGGTTCTGGGTTTGGGTTCGCTAAAATGTTACGGTTTGGTTCCTGTTTTGATTCGGTTCAGGTTCGGGTTCGATGCCCTGTGTGGGACTATACTCACCGAAAAAATTTCAAGGCTTAGATATACAATGCCTAATAAAATTAATGCTGATATTACTACTAAAGGCCATGTAGTCCAATATTAAACGGCGGAATACTTGAATAATTTGTAGAAATTTCTCACCATATGCTTAGGTTTTATAATTTGTTTGTTGAAAATGTAAACCATTAAGGGTTTTATGTAAATAATTTAAGCACTTTTTGGGGTCCCTTTACTACTTTTACGATGATGTCTGTGTGTGTGAATGCGCGCGCGCTTTCTTGTGTCTACGTGTGTGTGTGTGTGTGTGTGTGTGTGTGTGTGTGTGTGTGTGTGTGTGTGTGTGTGTGTGTGTGTGTGTGTGTGTGTGTGTGTGTGTGTGTGTGTGTGTGTGTGTGTGACGATCGTTTCGGCTAATACTACAATTCCAAAAATTACAATTTTTTCATATTCCTCATTCTTACATCCAAATGAAGACTTAATTAGATTTTGGTTCAAATTTATCAACCAGAAGTATTTCAATAGTTTTTCGTAAAAAACGCACTTAAATATAATTTTTTGATATTTTATTACCATAAATATTAAAGAATATTTTATTCTGTATACAATTTGATTGCATTATTTTCTTCATATTCAATGTATTTAGAGATAAAAATTTATAAAGAAATTAATTTTCATAAATCTTGTAATCTTTGCTGTATTACCATGGAAACAGTTTCAATAATTCAACATTACTAATTTACAGATGTCAGTGTCAAGTGCAATAATGTACGTAATATATCTGAATAGTATATTACATGCGAGGTGGGGTATGTTTCATTATAGCCGAGGGCTTATATATATATAAAGCCTCGAGGTGAGATACAGCGCGAGGCTGTGACGAAACTCCCACCGAGGTATGTACAGTAAAAAATTTGAAAGATGTCCGATCAAGGTCATCTGTATCACGAACGAATTAACAAATAAGCATACATTTATCTCTTTCTTTTGCAAAGACTAGAAGAGTGTGCGATAAGGATAGATATAATACGCTTGTTTTTCAAAAATTCATATTGTTTCGACTAGTTAGGACATTCCACTTTAAAACGATGCTCGTTGTTGATAAAACTTTTGTTGTAACGTAAGATTATTTATTAATTCAGATACATTACCTTGATTCATAGCCGTACGAATAACTTTATTTTCTATCAGTGTCACTGACAGTGACATTGTGTCATCTTATTTTTAACATATTTGGTTTTACATTTGCTAATAAACTTACCAGTTGACTTATTTTTGAATTTTTAATGCTTTTACTGTAATATATATATATATTTATAATAATAAAATAACAGTAGTATCTTACGTACCCTCATAAAAACTAAGCAAACGACGCTACTGAATTTGTCATAATGGGCGGAGCAAATATCTGAATTCATACAATTCGTAGACGACCTTGATCGGACATCTTTTAAAATTTTTACTGTATACTATTTTATTCACAATCTTCCTCTTTTTAAATCAATAATTTTCAAAATAAATCAATAAGTTATAACCTTTAATTTTATTAATATTTTTGACATTAAAATTGGTTTAGCCTACTTTACTATAGGTATGTATGATAATGTTGCTAGGCAATCTCTCCATAAACATTTCTAATCCGTGGGGTGGAAGTGAAATCTGTTATTTCCAACCCAAGAGATTGTCATTACAGTTTACAGTTAGGAATGATGTATTTCCCAATCTCTAAAAGGTTAGGAATCGACATATTACTATAATAATTGTGAATTAATAATTTTACTGGAAATACAAGAATCTGTCTGTATGGAATTAATATAAAATACATAGAAATAACGGAAGGTTTTTTTTTATTTACTTACCGCCTCCTGATCGGTAAGTTATTCATATCACCGATTAGTAATTTGTAAATAAAGCATACTTACTGCCTTGGAAATATATCGGTAAACATTAAAAAGAACCCGATCGTGCAAAAACGACATTTTTACTATAAATTACTGATTTATTTTTGATCAATTCTTTATAACACTGATCCAATAAATTATAGGGGCACCGAAGATTTAGCTTCATTTAATTCAATATACGATATTTTAGGTGCCCGTTATGACTCAAAAGTTTTTCTTCCTAATATAATCAACATATGAATTTCAGATGTAACACTCTTCGTTGTTAATTAAGAAAACTTTGTAACAATCCTGAAACACGAATTACGAATATTGAATTACACAACTAGATTTAAGTATAAATTTCTGCGCTTGAAACTATCCAGCAGTTTATGAATAAATTAAAATGTAAGCAGGTTCATTTAAGAAACTAAAAGTTTAACATTTGACATCTCTATCAAGTTAAGAACTATATAACTCTATCTGCAAGTTTAAATTCTATTTCCATCAAGGTCGCAATATTGAAATACACGGGCTTTAATTTTCATGACCCACTTTGCACAAAACAGACCAACAATTGCTCTTTCAAAACAATATCTTGTACTAGAGAAGCTATATTTAGAGAAGAATTCTACTGGGAAAATAAGAGGGAATATATCTGAAATGGAGGTTATAATAACAAAGAATGTCATTTAGAACGAGCCTTAATATTTATCTTACCTTGCCCTACATTTACGCAAAGTTTTTCGATAAAATCAGCGCATAAATTTTATACGCTCAGCAGGAATTTGTAAAAATATTAATGAGCCTAACATTTGTTCCTACAAATTACAGGGTATTTTTCACATGGAACATTTTCAGCTTTGCAGGAATACATATGTATGTAGGTAAAAGGAAAATGAAAATAGAGAAATAGTTTCATAAATATTTTGCAAGATAAATAGTTGGTTATTTGTAAATGTTGCTACATAAAATTTTTCATCTTTTGTAATAAACATGAATTTTTTAACTCCTATTTGGAGAATGTGACAGATATTATTCCTGCTTCAATAAGCGTTGTTCATTTATACAGATTGATTCAGGACTAGTGTAACAAACTTTAACAGCTTATTGCTGATGTCATTTTGAGCAAAAAATGTTAGGTATATGAAAGTATGTCCGGAAACAATTCGTTACATAGTTACAGCCCATTAAAAGCGCACTTCATCAGACACATTTTTACCTCCTGCTGCCCTTGGTAAAGGAGGTATAGGGATGATGCTAAAAATCGCAATTCGAGATTTTGATAAATGACCACGTTTCAAAGTCCATACAATTCGATTTTAACATTTTTACAATGATGTCTGTGGGTGTGAGTGAGTGATATGTGTATGTGTGTGTGTGTATGTGCATGGGCGTACGCAGGGTGGAGCAAGGTGGGGCAGTTGCCCTCCCCCCCTAAAGTTTAAATATAAAAAGTCAAATGGAAAATTTACTGTATATATGTATATAAATTAAAGGATTATACATTTTATATTGCACATGTATCATACATACGTAAAATACTGTATAAAAATATAATATACGTGTATGAAATGATATAATATGATCAATACTAAATATTTTTAAACTGCTCAAAAGGAATAATACGTTTTATACAGTATGAAATGTATAATACATGTGTATTGTACAGGTATGATAACATACAGCATTTTTTTAACGATGTCCGATCAAGGTCATCTGTATCATGACCGAATTAATATATTGGCATACATTTATTTCTTTCATTTACATAACACGAAGCGTATGCGATAAGGATGGATACAATACGCTTGTCTTTCAAAAATTAACATTGTTCCGACTAAGTTAGGGCATTCCATTTTAAAACGATGCTCGTTGTTGACTTTACTTTCGCTGTAACGCAAGTTTATTTATTAATTCAGATATATTACCTTGATTCAAAGCCGTACGAATAACTTTATTTTCTGTCAGTGTATCATATTTTTCACATTTTTGGTTTCACATGTATTAGTTCATTTCCGTTTTGAATTTTCAATGCTTTTGCATTAACATATATTGTTATAATAATAAAATAACACTAGTATCTTATGGACCCACATAAAAACTAAGTGAACGACACTACTGTATTTATCGGAACAGGCGAAGCTAAAATCCTAATTCATCCAATTTGTTGATCGGACATCTTTAAAAATTACAGTACATTTTATAATAACCAAGAACATATACTTTTATATGTATAGAGGTAGAAGTGACAAAGATTTTCTGAAAATCCACTACGGTTAATATTTTAGAAAGTTTAAAGTCACTAAATACATTATTAATTTTTATTTGTTCTTTTTTAAATAAAATGATTATCTTTGGTATTTACTTTAAGTAAACCTTTACCTTTAACAAAAGCATTTTAAACATAATTTCTTCTTGCCTCCCCTGAATAAATTCCTGCGTACGCCCATGTGTATGTGTGTGTGTGTGTGTGTGTGTGTGTGATTGTGAATCTTCTGGTCACTCTAGCTCAAATACTATCAACCGCAGAATTTTGAAACCTTGTATTTCGACCTTACTCTAATATGAAAGGAAGCCATTAGATTTTGGTGTTAATTGGATAACTGGAAATCGCACTTTACTAGAAGCTCAAAATAGTTTTTCTTCCAAAATTACCTTTTTAGATGTCATTTTTTCTCAATTATGTTATTATTAAAATTGAAGATTATTGAATTTTCTACAGACTTGCATTAATAATTTTTTCATATATTTTATAGATAAATTAATAAAATAATCAATTTTATAAATATCAGAGTCTATGTTTTAAAGATAAACACAATTTCTTAGTTACACAGTTCATATTTCAAATGTATGTAACTAACAGATAAATGTCACTGTCAAAAAATAATCATTTCAAATTAATAATAGTAATATTTTAAAAACAAAAATTGTAAACAGAACAATAGTTATATGGAGAGGAACTTAATATACAGCATTAATAAATATACAAATATGTTTTTATAATATATATATATATATATCAGCACGGCATATTACCCATTGCTGGGTATGCTAATCTGCTTTGTACACAGATTTCGGTAATGATGATGACATATTTGTATCGTGCGGGCGTATACCAAACGTCGTCTCTTTCATTACTGGCATGGAGAGTGCACCACAGGGGTCAATTTTGTGCTATTTAAAATTCAAAATATTTGTTGTTGGTAGGGATTGAATCCGATTCCCCAGATTTGCGACCAGACACTCAAAAAATATCTAAATATTAGTTTTTGAAAATTTATGTTATTGTAAATAATAAAGAACATTAAATTAAAAATCTGATAAAATTCATTTTTACCTTCCGTCACCTCTAGGTAAGGAAGGTATTTGCCCGGTTGCAGAAACGTTCATCAACACTTTGTTTAATTAACGGATCATCAAAACGAACAAATGCAACGCGATTTTTTGACAGCAATGTTTTAAATGTCATAAGAACACGGAAAATGATTCGAATTTGTTCGCTTTGATGGTCCGTTAATTAAACAAAGCGCTGATGAACGTTTCTGCATCCGGGCATTAGTCTTTGGTCAAAAAATTCGGTCGTGAGTTTTCATTGAATAAGCACGTTTTAGGGTCTTTACAATACGATTTTACTATTTTTACGATGATGTCTGTATGTGTGTGTGTGTGTGTGTTCGTGTGTGCGTGTGTGTGTGTGTGTATGTGTGTGTGTGTGTATGTGAGTGTGTGTGATCGCGTTTTCGGGCACGATATCTCCAATACTAGAATTCCAAAAATTATAATTCTTGCGTATTCCTCTTCCTTACAACCATATGCAGACCTGTTTAGATTTTGGTTATAATTGGTCAACCGGAAGTACCCTCATTTGAAGATTTTAACAGTTTTTCTTGAAAAAAATCAGTTAAATGTTATTATAACTTAAAGAATATATTATTGTCTATACGATTTGATTGCATTTTATATTTGATATTCAACAGATATAGAGTTAAAGAAGAATAACGATAATAAATTTTATATAAATTTCATAATTCAGCCAGCTATGCTAACTTAACCATGGAAACTGCTAATATATTCAGGTAATTCAAATTGACAGATGTCGGTATCAATAAAATGAAATCAATGAAAGAATAAGGGAAGTAATTCTAGTGTTAGAAGTTTCTAGATATAAGAGAGACGATTACATATTGGTTTGAACATGTCATGAGGAGAGATGAATATATTAATAGAAGGTGGAAGAAACATAGGAAGACCAAATATAAGATGAAAAGACTGTATTGTAGAAGACTTGAGAGAAAAGGAACTGACTGAGGACGACACGCAAAACAAAAATGAGTGGAAGAAGAAAATAAAAAATAGCGACCCCCTAACGAATGGGAAAAACTAAAGAAGAAGATATCAGTGTCAAGTGCAATTTGCATAGTTTGTTAATGAAATAACTTTACTGGAAATATAGGATCTTTTCCAAGAAAATTTATGTATGGGGCGCGTGCAGTAACATGACTTTGACCCGTGTCAAAATGACAGCAATTAATTATGTCCATAACTGACGAGTGTTATAATTTTTCAATCAAAATTTCTTAATTTTCTTATTTCATGTGGTTTGTTTGTTATCAGGAGTATGGAATTCAGTTGTCGAGAAAGGGAATCACATAATACCAAAAATTTATAATCTTTTGCAAGAAAATTTATGTATGGAATTTGTACATAATACACAGGATTGACGGAAGGTATTGTGCTGGCCACATCAGATTTTTTTATTATATCTTCTAGTTTTAGAGAAAAAAATATAATATAGAATAATCTGATATAATTAAACGCGGCCACGAGACTCCAAAGAATGAATGTAGTAAATATTCTGTGTGCGGCAAGTTTAATTTTCGTTCATTATATTTTTGTATTTTGAATAAAAACTTTAAATAAATACCCATTAATTTCGTATATGTTACTATATACGTATTACATTTCAACTGGGTGATACATGTCACCCACGCGACTAATCATATCAGTATAAGACATTCGACTAACGTAGGGTTAGGCAGTGGCCATACTGAGTAGAATGCAATTGATCAACTAAGATCGACTGTCGTAGATCAATAGCGACCGACCGAAATTTTATGAGATATGTCACACTGCATGAATCGATACCAACTTAAAATGAAAGAAAATTATTTTTTTCTTGCACTGAAACGCCGCAAATATATGTTTTTCAAGTAAATGACAAACATGCGTTTTTGTTTTTAAAATTACAGAAATTTGCATCCATAATTTAACTATTATCATACAATTATTACTGTATCCTGGTGTGTTTTGATCATAAAATTGTACATTATTTCTTTCACAGTTTTTCAAACTATATTCTCTCTCATTAACTCTCCACATGGATGATACTAATAATATGGCTGTAATATTCTAACATTTTTTTTAACCTGTACACAAATGTCAAAATAATTAAGTTGGTGTGAAAAATATAAGAAAACTGAGTATGCGTAAACACATCAATCGCTGTCGATCGACTAGAAAATCAAACATGTTTGATATATCAAACCGCTCGTCGACGTTCGACATCGTTCGACCATAGTGGATGCATGCATTGTGACCATTCCCATAAGCTAGTGTTAGTTTAATTTTTAATCAATCGCAATCAATCGGCGTCAGTTGATCTCACTTGTCCAGTGTGACCACTGACTTAAAGATTATGCGTGTTTCTGTCGATATTTCTAAAACTTAGAATGATCCCTAGAGTACATGCTAAAAGTTTGTCGGTTTCCTCAGAGGACAGCCTGTATCTGCCATAAAACATAAATTAAACATGTCAAATAATCTTTCTCCTTCTAATACAAAATGTTGCTAAGCTACAGTTTTATTAAAGTACAGTGCATTCTTTCTTCGAACAAGTGACCTTGAATAGTCTTTTTTCTTTTATATGAGGAAACAATAATTATTTTTTAGAAATCAACAAAGTGTATATTTTTGTACGATATTTGTATGATAATCAATTCCCAGAATTTATTGTGAATTAAACAAACTTAGTGAGTTCTCGTTTGAAAATCAATATTCCAATAAGAATTGTTAAATTAAAACGAATGTCGCGTCTCCGATTCTTTCCTGCATTGCGATATTTCTTCCGCCTTCCCCTGCGCAAATAATGGCGGATAAATTCAGCAGACATTCAATTACCCCGTGTTTTATGGTTTTCATTATTTCATATCTCACATTAAGGCTGGAAGAGGGGCGAAACTCGCAGCTTTCGCACTGCAGCATGAAATTTATCATTTTGTGTTTATTACGGTACATATTAACTGCTTATAAATTAAATTTTAAATTGAATTTTGTTGCGGAATAATTAGTTTCGAGATTTTGCAGCAGTATTAGCAAATAGACGTAATTGCATATCGAGGAACTGCATTTAGAGAACTTCACTACAATTTTCATTTTTCTGGTGGTGTGAGTTCATAGGTTAACGCACGTGCTTAGAGAGCAAAATGTTTTGGGATTAAATTTTCAGTATTTTACTTAAATATCTGTGTCTCTGTGGCAAACAAAGATAAAGATTTGACATTTTTTCAAATAATTTAGGAGATTAAATTTTAAATTTGTCAGTTTATGAAATTTTGTTGACAAAAGCAAGAAATGGTAAATTGAAAAAAAAAACGATAAACCTTTATTTTTCGACGCACATTTTCTATTTCTAAAATTTTTGCATAAAATTAATAAGGTCAATGTGGTATTCCGGCTTTTTGTCATTAGTTCAGTCAAGTAGGGCTATGAATATATAATTTGTTAGTAAGAATAATAACAGTGTGTTAATTAAAAACCTGGCCATAGGCATTTAACATGGGAAATCAGTTTTTCCTTGCGGAAAAGTTCCCAAATTATTTTAGACAGAAATACTTCAAAATAAATGTTGTACAGCATTAAATTCTGGACTCGAGTTGATTTATAGCGATAACCATGCAACGCAAACAAAATTTGTCCAGAATAACATTTTATAATCTGAAGCTTTTCTTCATGAGAAAATTGTTACATACTTCCAAAGAAATATGTTATTCAACGAAAATTACAAACTACAAACTTTTTTTGACAGTTAAAATGGCATACAATTGTTTGTAATTTTATTTGAGTTCCATGGCTACCGCAATAAATCAGCTATCTCCAAAAAAATATAAAATTAATTTTCTCGGTTATGAAATGTCAAATATAAAATCTTATTACTAATTCGAGCGCAGAATTTAATTCTCTACAACATTTATTTGAAGTATTTTTGTCTAAAATAAATTCGGAACTTTTGCGCAAGGAAAAACTGATTTCTCATGTTAAACGCCTATGACCAGGTTTATAATTAACACACGTATATATATATATATATATATATATATATATATATATATATATATATATATATATATATATATATATATATATATATACACTGAAAAACGGGCCACTCAAAATAACTTTTTTACCTCTCGCTAAGAGAGGTATTGGATTCATGCTAAAAATCGCATATCCAGATTTTATTGAATAAGCACGTTTTAAGGTCCCTACAATCCGATTTTAACATTTTTACGATGATGTCTGTGTGTGTGTGTGTGTGTGTGTGTGTGTGTGGATGTATGTGTGTGGGATGTTGGAAGGACGGTTACTCAAAAACTATAAGACTTAAAATTTGTTTAACAACGTATTTCCCAATCGGACATTCATGGGAAGATCTGAAAAGGTTTTGGTAACAATTGGACAACCGGAAGTAGAAGATTCTTGAAAAAAAATCTTCTAAATATTATTTTTTGAAAATTTTTCTTGATAATACTAAAGAAAAATAAATTCTCTTTCTGATACATTTAAATATTTTTATACATATTTTATAAATTTAGAGATAAAAGGAATATAATATATAAAATAATGTTGTAATTAATTTTACAACCGAAAGGATGCCATGAAAAATAGTTGCAAATATAAATTATTTGTAACTGACAGATAAATGTCAGTGTCAGAAATAATGAGTAATGAAAGAAAAATGTACAATCCATATATACATTTTAGACCGCCCAAAATTAATGTTTTTACTAGAAGAATATGAAGAGAAAGTAAACAAAGTTGTTCGAATTGAAAATTGCTGTTACCAGCCTAATATTTATATATGGTAAACTCTACTTTGTAATTTATTGTAACATAATTTATGGTAAAATATCTTCATGTTGAGACATGCTATTATTGAATAATAAAAAAGTTTATACGTCATAGATTTATATGAATATATTATTTGTATTTATAAAAATATTCTTTGCTTTATGCATACAGCCAGGTAAAATATACGGCGAGAGGTTATGTGCTGGCCACATCAGATTTTTATTTATAATTATTTTTACCTCTCGCTAAGAGAGGTATTGGATTCATGCTAAAAATCGCATATCCAGATTTTATTGAATAAGCACGTTTTAAGGTCCCTACAATCCGATTTTAACATTTTTACGATGATGTCTGTGTGTGTGTGTGTGTGTGTGTGTGTGTGTGTGTGGATGTGTGTGTGTGGGATGTTGGAAGGACGGTTACTCAAAAACTATAAGACTTAAAATTTGTTTAACAACGTATTTCCCAATCGGACATTCATGGGAAGATCTGAAAAGGTTTTGGTAACAATTCGACAACCGGAAGTAGAAGATTCTTGAAAAAAATCTTCTAAATATTATTTTTTGAAAATTTTTCGTGGTAATATTAAAGAAAATTAAATTCTCTATCTGATACATTTAAATATTTTATTATATATTCCATAGATTTAGAGATAAAAGAAGTATAATATATAAAATAATCTGTTGTAATAAATTTGACAGCCGAAAGAATGCCATGAAAAATAGTTGATAATTTAAATTATTTGTAGCTGACAGATAAATGTCAGTGTCAGAAATAATGAGTAATGAAAGAAAAATGTACTTGGAGAATCCCTTAGTTCTTGATCTGTGACTATTATGGAGATGACAAGTCTAGGTTGAAGGACTTAAATTTGTTTCAAACATTATGGGACAATGTACACCAGTACTATAGACTAGAGTAACTTTGAATTGCGAAAAAGCTATCAAATTCTTCTCAAGTAAGTTGTAAATATTGACAAAATTACACATCGATATAAGAATAATCGGAGTGCAATCTATCCGTCACTTTATTAAAGGGAATTAGTGTTATTTAGATATAACATGTATGAAAAAATAAAATGTAAAAGAAGATATGTAAGAATAGATGCACAATCCATATATACATTTTAGACCGCCCAAAATTAATGTTTTTACTAGAAGAAAATGAAGAGAAAGTAAACAAAGTTGTTCGAATTGAAAATTGCTGTTACCAGCCTAATATTTATATATGGTAAACTCTACTTTGTAATTTATTGTAACATAATTTATGGTAAATATCTTTATGTTGAGACATGCTATTATTGAATAATAAAGAAGTTTATACGTCATAGATTTATATGAATATATTATTTGTATTTATAAAAATAATCTTTGCTTTATGCATAGAGCCAGGTAAAATATACGGCGAGAGGTTATGTGCTGGCCACATCAGATTTTTTAATTCTGTTTCCATATTTGCAAACTAGACAGGGCTCACAAATAGTGGTGTTCAGCATGATGGTAGCGCTTCCGGTTTAACCGGAAATGTCATTAAATTTCATATTTCAAATGGGACAGCCTATATATTTTATATACTTGAAATCTTCGTAAAATTATGAATTCAAAGATTGAAGTGAATTTATATTGAAGAAGTAAATTACAAAATCGTAAGAGAAAATTATGAATAATTAATCTGGTAAACCATATCATGTAGGCTGTGATAACAAATTGATCATTTATTTGTAACAAAATATGGAATCTTACAGAAATAACTTACTATTTAAACAATTAACTTAAATATTACTTAATATTATCTCAACTGTTTTCACATCTTGCCTGATTTCATGACTTAGCAGATTAATTAAGCATTATTTTCTCTCACGGTTTTGTTATTTACTTCTTCAATAAAAATTCACTTTAATCGTCGAATTCGTAATTTTACGAAGATTCCAAATATATAAAAGTATATAGGTAGTCCCATTTGAAATATGAAAATTAATGTCATTTATGATTAAACCGGAAGCGCTCCCATCATGCCAAATACCATTATTTGTGAGCCCTTAAGCCTAGTTTACAAATGTGGAAAGAGAATTAAAAAATAATTATAAATAAAAAGTTGTTTCGAGTGGCCCGTTTTTCAGTGTCACTTTGTGTATCAAGCATCAATTTTTGAAAAATTCAACGAAATTCAATTTTTCTATCATGACGAACATTCGATATTAGGCGTTTTCATTTATTGTCTCGGAGAAATCTGGAGGATCGTAAGCGTTCGTTTATTATCTCAGAGCGTACCTATCTGCGTTCATCTTTTATCTCATACCTCTCGGAGCGTTCCTAGGGTTTCATCAATTCAAGTTTGATGTTTTTGTAAATTACTTGACTTGACTTGAAAATCAAGCTTTTCAAAAATTCATTACTTAACTTGACTTGATTTTCTATCGTTGCTACTTGACTTGATCAAGCAATTTCAAACAAATTCAAGCTACTTGATAACGAACCGATTATGTACGAAAACGTGCGAATCAGTAGAATCGTGGTACGGCGTAGCGCGCCATATGCTGTGCTGATTCACTATTGCAAGTTAAAATCTGTGCAGAGGTTTAAAAAAATTACTCAATATTGGAATATAAACTAGAATGATCTGAGAATATGTCAACAAAATTTGAAGTAATAATTTTTATTAAGTCAACTGTAGATGGTTAAACTATCGCACAAAAGCCCAAAAAGCTATATTCCATTCGAATTAAGAATAATAATTGGGACTTCAGATTTTGACCACATATTCTCGGGTCATTCTAATATATATTCCAATAATGAATGGATTTTTTAAACCTCTTAAACTATAAATAGTTTGTTAATTCATATATTATACTCTTAAATCTTTTTTTTTAATTTTTAAATTTGAATGTTTCAAGATATATTATTGATATTGTTATAAAACATAAGGATCTATATGAAAATGAAATGTAGTCTTGAAGAACTTTTTCTGGTAATTTAAAAAATAACTACTTGATTTTTTCAAGTAATGGAAAAATAATTACTTGATTTTTCAAGTACTTGATATTGTAACTACTTGACTTAACTTGACTTTCAGCTACTATTACTTGACTTGAGCTTGACTTGATTTCACGTCAATTCAAGTCAAGTAACTTGAATATCAAGTCAAGCCGTGAAACTCTAAGCGTTCCTCTCCGAGTGCCTTCAAGGGCTCTGAGATATCTGTACGAAATGCGCGGGCATCTAAGATTTCGGAAATATGATTTAATATGTGCAATAATATAATTGCAACAGTAATTCTATCGTAAACATAAAATTAATTTTAATAATACATTATCGTTTCTCGTAATACAGTCCTTCCATTTCATTTTTGGTCTTCCTTTGTTTCTTCTATCTTCTACTACTAAACTATTTATTCCTCTTCCAATATGTTCTTCATCTCTCCTCATGGCATATTCAAACCAATGTAATCGTCTCTATTGCCCATTTCCCTTATCCTTCCGTGTCTTTCCCAACATCTATTTTTTGACCAAAGACAAAACCTTCTTTACCTAAAGTTGACGGAAGGTAAAAAGATGTAACTATATAACCTCAAACGGTTAACTGACATATACATAAAAGCAGGGCAGCAAATTTTACATATTACACAAATGCAACAAAGAAAACAATGGTGGGGTCCACAATGTCCCTCCATCCGGAATTTAAGGGTTAAGTTTGCGTATTCTAATTTACTTAGTACGTAAGCAAACTAAAGGGATTTAATCACATTGACATCTTGAAACAAATGAGTAACTCTGATAATAAAACTGAGCATTTTATTTGCATTGTTTAAATGGTCAGTGAAAATAAATGTAGAAAAGTTACACCTAAATCTTTAACTGTTGTTACCTTATCAAGTATTGAACCACACATTTCATACGGATAAAGGATGTTATTTGTTTTTCGTGTATAAGAAATGATAATTTGATAGTTAATCGTTGATATCAAATATGAAATTGAAAAATAAATATTAGAATATTGAAATTCCCACATGAAACACTCTTGTCCGTTCTTATATTACATAAATATTCTGAACAATCTAAACAAAAATGCCTATTAACATTAATACAGCTGTAGCGAACTTCAGCGCCTAAACACCCGTGAACATAGCGAGCTCTTTGCCTGTTTACAACTTTTCAACAAGGAAACGTAGGTAAACAAACAAGTATCAGAGGAACACGTAATAATTAACATAAAGTGAATAAAAAATAAAATATTAAATACTAATTTCACGCGCGTGGTAACTATTAGCGACATCTGTGTTTCTAACGGCATATATTTAATCTGAAACGAGCAACATTATATACCTACGTCACAATTTTCAAGAACGATCTAGATATATAAAAAATCTGATGTGGCCAGCACAATACCTTCCGTCAATCCTGTGTATTATGTACAAATTCCATTCATAAATGTAAGATTATAAATTTCCAGTAATATTAAATATTTCATGCAAATGGCACTTGACACTAACATTTTCTTCTTCTTTAGCTTTTCCCATTCGTTAGGGGTCGCTAATTTTTTTATTTTTTTCTTCCATTCATTTCTATTTTGCGGGTCATCCTCATGTCAAAATTTTTCATTCAAAATTTATTTTTTTGGTATTTTATGATTCCTTTTCTCGGCAACTGAATTCCACACCCCTGATAATAAATATACCACATGAAATAAGAAAATCATGAAATTTTGAATGAAAAATTACGACATTTGTCAGTTATGGACGTAATTCATAGCTGTCATTTTGACACGGGTCCACATATCTGCTTGCCAAAGTCAGCAAAGTCACGTCACTGCACTCGCCCTACACATAATTTTTACCTCTCGCTAAGAGAGGTATTGGATTCATGCTAAAAATCGCATATCCAGATTTTATTGAATAAGCACGTTTGTAGGGAACAATCCGATTTTAACATTTTTACGATGATGTCTGTGTGTGTGTGTGTGTGTGTGTGTGTGTGTGTGTGGATGTGTGTGTGTGGGATGTTGGAAAGACGGTTACTCAAAAACTATAAGACTTAAAATTTGTTTAACAACGTATTTCCCAATCGGACATTCATGGGAAGATCTGAAAAGGTTTTGGTAACAATTGGACAACCGGAAGTAGAAGATTCTTGAAAAAAAATCTTCTAAATATTATTTTTTGAAAATTTTTCTTGATTATATTAAAGAAAAATAAATTCTCTTTCTGATACATTTAAATATTTTTATACATATTTTATAGATTTAGAGATAAAAGGAATATAATATATAAAATAATGTTGTAATTAATTTTACAACCGAAAGGATGCCATGAAAAATAGTTGATAATTTAAATTATTTGTAACTGACAGATAAATGTCAGTGTCAGAAATAATGAGTAATGAAAGAAAAATGTACTTGGAGAATCCCTTAGTTCTTGATCTGTGACTATTATGGAGATCACAAGTCTAGGTTGAAGGATTTAAATTTGTTTCAAACATTATGGGACAATGTACACCAGTACTATAGACTAGAGTAACTTTGAATTGCGAAAAAGCTATCAAATTCTTCTCAAGTAAGTTGTAAATATTGACAAAATTACACATCGATATAAGAATAATCGGAGTGCAATCTATCCGTCACTTTATTAAAGGGAATTAGTGTTATTTAGATATAACATGTATGAAAAAATAAAATGTAAAAGAAGATATGTAAGAATAGATGCACAATCCATATATACATTTTAGACCGCCCAAAATTAATGTTTTTACTAGAAGAATATGAAGAGAAAGTAAACAACGTTGTTCGAATTGAAAATTGCTGTTACCAGCCTAATATTTATATATGGTAAACTCTACTTTGTAATTTATTGTAACATAATTTATGGTAAAATATCTTCATGTTGAGACATGCTATTATTGAATAATAAAGAAGTTTATACGTCATAGATTTATATGAATATATTATTTGTATTTATAAAAATATTCTTTGCTTTATGCATACAGCCAGGTAAAATATACGGCGAGAGGTTATGTGCTGGCCACATCAGATTTTTTTTGTTAAAGATCCTATATTTCCAGTTAAATTATTTCATAAACAAACTATTCGCATTGCACTTGACACTAACATCTTCTTCTTTAGTTTTTCCCATTCGTTAGGGGGTCGTTATTTTTTATTTTCTTCTTCCACTAATTTTTGTTTTGTTTGTCGTCCTCATTCAGTTCCTTTTCTCTCCTTTCATATTATATTTGGTCTTCCTATGTTTCTTCCAACTTATGTTATAAGCTATTCATTCTTCCAATATACTCATCTCTCCTCATGACATGTTCAAACCAATGTAATCGTCTCTCTTATATCTTTCTAGAAACGCCCAACACTAGAGTTATTTCCCTTATTCTTTCAACATTTACTTTTTATTGATATTGACATCTGTCAATTTGAATTACCTGAATATATTAGCAGTTTCCATGGTTAAGTTAGCACAGCTGGCTGATATATGAAATTTTATAATTATTACAATCTTTATAATTCTTTAACTCTATATCTGTTGAATATGAAATATAAAATGCAATCAAATCGTATAGAGAATAATATATTCTTTAAGTTATAATAAAATTTAACTGAGTTTTTCAAGATAAACTGTTAAAATCTTCAAATGAGGATACTTCCGGTTGACCAATTATAACCAAATTCTAATCAAGTCTGCATATGGTTGTACGGAAGAGGAATATGCAAGAATTGTAATTTTTGGAATTCTAGTATTGGAGATATCGTGCATGAAACTGCAGTCACATACACACACACACATACACACATACACACACACACACGCACATACGAACACACACACACACACACATACATACATCATCGTAAAAATAGTAAAATCGTATTGTAAAGACCCTAAAACGTGCTTATTCAATGAAAACTCACCACCGAATTTTTTGACCAAAGACAATACCTTCCTTACCTAGAGGTGACGGAAGGTAAAAAACAACAATTTTCTAAAAACAAATTATGAATGGAAACTTTTTCCTAAATTTTACAAATCTGTTGTGGCCAGCACACTTCCGTTTTTGATTACATAATAATAGGGCGCGAGGCCTTAACAAACAGATATGGGGGCCCGCGTCAGAATGACAACTAGTAGTTATGTACATAGATGTGAAATGTCAGAATTTTTCATTCAAAATTTCAAGATTTTCTAAGTTCACGTGGTGAATTTGTCACCAGGAGTGTGAAATTTACTGGTCTAGAAAAATTAACTACTTATACCTTATATTTCTTTATCTCTAAATCTATAAAAGATATAATAAAATATTTAAATGTGTCAGATAGAGAATTTACTATTCTTTAATACTAGCAAGAACAAAAAAATTCAAAAAAATATATTTAGAAGATTTTTTTTCAAGAATCTGCTACTTCCGGTTGTTCAATTGTTACCAAAATCTTTTCAACTCTTCCCATTAATGTCCAATTGGGAAATACGTAGTTAAACAGATATTAAGTTTTATAGTTTTTGAGAAATCGTCCTTCCAACATCCACACACACACACACACACACACACACACACACACACACACACACACACACACACACACACACATACACACACACACACACGAACACGAACACATCCACACACACACACACACACACACACACACACACAGAGAAAGAGAGAGAGAGAGAGAGAGACATCATCGTAAAATTGATACATTGGATTGCAAGGACCTTAAAACGTGCTTATTCATTAAAATCTAGATATGCGATTTTTAGCATGAATCCAATACCTCTCTTAGCGGCAGGTAAAAACGAATTTCAAAAGTAAATACTAGCAATCGCTATGATAGGCTGTTAAATTTTAACCCCCTCCCGTATATACCAATATATCAATATCGTATATAGCCCGCCAATATGCACCAAGGTATTGTTTGAGACTTGAGTGCTATTCTCTAATTGTGTTGAAATGGAAACCACGCATTGAAACCATGTCGTAAAAGTTATGTGTTATGTGAGGAAGTATCCACAATCTTTTAGCTAATGAAATGTATTATTAACATATGAGGAATTCGAATAATCGAGTAGTCGTTATCTATAATTGAATAATTCCATATTAATGTAGAATTCCTGTAATCTGCGTAGGAGTACAAAACATATTAATAAAGAGCCATGTATGTGCTTATTGATATTTACATGGACAGTGACAGATGCTGGAAGATTCCAGAAATTCTGCATTAGCGAGAATACCTGACATTGCATCTGACTACGGCTGTCGTCGCATATAAAACACCTTCATTAATACCCGGAACCCGCATTCGGATCTGGGCATTCCGGAGTTCGTGATGAGGACAAATTGACCGCACGCAATTTCGTGTTTAACAATTATAAATAACAAGAATACTTAAATTATTTTACAACTGGATCTACAATAACAAGTAAATAGCCTTTTTATAAACTTTTCTAAATTATAGTTTCTGTAACAATATTTGAACTCTGTTTTTTTTTGTCAATATTCTGTTTAGAAATAAGTATCATTTTTCTATAACTGTCTGTTTAGTCTAGATGTTAGTGGCCTAGACATTTATAGTGTTGACAGTTATTTAGTCTATAAGTTATTGCAAGCCTATGTGCGAGTTCCAATTTTAAACATCCATCAACTCCGCAGTCCTTATATTGCAGCTTAGTAAGAAGTCATTTAGAGTTTGCTTCTGTGTGTTGGAATCCATGGTATTCAGTTTATATTACCAGAATTGAAAGCATACAAAACAAATTCATAAAATATCTGAAATATAGATTTCCAGTATACAGAGCAAACTTACTAAGTTTAAAAAGCAGGAGAAAACTCAAAGATTTTATATTTCTGTATAAATTATTTAATAATATGACCGATTCACCGTACCTGTTATCAAGGTTTAGTCTTAGGGTTCGTAACCATGATTCTAGATGTATGAACTTATTTAGCATTCCACGTTGTAGAACAAACTCAGCTGTAACTCGACTTAGCAATATGCAAAACGAAACACAAACAATTCATTTACCAGACATGTTTTTGTCACCTTTGCTTACTTTTAAACGTATTTTATCATTATACTTGCAATAAATTTATACTCCACTTGTTTATATTTCGGTAATATTCAATATGACAAACTTCATTAAGTATCACTATTTTTTTTCTATTTAGTATTGTAGCTTTTGTACTCATTCAATGTATGTATATAGAGATTCTCTTTTATTGGGATATTTTATCCTGTTGTGAAACCAAAATGTAAATAAATAAATGTGCAGGGTATATATTTGGGTATGGAGGCCTTACGATGCCCAGCACCCTGCACCCCCCAAGATATCCTCACACGAAAAAGATAACATTTAGTTTTTATGTGTTTGATACTCAAGAGGAAGACCTGCAGTCTCCGGTTTGAATTAGTAAGCGTGATAAACGCTAGTACACAGTTACAATGTAACAGGTAACAGTTTAGTTTATATGTTTAATTATGTGTTGTTAATCTTTAATGATAAGTCTAGTAAATGTAAATAATGTAAATAAAAGTAGTTTAAATATCGAAGTATGTCCGTGTCCATAATATAAGTGTTCATGAGTATTCAAGTGCAAATGTGTGATCTTCTTCTATCAAGGAGTGGTCGTGCAATCATCAATCATTAGTTACAGTAATTTTTTTAAAAGATGTCCGATCAAGATCATCTGTATCAGGAACGAATTAACAAATTGGCATCTTATCTGGTTATCTTTCTCATTTGCAATGACTACAAGTGTGTGCGATAAGGATGGTTATAACACGCTTATATTTCAAAAATTCATATTGTATCGATTCGACTAAGTAGGGCAACGTTGCTCGTTGTTGACAATACTTTTGCTGTAACATATAAGTATATTTATTAATTCAGATATAATACTTTGATTAATGACCGTACGAACAAAGTTATTTTCTATCACTGTCAGTAGCTTATTTTTCACATATTTGGTTTTACATTTGCTAATAAACTTACCTTAGTTTTGAATGCTTTTAATTGTAACATATATTTTTAATAAATTATAAAATAACAGTAGTATCTTATGTATACTTATAAAAACTAACAGGCCTATTCTGTAAAATATTCGCTTAACGAATCATTATTATGAAAATCGTTATATCTACTACACGATATTCGTTATCTTTGTATCGTATCCGTATTCTGTAACTCATTTTAAAAAATAAGAACCTTGGGATCAAGTTAAGAACTTTATTTCCTAAAATCAAATTTAATTTTAAATGAAATATCTAAAATAATTCAATATCACTTTTTTTATTTGAAAGGCCCATGTATGCCATTATGTATGGAATATAACATCATTCTCACGGTGGCTCGGATCCGAGTGGTCCAATTTTCAATTACTCTGACGCATAGATCCGGCTGAATTTAAGCAATGGCATTGGTTATGTTGACTTTAAGGGCATCGGTCGATTGCGGCTTATTGGCATAGACCTGCGAAACCCCACAAGAAAAAGTCTAACGGAATCAAATCGCACGATTTTGGTAGCCAATTCACGTCACTTCTGCGAGAGATAACCATACCCTCAAATCGTTCATGCAGAATGTCTATCGTGGCGTCGGCTTTGTGGTACGTAGCGCCGTCCTGCTTGAACCACATGTCGTCTTCTCCCATATCTTTCAATTTGGGCCAAAAGAAATCGGTTATCATCGTTCTGTAGCGCTCGCCGTTGACGGTGATAGCCTCAACAACGTCGTTTTCAAAAAAGTACAGATCAATGACACCGCCGGCACAAAATCCGCACCATACAATAACTTTATGTAGATGCATTACCACCTGGTGAACCTCGTGTGGGTTGACGTCGTCCCATATACGGCAATTGTGCTTGTTAACATAGTCGTTCATCCAATTTCCAAACGCTCCTAAGCCCAGTCAGCAAACAAACGTCGTTGTCTATGGTCATTAACTTTGAGCTCCTGGGTCAGTTGGATCTTGTACGGGTGTAAATCAAAGTCCCGACGCAAAATTCGCCAAGTTGAAGTCTGCGAAAGCTGAGTTCTTGTGTACGGCGAGGAATTGACTGCCTCGGGTTCTCCTGCACACTTTCACGGACCGCGGCAATGTTCTCGACCGATCTAGCGTTCTTTTGACGTACGGGTGTTGGCTGATTGTTTACCGAACCGGTCGTCCCGTATTTGGCCACCAAACGTTGAAGAGTCGACTTTGAAGGGCCACCGCGTCTGCCGTAAAATGGGCGCAACGCGCGCATCGTTTGCTCTAACGAACACTATTTTGATAATAAAGTTTTATCATTTAGACGTACTGCTCAATCGTGTAACTTGCCATGGTGATTTGGCATCTGTGATATAATAATATATTCAATGTTTCAACGTGAATAGACGTGATTTTTTACAGCTGCTCTAAATTTTTCATTTAAGTGCTAAAGTGTATTAAATTGTACTCACCTGTGCTACAAATTTTACAATTTGTCGATATCCTCATCATGACTCGTCAAAACGCTGCATTGGTCGCTGAAGTTATGGCTAAACTGCTCAGTGATGGTACCTTTATCACTGAATAAGCCAATGAACTATTCAATCGACTGAATAGCAAGTTGGAGGAACAAAAAAAGAAATATGAGGCCATCATCGCTGATCTTAACACCAATAACAAACAACTTGAAGCTAAAATAGATGACTTGGAGCAATACTCTAGGAGGAATTGCATCCGTGTCTTTGGTGTTCCTGAAGATCCATCTGAAGATGTCGAACTCAAGGTTTGTGATATATTCAAGAATAAACTTTCCATAGATGTCCCTCCAGACAATATTGATCGGTGTCACCGTGTTGGGAGAGTGAAAAATGCTAGTGCTAGTTCTGTGTCCTCTCGTGAACGTCCTCGAGCAATTATTGTCAAATTTACCTCTTATAAAACACGAAACACTATACTGAAAAATAGAAAACATCTAAAAGGCACAAACTTAACTATTAAAGAAGACCTTACCAAGAAGCGCCTTGATTTGTTCATTTTTATAAGTAAAAAATTTGGCTTTAGAAATGTCTGGACTGTCGACGGCAATATATTTTATAAATCGGATAATGTTGTAAAAAAGGTTACATTACTTGACGGCTTAGTTGATTTGTAACCATTAGTTATTTGACACTATCACTAGGTACTATGTTGCACGATCATTACTAACGGCACTATATTTATTTTTTTCTTTTTTATAATGCACTATACTGTTATTATTATTCATAGATCAGCTGTAAAAAATTCCTATTTTATACTCTTTCGATTATAAATAGCGAATCTTTACTTTTTTTCTATACATTTCATTAAGATTTTTTTTGTTCTTTGTACTTTGATCGTACTTGGTTTAGTCTTAAGCGGTTTAATTAAGTAACTTTGTATATTATTAGGTATTTGTTAAATTAACTATACGGAGCGTCATTAATGTTAATATTGGTGATATATTACTGTTTGCGAGCACAATATTCAATCCATATCATTTTTATTTTATTTCGGTTAAACAGCTGTCTTCAAGATCTTTTTATTCGCACTTATAAACAAGTAACAATCTGTTATTCTCATAGTTCATTGCACTTGTCGTCTTATTCGAGGTTTCAACAAGTCACTTTATTTTATCAAGGATTTTACACTGTTTCGCTTAAACTCATTATTCGTATTCATTTTTGTTCTACACTACAAAAATAACTATTTTTTTCTCTGTGATTCATTATTATGCATATATTTTACCAAAATGTAAGGGATTTAAATACCAAACTTGATTTTTTCTATAATAACTGTTGTTCTACGGACTATGACATTATTTCCATAACTGAAAGTTGGTTGAATGATAGTGTGCATACTTCAGAATTATTTATGTCTCACTACAATGTGTATAGGAGTGATAGGGACGCAGCACTTTCAGGCAAATCACGTGGTGGCGGTGTAATATGCGCTGTTAACAATAAATTTAAATCTATCCCTCTACATATAACTTTTCATCCCAACTGTCTTTCAGATATCGTTGGCACTAAAATTTTTCTCACGTCTAATGTATTTTTCTATGTATTTGTTTTTTATTGTCCACCACCTATTTCAGTTGAGCAACATAATTACATTTTCGAAAGTTTTTCATCTTTTCTACCCTTATTAGATAACAACTTTATAATTATGGGAGACTTAAATATTTCAAAACTTGTAGATTCCATCAAGCTAAATTATACTGATAATATAATAACTAACTATCATAACTTCATTTCTTTTTTAAATGCAACACAGTATAACATTGTCACTAATTCCTCTAACCGAATTCTGGATGTCGTCATATCAAATATGTCGTGTTCGGTAGCTCGTGATATGAATCCAATTGTTGATGAGGATCCTCTTCACCCTTCATTATTCATTTCTTTGCCTTCTATTTTATCTGCAAAACCTTCCGTTTCTTCATTTAATTCGAATTCTAAAACATATAACTTTCGTAATGCAGATTTTCATCTTCTATATAATTTACTCTCTGAATGCAACTGGAATTCTCTATATCAATGTAATGATATTGATACTGCATTCTCTATATTTTACTCAACATTGTATAATATTATGAACAAATGTATTCCCTGCAACATAAGAAAGACACCCAAATACCCACCTTGGTTTAATAGTAACATAATTAAGAATATTAAACGAAAAGAATATACTATGAAATTGTACAAAGCACATAAGACTGAATATTACCTCAATGAATTTAAAAATCTTCGCACTCTTATTAAAAAACAGATTAAGTTTGAACACAAAAAATATTTAGATGCCATAGAAAATAACTTAGCTATGAATCCTAACAACATATGGACTTACATTAACAACAAAAAACGCGTCTCAAGGATTCCAGGTAATATGCACTTTAATAACAAATCTTTCGATAACACAGCAGATGTTCAAGGATTTGCGGATTATTTTTCTAGTGTATATTCCACCACAGATAATAATTCAAATATGTATGCAGGAACAACAACTGATATTAATTGTAATGCAGTATCAATACCTAACATTACTGAGGATGATATCTTACTTGCAATTCGGAAACTTAAAGCATCACGTAATCCTGGTCCTGATCACTTACCTGCATATATCATTAAAGCATGTAGTCACTTTTTTATTAAACCTTTACATTTTCTTTTTAACCTCTCTCTATCAACCAATCGCTTTCCCGCTGTACTTAAAAACTCCTTCATTTGTCCCATCTTCAAAGCTGGTGACAATACTGATATTTCTAACTACCGTCCTATTACCATTCTTTCTAACATCTCTAAAATCTTTGAATCAATTTTATATAAGTACATATATAATTCTATTTCCACACATATTTCTCGTCATCAACATGGATTCATGTCTGGTAGATCAGCCACGACTAACC
This sequence comes from Harpalus rufipes, assembly GCA_951394225.1. NCBI lineage: Eukaryota > Metazoa > Arthropoda > Insecta > Coleoptera > Carabidae > Harpalus > Harpalus rufipes. Next base: position 12,424,196 of record OX596288.1, on the reverse strand, counting down.
TTATGAACTTCACGGAATTCACTCTTAATTCTCTACGTGACAACTCTCAAGTAGATGTTATATACACAGATTTTAAAAAGGCTTTCGACAGTGTAAATCACAATGTGCTTCTGGAAAAACTCAGCAAATATTTTCACTTTACTGAGGACCTTCTTCATTTTCTCAACTCCTACCTCAGAGATCGCGAAATGACCGTGCAACTAAATAACTTTAAAGCAAACCCGTTCACTGCTACTTCTGGGGTCCCACAAGGATCAAACTTGGGCCCACTATTATTCAACCTCTTCATTAATGACGTGGTGGACTGTGTTCAGCATTCTCAAATACTTTTGTATGCCGATGACATAAAAATTTATAAAACCATCAACTCGATTAATGACTGTATTCTCTTACAAAACGACATCAACAACATTTTAAAATGGTCCCACAACTCAAAATTGTTCTTTAATTACAGCAAATGTAAAATAATGAGTTACTTTGTTAAAAAATACGTTTACACTTATGTTTATCACATGGAAACTAATTCGCTTGAGAAAGTAACTCAGTTTAAGGATCTTGGGATTATATTTGACACAAAACTAACATTTAATGTACACATTGAGACTACTGTAAGATCATCCTACAAAAATCTTGGATTTGTAATTAGAAATTGTCGGTCTTTCTGTAAAACAACTACACTCAAAAGCTTGTATTATGCATTTGTCCGCTCCAAGCTAGAATATTGTCTACAAGTCTGGAATCCAATATATCATAAATATATATCTAAGATTGAGTCTGTCCAGCATAAATTCATTAAATATTGTTATTTTAAAATACATGGACAATATCCTATCTTTACCCATGATTATTCTAATTTATTGCCTGAAGTGAACTTGGTGCCATTAAGTAGCAGAAGAAATTTACAATTATCTCTCTACTTATACAAATTAATTAATAATTGTATTGATGACCCATGTAGTCTTGAGCTAATACCATTTCACGTTTGAATTGAAATCTCCAATAAGACAACTCTGTGTAGCATATAACAGTGTATCATGTATTATTGACATTGATATATTTGGCGACTCCTTTTCTAAATTTAAGAATATCTTAACAAAATATTTCTTGTAATAAGTCACTTGGTTAATTTCTTGTATGTATTTATTGTTCAACTCATTCGTTTCTTTCTTGTAATAAGTCACTTGTTAAATTTCTTACATGTATTTACTGTTCAACTCATTCGTTTCTGTATTTGTATGTCATATGATCGTCCTGTAATTGGGATCTTGAATCCTGTTGGATCGATATATTAATAAATAAATAAATAAATAAATAAATAAATAAATAAATAAATAAATAAATAAATAAATAAATAAATAAATAAATAAATAAATAAATAAATAAATAAATAAATAAATAAATAAATAAATAAATAAATAAATAAATAAATAAATAAATAAATAAATAAATAAATAAATAAATAAATAAATAAATAAATAAATAAATAAATAAATAAATAAATAAATAAATAAATAAATAAATAAATAAATAAATAAATAAATAAATAAATAAATAAATAAATAAATAAATAAATAAATAAATAAATAAATAAAAAAATAAATAAATAAATAAATAAATAAATAAATAAATAAATAAATAAATAAATAAATAAATAAATAAATAAATAAATAAATAAATAAATAAATAAATAAATAAATAAATAAATAAATAAATAAATAAATAAATAAATAAATAAATAAATAAATAAATAAATAAATAAATAAATAATAAACAACAGATTAGACAGACGCCACCAAAACAACATGGCCGCCACAGGCTGCCAACATCGACCCGCCCCAGTTGAAAACCCTTTAGTTCTATCTTTAAAAAAGAAGGCAGGGGGAAAATCTGACTGACTCTATTATCAAAATGTTCCACGAGCCGCCACTGATTTGAATGAAAATCAAGTGTATCGAAGGAAAATTATGTCGATATTGTCACATTAATGTAGAAATAAACATGTGTAGAGCCATTACTTTCAACTATAAAATTTTATAAATCCACTTTCAATAAACAAGTAAGAAAATATCTAGCTCATTTCTCCAGTATTGTGAATTGCAGATGTGGATTTTACTGTTTGGAATGTGCCTCACGTTCATTTTCTCATTTGTTGGTTTGTAGAATGAGAACCAGTGCTCCGCAGTAAAACTACATAATTTTATTTTCGATTAGACTGTGAGCTTATAATCATAGTTACATAGTTTCATTATCGTGCCCGTGAATCTACTGGGTAATTGAAGTTATAAAGTGCGAATTGCTCTTATTTTATAATGGGATGCCATCTCAGTAATCGGTTTCGCAATTATGCACATGGAAGAAAACCAAAAGCGCATCTGTATTCCTTGAAGATTGTCATAAATTATAAAGAAAAAAAAATCAGAAATGTTCGGATGCACCATCAATATAATCTTAAATTACAGATTCATAAATACTGCATCTTCACATCGTTACTTAAATGTATTTTAGAATACCATTCCTCCTACGGCAACACAATTTATTCGATAATATTCCAACAAACGCGTAATATTATGTCGTATTTGTGTCATTTTTAAATAAAAAAAATCTGTTGTGGCCAGCACAATACCTTCCGTCAATCCTGTGTATTATGTACAAATTCCATACATAAATTTTCTTCTAAAAGATTCTAATTTTTTGGTATTTTATGATTCCCTTTCTCGGCAACTGAATTCCATTCTCCTGATAACAAACAAACCACATGAAATAAGAAAATGACGAGTTATAGTCATTTGAAATTGAGCACATTTGATTCGCTTTATTGAGCAGCCTGTATAATTACATTTAAAAAAAATATATGTCAGAACATAGAGTATAATTACAGTTATACAGAAAAGAAAATTCTTAATTCTTACTATTAAAATAACTTCAGTAAGCCTTTATAAAGCAATGCGTGTATTCGGTCTTTTTTAGAGAAAAAACGGAATAACTTGGCAACGCCGCGGAAAACTAAAACAAAATTCATATGTTCGTATAGGTGAATAAAATACAATTCAAAATATATAAAAATATATAGGGTGTTCCATTTAAAAAAAGACAAACAATTCTCGCCGAGCCGTAATGCAACACCCTGTATATGTGAAAATAATTTTACGTTATGCTCCTTGAGTAGTCGAATAAATTCTGTTAATAAACTTATGCTGTATTTCTAACGACAAGGGAGATATCGAAGACGGCGATTTCGGTGACTCACCCTGTATATATATATATATATATATATATATATATATATATATATATATATATATATATATATATATATATATATATATATATATATATATATATAAGATCTTGCAAGTTTCCGACTATTTAGAATACTACGTGAAAGAAAAAGAAAAGAAATTTGGTGTTTTGATTTGTCGGATCTATCCAACGACGGAATATAACTAAACAAAACTTCATTTGGTTTGTGACAGAGACAACTAGAGATAGAGATATGTTTAGTCTCGTTTGAGCATTACTCACTAGAGGCGCAAGTGTTCTTAATAATAAATTCTTTGGAAATAAAAAATAAAACTACTAAATTATTATTAAAACCAACAAACTAATTATAATCCAACATATTTTAAGTCGATTAAATCAGTATTTATCTACCTTTAAATAAGATATCGACATCAAAAACTTCTTATTCTTGTTATATTGTTTACAATAATTTTCGTTTCGTGGTGTATTCTAATTTTAAAATAAATACCTAAAATTAAATTTAATAATTGTGTTCCGTGATTATTCAGAGGGTCTTGATTAAGTATATAATCCTGCAAAGGTGTTAAAATATCTTGTAGCAAATGTGCAAATGTCTGCCTTTCAATATTTGGAGTCAAATGGCGAACTGCTAGTGGATCTCGTCACTTATAAAATGTATTTAAAAATGCCTTCTTGTTACAAGAGTAGGTCTAAAAAGGGTTTTCGACTATTTAGAATACTATGCGAAAGAAAAGAAATTTAGTGTAACTTTAGAAGAAGAACTGATTTGTCGGCTATGAGGTTAGTTTGTTTTCGTTTTAGAAAATTTTTCTTGGTAATATTAAAGAAAATTAAATTGTCTATCTGATACATTTAAATACTTTATTATATATTCTATAGATTTAAAGATAAAAGAAATATAATATATAAAATAATCTGTTGTAATAAATTTTACAGCCGAAAGAATGCCATGGAAAATATAATATAAATAGAAAATTTAAATTGTTTGTAATTGACAGATAAATGTCAGTGTCAGAAATCCGGAGACATTACTCAAGACTTTTTCTGAGAAATACATACATTATCATATTTCTTAATATATTAATAGTTAAATATTTAAAATTATAGGTATATTACATATATCCTTCAAAAATACTGTCAATCCTGACAATGAATTGGAAACATTTCGAAAAATTAGAAGACGACAAAATTTCTTCATAAAATGAATTTAAAATTAAACAATCTAAATATAAGGAATAGATATATGTAAGTAGAATTTTTGGTGTAGAGTGTAGGTATACAAGAAATGTTAAATACGATAGGGCACGAGCAATCATGTGATTTTGTTGGCCTTGACAAGCAGATATGGGGGCCCATGTCAGAATGATAGCTAGTAATTATGTATATAGATGTCAAGTATCATAATTTCTCATTCTAAATTTAGTGATTTTCCAATTTCATGTGGTTTATTTTCCTCGACAAGTAAATTCCACACTCCTGGTGACAAATTAACTACGTGTATTTAGAAAATCTTGAAATTCTGAATGAAAAATTGACAATTGACATCCATGTACATAATTACTAATTATCATTCTGAAACGGGCCCTCACATCTGCTTGTCAAGGCCAACAATGTAACATGACTGTTCGCGCCCTATACTTATGTAACCAAAAAAGGAAGTGGTGACAGGTATTGTGCTGGCCACAATAGATTTTTTTATTTTTATAACGATAAACCTATTTTTCATCGTATTGGCGCTTAAATTTTGACTTTAACACTGGATGGCATCTAGTGAGAAATGCTCGAACGAGACTAAATATATCTCTATCTCTAGTTGTCCCATTCTGGCCAGCCAAAATCAAAACATTCACTGAGGAGGGATAAGGAATGTTTGGTCTAGTTATATTTCGTCGTTGGATGTATCAGTTATTTGTGAGGTTATTTTTGTATTTATTGTTCGGCAGTCAATAATTTATAATAATTTTGTATTTTATTAATAAATATTTTACGTTGAAATTTTTCAATTTTATAAGGATAAACTTATTTTTCATCTATTGGCGTTCAAATTTGGAGTCAAAATTACTTTAGTAATCTAGGAACTTTACAAAAGGGTGTTTAGTAAAGACAACAAATGGAAGAAGTCGAAACTAGCGCACTACCACTCGCCAGAAAATTATTCTCTGAAATTTTGGGTAGTAGCTCGTATTTCAACTTTTTTAACAAGAAGTAGCTACTTTGAAATATATACATACTTGGCTGTACACCTTGAATTTGCAAACTTTTCCTTCCGTTGTAGGGTGAAAAACACAGCAATATTTAAGCCTCCTCTGGCGAAATAAAGCTAGCAGCAACAATCATATATCTCCGAGTTTTATTATGTATTACCGGTGTCTAATCGAAAACAGAGCCAGGTTCTTGCGAAATTAAAATTTCATCGTGGTTATTATTTATGCGAGGCTAGTGTACTCGTGTAGAAAAAGAAATTTGAATTTTAATCTAAGTTCCCACCGAAATGGGTTGGAAGGTTGGGTTGGGTAATGCGATTTATTCTCGCGGTATTTCACTGTAGAGTGTTTAGCAGCCCGTAGCAAACAAGATGAATTTTTAATACATTTTAAGGGTAAAAACTGCTCTCTCACCCGGAATCATTACGGGATTTTTAAATAAAAGCAAATTATTAAAGGGTTGTTCAAATTAAAATTTTATTATATATCCCACAAAGAAAAAATAATTAGTCTTGTTTTTATATAAAATCAGCTTTATGTTATAGAGCAAAACAAGACTAGCTCGCAGGGCAAGTACATTAGGCACAGACCTAGGGCGGCAAAATTTTAGGGGCGCCAAAAGGAAAAACTAAATAAGACAAATTATGTAGTTATTTATATTAGCGAAAAAAATTCAAAACTGATTTCTCATATACAAAATATGACCCTGTGATGAAAGAACATTTAAGAAAAATTGTATTTCAGGAAACTCATGCTCATTACTTGGGCAAAAAAAAATTTTTCATACTGTCCGCTATTTACTACTTTAGGTTACTAATTTGAGTCCGGGAAATGATACATAACAGTACCCGAGCCGGGAAGTGTTGCTTGGAAACATCCCTAATTGTTTATTTTTAAATTTTATGTTTTCATTTACATTATTTGCGATATTGTATATTTTTCTCCAATTGCAAAATAATTCAAATTCTTTTTCATATCTTCCGGAGGACTTTGTGGGAATCAGTTTCCGTATAGCCTCAGCACTTTTTTCCAAAATATCGGTCGAAAAGTTTGAGTTATTACTAGAAGGAGCGTTCATTTTTGATGACAAGCAAACAAACAAAATTAACAAAAAAATGAAACATACACAGGTAACTAAGACAAATTCTGATGTGATGTGATCTATTTTAAACTGACATATTGACATAAATTTAAAAATATTTAAATCACGTAGACAGTATGAAATAAAATGTTGTACGTCATATGGCCATGAAGTACTTATTTCGAAATTCCTGACTCGGCTCCTTCGTCGTCTCGTCCGTAAACTTCTCATACGTACCGTAATACCTCACTTCCTGGCCTTATAACGTAAATAACTATAAAATCAATTGATAGAACTATTAAGTAATCATATAAAACCAAATATTATATCTATGGCAGAGATATATGTACAAATATTTTTCAATTAATAATAATAGATTTTTCGCCGGATATCGCATGTTGAACAAATGACAATAATTCTAAAATTTGTGTCAACTCAGTCTCAGTCTGGACGGAGGCATACAAAGTTACATGAAATTTTTCTTGGACTTAAACCAGGGTCCGTGAAGTTAGCGACCACTTTTAAGCACAAACAATGAAACATATACCAAAGGTTTGTGATTCGTTTGTGCCTGTTTGTGATCTACAAAGAAAACCAGCGACCCCTATGATTAAAAAGTTATAAACAAATTAAAAGTGGTCGCTGACTTCACGCCCAGCGACCACATATGAAGCACAAACGTCGTTTTATATGTCAAACGTTTGTGCTTCGTTTGTGCTTTCTGAATATGTTATTAAAAATACAGCGACCCCAATAATACAAAAAATATGAACAAATTAAAAGTGGTCGCTGACTTCACGCCCAGCGACCACATATGAAGCACAAACGTCGATTTATATGTCAAACGTTTGTGCTTCGTTTGTGCTTTCAGAATATATGATTGAAAATACAGCGACCCCCAATAATACAAAAAATATGAACAAATTAAAAGTGGTCGCTGACTTCACGCCCAGCGACCACATATGAAGCACAAACGTCGTTTTATATGTCAAACGTTTGTGCTTCATTTGTGCTTTCTGAATATATTATTAAAAATACAGCGACCCCAATAATACAAAAAATATGAACAAATTAAAAGTGGTCGCTGACTTCGAGCCCAGCGACCACATATTATGAAGCACAAACGTCGATTTATATGTCAAACGTTTTTGCATCGTTTGTGCTTTCAGAATATATGATTGAAAATACAGCGACCCCAATAATACAAAAAATATGAACAAATTAGAAGTGGTCGCTGACTCCAATTATACAAATAAAAAATAACAAAGGCCCCCACCACACATTTAGAAAGTAATAAATTGCTAATATAAATTATCAAGGCCATGGCGGATTTAACAATAAGGCAACGAATAGAAATTTTAATTTTTCTTGGTTGTGGGATCCCAGCAAGAAGTGTGTGATATGTTTAATGCAAAATACCCAAATCGACCTACGCAATCGGCAGTTAGTAAAATCAAAAACAAATTTAGGAAGACAGGAGATGTTAAAAATATTTCAAAAGGCGGTCGTCCAGAAATAAGTGCAGACACCCCTAGACTATTTTCTATGGGGTTACTTAAACTCAAAAGTTTACTTAACTAAACCAGAAAATTTAGTGGTACTAAAGCAGCGTATTCAAGATGAAATTCGCAAAATAGAACCAACTGTTATTAATAATGTCTTAGGTGAATTTGTAAATAGACTAGCTTACTGCCAAGAAGTCAATGGATGGCATTTTGAACATTTAATTTAATGGTGCTAATTTTGTTTGCTTTATTTTCATTTAATTCATTCACATTCATTTAATTTAATAGTGTTAATTTTGTTTGCTTTATTTTTATTTAATTCATTTGCATTCATTTAATTTAATAGTGTTAATTTTGTTTTCTTTATTTTTCATTTTTCAGTTAAAAACTTTTCGTTTTTCATGTTTTATAAGTTATAAGTTCCATAATCAACTTTTAAATGTTTTTATCAGGGTATCTTGATTATTCATTATTATTAAATGTTCAACTCGATTTTTCTCAGATTTTTTGTTATGCAACGTTATGATTTATTTACATGATCATAAAGAGAAGAAAAAAAACTATCGGATTTTACTACTAAAAATCTATGTTGTCATTTAATTTTTTTTGTGATGACGTCGTAACTGAAAAACAAATGAAGTCGGAAGATGAATCGTACATATTAATGTGTATTTTTAAAAATTAAAATCGACGTGTTTCAGCGTTTTTATAAAAACCGGCTGAGTTCGGCTTTTTTTTGATATTCCACACTTTAATCGCACACTGTATATATATATATATATATATATATATATATATATATATATATATATATATATATATATATATATATATATATTGCAATTTTTAAAAGTTATAAACCTTTAACATCGACAGTTCTTCGAAACCGTTAGTCGACCATTTTCTCGCAAAATAAGTATTTAAATAAAATGAAATATTCTCTATAATTCTATTTAATTCCGTAAAAAAATCCATTATACAGGGTGTTTATTAAACATACGGCAAAAATTCAAGGGGTTATTCCCTGAACTGTTCTAAGAATATTTTGTCCTTTGATGATTTTTGAAAGCCGCTTTATTTCGAAGATACAGGGCGAAATTTTTTTTCGACAATAACAACATTTAATACCAAAAATTATATGTAAAGTTTCTTAATCTACAAGAACTGTTGAAAATGACTACCTCCAGCTACGATGCAAGAATCCAATCTTCTTCTCTTTGATTGCCGAACTCTTTCAAAACACCAGGGTCGTTTCTTATGGAGTTACACCCAGCAATTATCCGATGTCTTAAATCTTCTAAATTCGTCAATGGAGTAGAATAAACTAATGACTTTAGATGGCCCCATAGGAAAAAATCCAGGTGGTTTAAGTCCGGGGATCGAGCAGGTCATAAGTGAGGTCCACCTCGACCAATCCAGCGATCTCCGTATGTTACTGTTAAAAATCACGAGCAACCACACTAAAATGCGCTGGTGCACAATCCTGCATAAACCACATTGCATTTCTTGTTGCCAACGGTACATCCTCCAGAAACTGAGGTAGAGTATGTTCCAAAAAGTCTCAACAAATTTGACACATAACTTGCCTGCTGTTACTGGATTAATAATTTGAAAAATATCAAAATTGGTTTTGTAGAATTTTTTTTTTCGCCCTGTATTTTCGGAACAAAGCGGCTTTTCAAAAATCATCAAAGGACAAATTCTTAGACTAGTCCAGGGAATAACCTCTTGAATTTTTGCCGTATGTTTAATAAACACCCTGTATACGGTGACAATTTCAAATGGAAACTCATTTTTATTGCAAATTGAGATATAACGGTCGAAAATAAGTAACTTATAACTGAAACTTTTTTTTTTTTTCGTAAGTATATTTATGTTCGTCGTAAAGTATGGATACGTTACAGATTAAGTGCAGTCGAAACATGTTTATGCCTGTCTGGTTCCTTAGTTCATACAGACATCGTAAAAATGGTAAAATCATATTATATGGACCCTAAAACGTGCTTTTTCTCTAAAAACTCATCATTGATTTTTTTTTGACCAAATACAATATCTTCCTTGGATGGAAGGTAAAAATCAACTCGGAGAATATGAGTTTACAAGTAGAAGAAAACTCTGGATTAATACGTTAGAAATTAAGGAGAAAATTAATCCTTACATGTTTGTTCCCTTCATTTTGTTGAAGATGACTTTTTCAAAGTGACAAAATAAGTCTAATATTGCATACCTAATTCGTAAATTCATTTCATTAAGTATTACATATGAAAAATAATTTATAAATATAGCTATCAAAAACTATACAACGTATTTCAGTTATTTTGTTTGCAATAATAAATATTAACTTATTGTATAGGTAATAGGGTATTTCACATAAATCAAATTTTACAATATTAATTGAAAATTAGATGCCACAAGAGCACAAGTAACAAAAAATGAATTCTGTATTGAAAATTATGTTTCTAATAAATTTTAATTACAATTAAAGTTTGCATCGTTTTGAAACGGTCTGTGTAATTGCTACATATGAAAAAATTCCAGTAGAAGGCGTAACTACAACAATGTTTGTACAAGGAGTAAACATTTTAAATCTTCACAATTATAATGACATTCCAATATAATCTCCAAACACGAAAAACTGGACATGTGAACTAGGGAACCAGACAGGCATAAACATTTTTCGACTGAACTTAATCTGTAACGTCTCCATACTTTACGACGAACATACGAGGGTCATTCAATAAGTAAAGAGACAAATGGCTATAGCTCAAAAACGGTTTATTTCAATCTTTCAAAATTAAGGCTATTTTTCAACATAATCACCCCCCACAGTTATGCACTTGTCCCATCTTTCTTGCAGCTTCCTAATTCCCCTGGCGAAGAATTCTTTCGATTTACCCCGAAGCCACTTTTGCACCGCTTCCTTAACTTCCTCATTGTTAGCAAATCTTTTTACACGTAGGGCGTCTTTGAGTGGTCCAAACAGGTAAAAATCAGATGGGGCGAGGTCGGGACTGTAGGCAGGATGAGGTAAGACCTCCAAACCCAATTCTTGAAGCTTATCACGAGTCAGCTGGGCTGTATGAGGGCGGGCGTTATCGTGCTGAAGAATGACTCCTTTTGACAAGAGTCCACGGCATTTGCTCCTGATAGCTGGTCTAACTTTGTGTTCTAGCATCTCAGAGTAGTATTGGCTATTGATAGTTCGCTGATCTTCAAGGAAATCGCAATAGACTGGACCCTGTGAGTCCCAAAAGATGGACGTCCACATCGGGGTTCATCACCTACACTTGTTCGGCCACTTTTAAACCGATCAACCCACTTGTAAAAATTCGCACGGTTCTTACAACTTTTACCGTACTGTATTAACATTCTAGAAAAAAATTCACTTGGTTTTACACCTTCTGCGACTAAAAATCTAATGACTGAGCGCTGCTCTTTTAAGGTGTAATCTTCTAGTGGACTTGCCATGGTGAACTGAAAATTTTGAGGTTATGTTGACATAAAATGATGAAACAGCTGATCAGAGCATATTCCAAGGTTGCCAACTAACACCCCTGAAAAGATTGTACACATTCATTGAATAGTTTTAAAATTATAGAATTTGTCTCTTTACTTATTGAATGACCCTCGTACTTACGAGCATTATATTTCAATTTGCAACAAAGAGTTTCCATTTGAAATTGGCACCGAAGTTAAAGGTTTATAACTTTAAAAATTACAATATATATACAAAAAAATATTTGAAGTAAAATTTCGGATTTTCGACTGTAAAATATGTAATAAAAGATGGTTCCTATTCAAAATTTTAAAGTTGTTCCACTTTCCCCCAATTAGTGGGTGGTTGAAACAGATGTTTTAACGAAACTTTTAAAAATTTAAAATATATTGTAAATAATGTTTTATTTAAATTTTAATATTTTACATAAGTAAAATAATATATTTAACATGTTTCCTGAAAATGAGCTCAAAATCTATAATCGTGGTATTCTTTTGCGCTCATTTTTATATTTGAATTTCATTCTACAGTCTTTTAGATTTTACTTAAATTTTTAATATTATTTGTTGTATTGCGATTGCGATGACTCACATTTTAATTTATATTCGCAATTTAATACTTTCTAAATGTGTGGTGGGGGCCTTTGTTATTTTTTATTTGTATAATTGAGCGACCACTTCTAATTTGTTCATATTTTTTGTATTATTGGGGTCGCTGTATTTTCAATCATATATTCTGAAAGCACAAACGAGGCACAAACGTTTGACATATAAATCGACGTTTGTGCTTCATAATATGTGGTCGCTGGGCGTGAAGTCAGCGACCACTTTTAATTTGTTCATATTTTTTGTATTATTGGGGTCGCTGTATTTTCTATAATATATTCAGAAAGCACAAACGAAGCACAAACGTTTGACATATAGAACGACGTTTGTGCTTCATATGTGGTCGCTGGGCGTGAAGTCAGCGACCACTTTTAATTTGTTTATAACTTTTTAATCATAGGGGTCGCTGGTTTTCTTTGTAGATCACAAACAGGCACAAACGAATCACAAACCTTTGGTATATGTTTCATTGTTTGTGCTTAAAAGTGGTCGCTAACTTCACGGATCCCTTAAACCAGGGATGGAAAACGTAACGTAACAATACCCGATAACGTTTCATTTATTATTATTTTTAATAACGTTATAATTATAAAAAAAAACGTTGTGTAACCGTAACATAACAAATAATGTTTCACTATAACGTTATCCAAGTTTATAAATTTTACAAGATTTTTGCCGTTTGAAAGTATAATTTTCTAATAATTTGTTTCGTATTTTATAATGAATAGTTGTCATTAGTGGTCAAATTTAAATACTGAACACTTTATTTTACTTCTAGAATAAGATAAGTGTGTAAGTTTTTTAATACATTGTTTTTAATTTTAATTTTTAATGGATTGTTATTACAAACTTGAGAAAAATACGGTTATTGTAACGTTATAATAACGAAACAAAAATAACGTTATTATAACGTTATTTTGTTTTTTTATTAAGTTATTTATAACGTTCCGTAACGATTTTTTTTTTATAACGTTATAAAATAACGTAACAATTCGTTAACGTTATCCCATCCCTGATTTAAACTCGGAAGAATTAATTAAAGAATTTGTTGTATTTCAAGCTCGGAAAACAAAATTTTAATGTTATTCATGACAACGATACCATTGTTACCTTCCGTCACCTCTAGGTAAGGAAGGTATTGTCTGGTCAAAAAATTCGGTGGTGAGTTTTCATTGAATAAGCACGTTTTAGGGTCTTTACAATACGATTTTACTATTTTTACGATGATGTCTGTATGTGTGTGTGTGTGTTCGTGTGTGCGTGTGTGTGTGTGTGTGTGTGTGTGTATGTGTGTGTGTGTATGTGTGTGTGTGTGTGTATGTATGTATGTGTGTGTGGACGCCGTTTCGTGCACGATATCTCCAATACTAGAATTCCAAAAATTACAATTCTTGCGTATTCCTTTTCCTTACAACCATATGCAGACCTGTTTAGATTTTGGTTATAATTGGTCAACCGGAAGTACCCTCGTTTGAAGATTTTAACAGTTTTTCTTGAAAAAATCAGTTAAATGTTATTATAACTTAAAGAATATATTATTGTCTATACGATTTGATTGCATTTTATATTTGATATTCAACAGATATAGAGTTAAAGAAGAATAACGATAATAAATTTTATATAAATTTCATAATTCAGCCAGCTATGCTAACTTAACCATGGAAACTGCTAATATATTCAGGTAATTCAAATTGACAGATGTCAGTATCAATAAAATGAAATCAGTGAAAGAATAAGGGAAGTAACTCTAGTGTTAGAAGTTTCTAGATATAAGAGAGACGATTACATATTGGTTTGAACATGTCATGAGGAGAGATGAATATATTAATAGAAGGTGGAAGAAACATAGGAAGACCAAATATAAGATGAAAAGACTGTATTGTAGAAGACTTGAGAGAAAAGGAACTGAATGAGGACGATACGCAAAACAAAAATGAGTGGAAGAAGAAAATAAAAAATAGCGACTCCCTAACTAATGGGAAAAACTAAAGAAGAAGATGTCAGTGTCAAGTGCAATTTGCATAGTTTGTTAATGAAATAACTTTACTGGAAATATAGGATATTTTGCAAGAAAATTTATGTATGGGGCGCGTGCAGTAACATGAGTTTGACCCGTGTCAAAATGACAGCAATTAATTATGTCCATAACTGACAAGTGTTATAATTTTTCATTCAAAATTTCATAATTTTCTTATTTCATGTGGTTTGTTTGTTATCAGGAGTATGGAATTCAGTTGCCGAGAAAGGGAATCACATAATACCAAAAATTTAGAATCTTTTGCAAGATTTTTTTTTCTGTTTTTATTTAAACAGGTGTTATTTAATAAAAATATTTTTCTATTTCGGGTATATTTATGAGTCCATAAACGCACTAAAAATACATTGTTAAGAAGGTCTATAAACTATAAACTGTTTTCAGCGCTTTTCGTTTCTAGAGGTAGTATGACTGCTTTTAAAACGGACATACAACCTCAAATTTCATTCAACAACGTATTTTCATTTGAAGTTAAAATTATTAGCGAAAAGCCGCTACCAACATAACTAATAAAAAAACATCAAGCCACCAAGTCGCATTTTTTACAATTCTATCAATTATAAATTTATCTTCATAGAAAAAATAATATAAAACATATGTTTCATAAGGCCTGTTGTTTGTCCTTTGTAGAACTCACGGCCGAACGACTCGTTTTCCAAACCTGGACTCGCGCAGTAATAGATTGCTTTATGAAACTTCAATCCTCAACATACTCGTAGGTACCTATTTTTTACTTTATTTACAAGCAAAAAAAAATGTCTTGTAATGGGGGCGGTTGTGACTAGGGCGCGAAAATGCGTAGGACCGACCTTGGAGCAAAGAATAATAAATTATTAAAGATTGTTTTTCAACAAAGAATTTCTGTAACTTAGATACCGTGAACTACATAATGTCGCTTTAATATTTAGGACTGATTTTATGTAGTGTCTCTAGATTACCAAAGTAGCGCGATTCATTAGACATGCGCATTAGCAATTTGGTGCCAAAATGGCGAACTGATGGTGGGTCTTGTCAATTTTAAAATTTATTTAAAAATGCCTTCTTGTTGCAAGAATAAATCTGAAAAAAGTTTTTAACTACTTAGAATACAACATGAAAGAAAAAAAATCTGATGTGGACACCACATAACTTCCTTGTACGATTATTAAACTATACATATTTTTTTAATAATTAAATTACAAAATATTGACAGGCTTAAGCCAAGCCCGAGAAATATTTTGATACAGAACAAAAAATAATTCATTTACTACTATCATTCTTAAATTAACATTAATCTAACCCGGTTCTTTTTAAAGAGAGTTTTGATTACAACAAAGAAATATTTGATTACAACAATGAATATGACTAATTTCACAATAAAAATATAATATTTGTTATTGTACGAATCATAAAATTGCACGTATTTAACGTAATTTGATATGAACTTTTTTATGTTTTTGTCCTAATCCATAGCAAGCTTTATTACAAAAACAAAAATCTGTTGTGGCCAGCACAATACCTCTCGCCACTTCCGTTTTTGGTTACATAAATATAGGGCGCGAGCAGTCATGTGACATTGTTGGCCTTGACAAGCAGATATGGGGGTTCTGTCAAAATGACAATTAGTAATTTTGTACATAAATGTGAAATGTTAGATTTTTTCATCAAAAAATTCAAGATTTTCTAAATACTTGACATAGACAAGCAGACAAGGACGCCCTTGTCAAAATGACAGTTAGAAATTATTTACATAAATGTCAAATGTTGTAATTTTTCACGTGGTTAATTTGTCACCAGGAATATGGAATTTACTCGTCGAGGAAAAAAACCACATAGAATTGGAATATCATGAAATTTTGGATGGATTATTGACATTTGACATGTATGTACATAATTACCAGCTGTTATTCTAACTCGGGCTCCCATATTTGCTTGTCCAGTCCAACAAAGTCACATGACTGCTCGCGCCCTATAAATTTCTCATGTCTTTTCTTTATGTTTAGTTTTCTCCTATACTTCTAAATGTTCGAATTTCTTCCAATTTCTTGACGGGATTTCAGATGGGTATATGTATATATAGCTAAAATTTTAAATATTTAATTGTTATTATTGTTATACAACAAGAAATAGTAAACTTACCAATATCTCAGAAAAATTCTTCAATAATGTCAGTTAAACTTCTTCATTTAACGTAAAAGCGTAATTTGACGTTTTACTGCTATGTTGCCAAAAAAGAATATGTAAGATTTATTTTCAGCTGAAATCTATATAAAACCATATTGGTACTATGGCAAATTCTGAATCGGTTCTTATTCACTGCCATGTGTTTAGTTGAAATAGACAATTTTAGAATTGAGCTGCCAATACCGCCCAAACAGGTTTATGAACTACTGTTGGTTTTTGACAATGACATTTTTCTGTCATTAAACAAACATCTGATGGTTACTATAGTGTTGTTTAGGCTCTGAAATTTATTACAACAGATTATTTTATATTTTTATATACTATATCTCCAAACCTATAGGAGATATAATATAGTACATTAAAACACAAGTATCATAAGGCAATCTGTTAACGTACGAGTCCAAGTTTGGAAAACGAGCCGCTAGGCGAGTTTTACAAAGGACGAGTGCGTCAACAGGCCTTATGATACGTGTTTTTTATACTATTTTTTCTATTGAGGTATTTTTACGATTAAATTTATTTAAATTGCGACGTCAAATTATGACTAGGTATTTTTTTGTTAGTTATGTTTATGTTGGTAACGCTTCTCGCTAACAATTGAAATTTCATATTTTGTCAACTATTGATTAATTAGTGTATTGCAAGGTGTATTGTATTTATGATTCAAGGTCTGATTCTGGTTGTGAAATTAATATTTTATTTTTTTCTAGTCCTATCACCTAAAGAAAGTATAAAAATCCATAATTAAAAGTAATATGTTGAAATATTATCAACAACTTACCATTTTGAGGTTACCTGTCATCTGTCAGTTATGAAAGCATGACTACCAACTCGAGAACATGAAAGGCGGCAAAAATAGTACGCTTATAGATCTTCTAAACGTCGTGTTTGCAGTACAAAACAGTGCGTTTATAGAAACATAAAAACACCGAAATAGAAAAAAATTTTAAAATGTATCGAATATAGAATTTTATGTTCTTTAATGCTAATAATAAAAAAAATCAAAAAAATAATATTTAGAATTACTTTTTTAAGATACTACTACATCCGGTTTTCCAATTGGTACCAACTCTTCCCATTAATGTTAGATTGAAGAATCCGTAGTCAAACAGGCCTTTAGTCTTATAGAATTTGAGAAATAGTGTCTCCAACAACCTCACACACACACATCCACACACACACACACACACACACACACACACACACAGACATCATTGTAAAAATGCTAAAATCGGATTCTATAGACCTTAAAACGTGTTTATTCAATAAAATCTGGATATGCGATTTTTAGCATGAATCCAATACCTCTCTTAGCGAGAGGTAAAAAAGTATATAATTTTTAAATTTACATATCTCGCTTATACAAAGGGCTAATTTATTAATACTTGATGTGCTAGACACAGAAATTTTTCGCGATTACAATACTTCCTTTACTTACGTACAAGGAAGTAAAAAATCTGATGTGGACACCACACGACTTCCTTGTACGATTATTAAACTATACATATTTTTTTAAATAAATAAATTACAAAATATTAATTTTAACTTCAAAACAGTAAGATATATAGCGACCATAAAGGTAGTTTTTAAAGAGAGTTTTGATTACAACAAAGAAATATTTGATTACAACAATGAATATGACTAATTTCACAATAAAAATATAATATTTGTTATTGTACGAATCATAAAATTGCACGTATTTAACGTAATTTGACATGAACATTTTATTTTTTTTTTGTCCTAATCCATAGCAAGCTTTATTACAAAAAAATAATTTTTAAATTTACATATCTCGCTTATACAAAGGGCTAATTTAATAATACTTAATGTGCTAGACGCAGAAATTAATTCTCTAAAACTTTTATTTGAAGCATTTATTTCTAAAATCAAAATAAAATCATTTTATTCAAGAAAAACTGTTAACAACTTCAAGTAATGTACCACTTCCGGTTAGCCTATTTTAACCAAAATCTATTATGTTATTTTGATTGACATAAAAGTCTTGTATACCAAATTTGAAAAGTTTTGGATTATATTTTAAAACAGTTTTTCATTAAAATCTATTATAGGCTTCATGTAAAGTGCCACTTCTGGAAGTTGTGTAATAACCAGAAAGGGAGTTGCACAACTAGATGTTATAGGAGTCCTAAATACAAAATTTCAACTTTCTACGGCTTACCGTTTTTGAGTTATGCTATGTGAAATACGTACGTACAGACGTCACGACGAAATTAGTCAAAATGGATTCAGGGATGATCAAAATGGATATTTCCGCTGAAATCTGAAAACCGAAATTTTTCGCGATTACAATACTTCCTTTACTTACGTACAAGGAAGTAAAAAAAGAAATTTGGTGTAACTTTATAAGAACTGATTTGTCGGTTGTGAGGATAGTTTGTTTTCGTACATATTTATTGTTTGGTAAAGTCAATAATTTTGTAATTATAATACATAATTAATAAATAATTTACATTGAAACGCCATCTATGAATTGGCACTTAAACCGTTTTTGACTAACCTTCATCAATATTTCCCTCAGCCTCAAGTTTTATTAATATTGGTTCAGTACAGTTCTCGTATGAGTGTAGTTTGTTGACCAGAACCAACCTAAACGTTTGCTTTGATCCAAAAAGCGTTTCGGGATGCTTCACTGAGACGTTGCAACGTTTCTGTCTAGCAAGACGCAAGACCACCCGCAACTAGCAGAAACGCCGACAACATCGACGCAGTTCGACGTGATTTAGATGGTTGCATAGTAGTTGAACATCGACAAAGAAACAGCTGGATTAACTATCTTCAAAGATTTAAAGTAAAAGAAAAGTTGTGCGCGCACACGATAACGCATCGGCTTATAAAGCAATAGTCGTGCGTTAATATATGTCCTCCAAAAATGTCACTGCGTTGCATCATCCTCCCCGGCTGGCGACTGACAACCCCTTTCCCAAAATAAAATTGAAGTAGAAAGGAAATTGTTACGACACACACAAACCATCGAGTTGCGTGGATTTAGAAAAATGTATATTGAAGAATAAATTGTGATTTTGATGATGTTACGTAGCTTTTGTCTTATTAATAAGGAAGCCTAAAACTGCCAGACTGTTTATATTAAGAGTTCATATTGTAACGTTTATTTATTTGGATGAAGTGTAAAAAACAGAGAAATATTATTAACTGAAGTAAAAGTTTATTAAACGATAATTAGAGAAATTTGTTCTGGGAAGTTGTACCGGATATTCCATTTTATAAAAGCTTGCAACAAACGAACGTAAACTTTATTATAAAATTTTAAATTTTCTATATTGTTTATGTGCTTAATTACTCTTTGCACTTTATAATTTGTGAAACAAGATTATTTTTACTGTTTAAAAATAAATATTAATAAACAAGCTTTATTTAACATACTATTCTGAGGCACATAAGGCCAAGTAAATTTGATGCCAAAAATATGTATGAAACAAAAAAAAATTTGATGTGGCCAAAACAAAACCTCCCGCCATTTAATTTTAACCTCTTTCTAAGAGAGGTATTGGAATCATGCTAAAAATCGCGTATCCAGATTTTAGTGAATAAGCATATTTTAAGGTCCCTATAGAATCCGAAAATAACGATTTACGATGATGTCTTTGTGTTTGTGGATGTGTGTGTTGTTGGAGGTACGATTTCTCAAATTCTACAAGACTAAAAACCGGTGTAACTACGGATTCTTCAATCTAATAGTAATGGGAAGAGTTGAACAGATTCTGATAACAATTGGACAACCGGAAGTATTAGTATTTTAACAAAAATCTTCTAAATATTATTTTTTCAATATTTATGTTATTACAAATATTAAAAAACAAAATTCTCTATCCGACACATTTAAAAAAATATTATACCTTTTATAGATTTAAAGATATAGATATATAATCATACGTAACATAACAAGTGATATGATTATCATCGATGATATTCTCGAGTGAAACCGAGCTGCAGATTTCACGAGTCCGAAGGATGAGTTGAAATGTGCTGCTTCGGTTTCACGAGCAATATCTTCGATTATTAATCATATCACGAGTTTATATTTAATGACAGAATATAATGAATTTTTGCAATCTAACCTAACCTAACTTTTGATATACATATTGATATTGTATTAAAATATGGTACTTACGAGTTTTATTTAATATATCGGAGTTTGAATTATTGTTGTTATTTATTTTTATACTCAAAATTAACTGTCAATGTCATAAATAAAGAAAACAAATCCCTTAGTAACGACTATAAATACGGTGTTTATTTCTTTGTTTTTTATCATCGCTGTGATAAACGCGTAGCTAGGGAGATTCTGAATGTTGATTGGCGGAAAACATGTCACGTGACTAAGGAATTATATTCTCTATAAAATAATCTGTTGTAGTAAAACTCACAGCCTGCTCACAGCCCAAACATCTCCATGGTAACTACTTGAGAAATTAAAATGTCTGTAAGGTATAATAATTTTTTTAGATGTGTCTGATAGAAAATTTTAGTTTTTAATATTTGTAATAACAAATTTTCAAAAAATAATATGTAGCAGATTTTTGTTGTCCAATTGTTACCAGAATCTATTCAACTCTTCTCATTACTGTTAGATTGAAGAATCCGTAGTTACATAGGTCTTTAGTCCCATAGAATTTGAGAAATCGTACCTCCAACAACCTCACACACACACACACACGCACACACACGCACACACACACACGCACACACACGCCCACAGACATCATCGTAAAAATGTTATTATCGGATTCTAGGGACCTGAAAACGTGCTTATTCACTAAAATCTGGATATGCGATTTTTAGCATGATTACAATACCTCTCTTAGCGAGAGGTAAAAAATTGTAATCCCAGATGGCTCAGTTTAATAATAATAATTTTTTGCTCAGCAGAATAATCCCATTACAGAGCAAATACATAAAATATACATTAATAAAAATAACCATTTTATGTGGACGAACAATTTGGTTCAAAGAACAATGATCTAATTTTGCGTAACTCAGAGATTGAGTAGGAAAAATTTCACATTCTTACATATTTGATTGTAGTGTTCACAACAAATGAAAATGGGCGACTTGAGCATCAAATTGGTTTTAGCAGTGTTATTGTAAAAAGCACATACCTTACGAGAAGCGAATGATGGAACATGAAAATTAATTTCGGACAGTAGGGCACTAATTTAAGCTAATATTATGTCAAAAGTTCATCTTCTAGAATGTAGTTTTATATGAAAATTAGTTTAAAAAATTCTGATTTTTGAACCATTTTGATTTTTAATACTACAAAGTTTACATGAATGCAATGTTTTTTCAATAAAGATGACTAATTATTCAAAATATTTCATTTTTACCTCTCGCTAAGAGAGGTATTGGATTCATGCTAAAAATCGCGTATCGAGATTTTATTGAATAAGCACGTTTTAAGGTCCCTACAATCCGATTTTAACATTTTTACGATGATGTCTGTGTGTGTGTGTGTGTGTGTGTGTGTGTGGATGTATGTGTGTGTGAGTGTGTGTGTGTGTGTGTGTGTGTGTGTGTGTGTGTGTATGTATGTAGGATGTTGGAAGGACGATTACTCAAAAACTATAAGACTTTAAATTTGTTTAACTACGTATTTCCCAATCGGACATTTATGGGAAGATCTGAAAAGGTTTTGGTAACAATTGGACAACCGGAAGTAGAAGATTCTTGAAAAAAAAAATTCTAAATAATATTTTTTGAAAATTTTTTCTTGGTAATATTAAAGAAAATTAAATTCTCTATCTGATACATTTAAATATTTTATTATATATTCTATAGATTTAGAGATAAAATAAATATAATATATAAAATAATCTTTTATAATAAATTTTACATACGAAAGAATGCCGTGGAAAATAGTTGAAAATTTAAATTGTTTGTAACTGACAGATAAATGTCAGTGTCAGAAATCCGGAGACATTACTGAAGACTTTTTCTGGGAAGTACATACATTATATTATTTCTTAGTGTATTAATAGTTTAATCTTTAAAATTATAAAAAATAAAAGTATATTACAAATATCCTTCAAAAATACTGTCAATCCTGACAATGAATTGGAAACAATTCGAAAAATTAGAAGAGGACAAAATTTCTTCATAAAATGAATTTAAAATTAAACAAACTAAATATAAGGAATAGATATATGTAAGTAGAATTTTTGGTGCAGAGTGTAGGTATACCAGAAATGTTAAATAAAATAGCGCGCAAGCAGTTATGTGATTTTGTTGGCCTTGACAAGCAGATATGGGGGCCCATGTCAGAATGATAGCTAGTAATTATGTATTCAGATGTCAAGTATCATAATTTCTCATTCTAAACTTAGTGATTTTCCAATTCCATGTGGTTTATTTTCCTCGACAAGTAAATTCCACACTCCTGGTGACAAATTAACTACGTGAATTTAGAAAATCTTGAAATTCTGAATGAAAAATTGACAATTGACGTCTATGTACATAATTACTAATTATAATTCTGAAACGGGCCCCCACATCTGCTTGCCAAGGCCAACAATGTAAAATGACTGTTCACGCCCTATACTTATGTAACCAAAAAAGGAAGTGGCGAGAGGTATTGTGCTGGCCACAACAGATTTTTAATTAAGGTGGGCCTATAGTCATGGAGGCAATCCATGACCATAGTTTCTAATATATGTATGTTATTTGTTTGAAATTAAATGTCGGGAAGTTATGTGACATTAACTTTTTTATTTATAACTTTCAAAACCATTACTGCTCTTACAATTGAGGTGAAATTACGCGTCAAAAATGCCGGTCACAGCAATAGAACATAAAATCATTGAAATCGCTTTTCACGCAATAATCACACACGTTTACATAGCAGCATTATTTATTTTCGCAATAACATTCCTTGGGGAATAAAAATCAAATCCACGGTGAAATTCTGACTCATTCGCAACACTTCCCTCCCCAGTGAGAAAAATACGGTGATAAAATATTATTTATGTTGCAGATGTCATACACACGCGTTGCTAAGGTGACTGCTTCACTACGTTTTTTCTTTAATTAAAATTTGTCCCGCTTATAAATAAGTAGGCATTGAAATTCGAAAAATTTGAATTTGAAATGATGCTGTATCCAGTATGCTGATTTTTCAAAGCTAACTTCATTAAATCGATTTTATGTAGAATGTAAATATTTTTCAAGCTTGATATTAATTTTTTTATTAATATCCGATACCGAATACAATAATTAGCTACATATTACAAATTTTTAATGTAAAATATGTTGATTAAAAATGATTTTACATTAAAAATTATTCACATTTACATACTGTATTATATTACCTACTGAATATGAAACAGAATAACAGAACAAATGGGATATTTTTCGACATATTAGAAAATTTATTTTACATAGTAATTTAATTATGTTGTAATAATTTCATATTTGCTAAAGAAATATATATTTGTTTATGAAATCTTCTTACACATAATAGGCTAAACAAATAAAAAATTAAGAGTAATTTTTTTCA
Source organism: Harpalus rufipes (assembly GCA_951394225.1). Taxonomy (NCBI): domain Eukaryota; kingdom Metazoa; phylum Arthropoda; class Insecta; order Coleoptera; family Carabidae; genus Harpalus; species Harpalus rufipes. The sequence goes on along the minus strand of OX596288.1, from coordinate 12,400,315 downwards.
GATTGTCCTTTGTTATCAACTAAAATCTAAACAAGTTATAAGGTAAAAGCAAAAAGCATCTATAGTCGACATTTTGAATTTGAATTACATTAAATAAAAAAAATTTGGCGATTTTAATATTGCTTTTGCTGTTAAGAGCATTCTGTACAGCTGTACTGAAATATGAGCGAAAATTCAAATAATAGGTATGTTCCTGTACTAGAACTATTAACATATTAAAAAATTCAACACTAGACAAACGCATACTTCTTATATGAACCTGCAATTTGAAGAAAAGTATTATTGAAACGTATTAGTATTTGACTTTGATTTTAATGAGAAAACGAGAAATGCTACTGAATTTTTGTTTTTCCATTAAAATCCATGTAATAGATTTCGATAATTATTTTTTATCTCTCGCTAAGAGAGATATAGGATTTATGTTAAAAATCTAGATTTTAATGAATAAGTACGTTTTAAGGTCCCTACAATTCGATTTTAACATTTTTACGATGATGTCTGTATGTGTGTGTCTGTGTATGTGTGTGTGTATGTGTGTGTGTGTATATGTGTGTGTGTGTGTGTATGTGTGTATGTTGGAAAGAAGATTTCACAAAAACTATCTGTTTAACTACGATTTCTCATCGGACATTAATTTATTATATCTTTTATTGATTTAGAGATAAAAAAATAAATATATAAAATAATCTGTTGTAATAAATCTCACAGCCCAAATAATGCCATATAAACCAAATGAAAAATTAAAATGTTTGTAACTGACAGATAAATGTCAGATATCCGAAGACATTTTTTGAAAAGTATATACATATATTATTTCTTATTGTATCAATAGTTAAATATTTAAAATTATAGGTATATTATATATATATATATATATATATATATATATATATATATATATATATATATATATATATATATATATATATCCTTGAGAAATGCTGTCAATCCCGAATTCGAAACATCTCGAAAAATTAGAAGAGTAGGATAAAATTTCTTCAGAGAATGAATTTAAAATTAAAAAATCTGTTGTGGCCAGCACAATACCTCTCGCCATTTTCATTTTATCTTGCATAGGGTGCGAGCAGTTATGTGACTTTGTTGGCCTTAGCAAGCAGATATGAGGGCACGTGTCAGAATGACAGCTGGTAATATACATAGGTGTCAAGTATCATAAGTTTTTATTCGAAACATTATGATTTTCCAAATCCGTGTGGATTATTTTCCTCGACAAGTATATTCCATACTAATGGATGACAAATAAACGGATTATGAAATTTTGAATGAAAAATTATGACATATGACAATTGTGACATCTACGTAAATAAATAGTAGCAGTCATTCTGACACGGATCCTCATATCTGCTTGCCAAGGCCAACAAAGTCACATGGCTGCTCGCGCCCTATAAGTAACGAATTTAACATTTCTTGTACACACAAATAATTGAATTGTTTCCCTTCTTTCGTTCTATGAGAAATACTTCAAATTCATTGACGGTATTAGCGCTATTTCTTAAGGATATATGTAATATTGACACCTGCAATTTAAATAAATATTTAGTTAATAATACAATAATATATATTAAATGTACTCATACCTTCCAGAACTGACACTGACATTTTGCATTTATTTGTCAATTACAAAAATTTTAAAATCGCAACTGTTTTTCTGGCAACAAGATTTATTACAATAGATTATTCTATATTATTATATACTATATCTCCAAACCTATACGAGATATAATAAAAAATTTAAATGTGTCAGATTGAGAATTTAATTATCTTTAATATTTATAGTAACTAATTTTCAAAAAATAATATTTAGAAATATTTTTTTTAGAAACTACCACTTCCGGTTGTCCAATTGTTATCAGAACCTATTCAACTCTTCCCATTACTGTTAGATTGAGGAATCCGTAGTCAAACAGGTCTTTAGTCTTATAGAATTTGAGAAATCGTGTCTCCAACAACCTCACACACACACACACACACACACACACATCCACACACACACACACACACACACACACACACACACACAGACATCATTGTAAAAATGTTAAAATCGGATTCTATGGACCTTAAATCGTGCTTATTCAATAAAATCTGGATATGCGATTTTTAGCATGAATCCAATCTCTTACCGAGAGTGTAGGTATACAAGAAATGTTAAATACAATAGGGCGCGAGCAGTCATGTGACTTTGTTGGCCTTGACAAGCAGATATGGGGGCCCGTGTCAGAATGATAGCTGGTAATTATGTACAGTGTGTCCACTGTAACCGGGCCACCATTGCTAACTTTCTTATTTGAAGAGATAGAAAGACGATTAAATGGACAAAGTTGGGCGATATTATACGACAAATTTAACGGTGAAAAATACAAAACAATTGAACATCAAATTCACGACTTATTTAACAAATTAACATTTTTTTTAAATGGAATGCCATATTAAAAATGGTACCATTTAAAAAAAAATTATTATCTAAGTTCATTGTCACTATGCCTCTAAAATTAAAAACAAAAGAGTTATTTCAAGTTGAAATTTAAATATTTTATTTCATATTTTGATACAAATACAATATTTTTGCTATGGAAAAAACAAAAACAAATAACGAAATTAATTATTAACTAGTAAACTTAAAAAATATGTTCTATTGGATTGAGGTCTATTGGGATATAGTTCTAAATACTTTTGCTCACTGGCTACAGATTTTTTATTGCACTTTGCATAAACAAAAAGCATATCAACTAATTCATCATTAGTATATTTTTCCATTTTGTTGACAGCATCTATCAATAAAATGTCAATTGTTCTTTGTTTAATGTTAGTTTCTGTTGTTTCCATAGCAACAATGATATATGTGTATTAAAATATGAAATAAAATATTTAAATTTCAACTTGAAATAACTCTTTTCTTTTTAATTTTAGAGGCATAGTGATAATGAACTTTTATATTCAGATAATAAAAATCTTTTAAATGGTACTATTTTCAATATGGCATTCCATTAAAAAAAAAGTATTTTGTTGAATAAGTCGCGTATTTGATGTTCAATTATTGTTTTGTATTTTCCACCGTTAAATTTGTCGTATAATATCGCCCAACTTTGTCTATTTAATCGTCTATATATCTCTTCAAATAAGAAAGTTAGCAATGGTGGCCTGCTTACAGTGGACATACTGTACATAGATGTCAAACATCATAATTTTTCATTCCAAATTTCATGATTTTCCAATTCCATGTGGTTTTTTTCCTCGACAAGTAAATTCCACACTCCTGGTGACAAATTAACCACGTGAATTTAGAAAATCTTGAAATTTTTAATGAAAAATCTGATCTTTGACATCTATGTACATAATAACTTTTATAGTCAAGACTATTAATGTTTATTGCATGTGAAGTTGGGCTAATTACTATAGAACTATTTATTGTCATTAATGTATTAATCTAATCACATTTCACATTCCTATTGACCTGTTATCGGCGTCCTCTTCCACACACGCCAACTTGTCATCGTCGGACTATTCCTCTAAGACGCGATCCCCTAAGTGCATTATTATATAATAAGACAGGGAAGGGAGGGGGACCGAAATAATATTATTCCCAAGTCCCAGACTTGAGCAGGCGCCCCGCATATTAAGGCGTAACACCTCGTGGGTTCCAGTATTCCTGTCCATAAAAATACGCTCAAGTGCAAAAATAATTTGTTGGAATACAGCTCTAGTGAATAGTGACATCCAAGCCACTAGCGGTGCCTTAGCCACCAACACATGTTCCAGATATTATGTTGTACTCCGAGAGCCCAACCTCTTAAAGGTTCATGGGTCCTAGACAGACCCATTTGGTATTTATCCACTAGGTGCCGTAGCCATCTTCACATGTCCTAGACATGTATGAAAGAATAGCTCTCACTTGGAGTTTCTCTAATCTCTACCAGGTACGACTATTAACACAAACCAACTAACCTCCAAGAAGCGGGGGGGGGGTGTTATTATGCAAAAAGCAGGGACGTAGCCAGGATAATTTTGTAGGGTGGGCCAGCGGCGAGCCAAAAAATATTTAGGTGGGCCACTAATCAAAAAAATTTGTACTGATTCTTCATTAGAACACAAATAACCAAAATTTGTTTTTAGTCCTACAATTTGCGAAGCATATGGATACAGTGTGTTTAAAAAAAACGTAACTCGGAGTAGGTTGTAAACAGAGAAACGTATGTCTGATCATTATTCAAATCAAAAGTCAAGTTGTCAAAATTAATCTTGAAATGTAATTTTAAGGAGAAAGATAATAAAGAAAGATAGATTATAGTGCAATTTGCGATTTTCTAATTTATTTCCATATCTAAATAATATTCAGGAAGAAAATGTTTGATTTCTTTAAATAACATTATTGACAATATCTCGTGACAAATTGACATTTAATTAAATAGTTTTAAATTGACATACGTTTCTTTGTTCACAACCTACTCCGAGTTAGATTTTTTTAAACACACTGTACATACGTATTATAACAGATATTAATTTATAAGATTAGGTTTGTTGAACATTATTAAAAATACACAATATGCATTGAAGGATAAGTTTTGTAAAAAATCTGATGTGGACACCACACGACTTCCTTGTACGATTATTAAACTATACATATTTTTTTAATAATTAAATTACAAAATATTGACAGGCTTAAGCCAAGCCCGAGAAATATTTTGATATAGAACAAAAAATAATTCATTTACTACTATCATTCTTAAATTAACATTAATCTAACCCGGTTCTTTTTAAAGAGAGTTTTGATTACAACAAATAAATATTTGATTACAACAATGAATATGACTAATTTCACAATAAAAATATAATATTTGTTATTGTACGAATCATAAAATTGCACGTATTTAACGTAATTTGACATGAACATTTTTTTATTATTTTTTTGTTCTAATCCATAGCAAGCTTTATTACAAAAACAAAAAAGTATATATTTTTAAATTTACATATCTCGCTTATACAAAGGGCTAATTTAATAATACTTGATGTGCTAGACGCAGAAATTAATTCCCTAAAACTTTTATTTGAAGCATTTATTTCTAAAATCAAAATAAAATCATTTTATTCAAGAAAAACTGTTAACAACTTCAAGTAATGTACCACTTCCGTTTAGCCTATTTTAACCAAAATCTATTATGTTATTTCGATTAACATAAAAGTCTTGTATACCAAATTTGAAAAGTTTTGGATTATATTTTAAAACAGTTTTTTTTAATAAAATCTATTATAGGCTAAGTGCCACTTCTGGAAATTGTGTAATAACCAGAAAAGGAGTTGCACAACTTGATGTTATAGCAGTTCTAAATACAAAATTTCAACTTTCTACGGCTTACCGTTTTTGAGTTATGCGAGATACGTACGTACGTACGTACAGACGTCACAACGAAATTAGTCAAAATGGATTCAGGGATCAAAATGGATATTTTCGCTGAAATCTGAAAACCGAAATTTTTCGTGATTACAATATTTGCTTTACTTACGTACAAGGAAGTAAAAAAGAAGGCCAATATTTAATTTTCAAATAACTTCGTACCTATTAGAAATTGAGAAAAAGGTTTCATATAAAATTTTACTGTTTTTTATAGTCTATTTACTGACAAACAAAATTTAGTTCGATCACTATCTTTGTTAGTTTTTCTTCGATTATTTCATTTTTCTCGGAAACAGTTGAGGATCAGACCTATGTTGATTCAACTTTTTTAGTCATTTTAGTCATAGTATTACTTACTACATACCTCCAAAAAAAAAACCTTTTTTAACTCATGTATATTACTGTTTCTTTACCATAAATACTATTATTGTTTTGGATTGAGACATGCAGTTCCAATAATGTGCGGGTTTTTTTTTTTTTCATGTGAATTTTAAAACGGGTGGGCCAATGGTCGGCCAGAGTTTTTGCAGGGTGGGCCTGGACCACCCTGGCCCACCCCGGGCTACGTCCCTGCCAAAAAGTGAATCTTACTTCTTACACAAATAATATCCTCGACCATTTCGAATAAATATCAGTGTGCGTGTTCCTCCTCATTAAAGTGGTCTCCAATCATCCTCCACCACCAGTTAGTGTAAAGTAGAAGTAGAATATAAACAACTCTGGAATTAATAATATAGAGTAGAATATAAATATAAAATTTAATTATATTTTGAATATAAATAGCTTGTCTTTTAAATATCAACTGAATTCCATATTTTAATTTAAAAGAAAGCAGTCGACAAATAAAAATATATAATCCAGAAAAAAATTATGTTCATAAAAATAATCGTTTTAGTTCGCAAAGGCCTCATGATATATAGTACCACTTATTATGAGGGTATCTTCTATCATTACAATGTCTGGAAAACATAAAAAAAATGTTATTGAAGTTAACTCCTTTCTTTAGTACTTTCTTTCTCTACTTTCGGCCACGTGGATAATTGATGATAGAGAATATTTATCGTTTTCAATTTTTACCGCATTTTAACTTTGGTATTCTTAATCAATAGCCCTTACAACGCTCTGGAATTCAACGTGAAGGAATTTTTATTAATTCTTTTGTAGAGCTTTAAAAATGTTTTACGCGATGAGAAAAGAATTTTATTTTGTGATGTGATGCGTATTAGCTACCATAATTCAATGGGGATTTACTTGTAACTATAGTGTAATATCAAATAAAGCAAATCTTTCATTTACCATAAATATTATGGTGACAATGAAAAACGGGCCACTCAAAACAACTTCTTTATTTATAATTATTTTTTAATTTTGTTGATATACTTGTAAACAAGGCTTAGGGGCTCACAAATCATGGTATTTGTTATGATAGTAGCGCTTCCAGTTTCCAGTTTAACGGGAAATGGCAATAACTTTCATATTTCAAATGGGAAAAGCTGTATAATTTGAATCTACATAAAATTACGAATTAAACGACATGATTGAAGTGCATTTTTATACAAGAAATAAATTACAAAAACATAAGAGAATATTATGAATAATTACCCTGTTAAATCATGATATCAGGCAGGCTGTGAAAACAGTTCAGATAATACTGAGCAATACAGTGTGTTAAAAAAAATCCTAACTCGGAGTAGGCTATGAAGAAGGAAACGTATGTCAAGTTAAAAGTATTTAATTAAATATTGTCAAAAATGTTATCTAAATAAATCAAAGCTTTTCTTCTTCAATCTTATTGTTTATTATCTTTTCTCCTCAAAAATACATTTCAGAATCAATTTTAACTATTTGCCTTTTGAACTGAATAATGATCAGACATACGTTTCTCTGCTCATAGCTTACTCCGAGTTAGGTTTTTTTCAACACACTGTATTTAAGTTATTGTTTAAATAGTAAGGTATTTTTGTAAAATTCTATATTTTATTATATAAAAATGATTAATTTGTTATCACAGCCTACCTGATATGGTTTATTATTCATACTTTTGTAATGTATTTCTTCAATAAAAAGCACTGCAAGCATACCGTTGAATTCGTAATTTTACGTAGATTCCAAATATACAAAAATCTGTTGTGGCCAGCACAATACCTCTCGCCACTTCCGTTTTTGGTTACATAACTATAAGGCACGAGCAGTCATGTGATATTGTTGGCCTAGACAAACAGATATGGGGGCACGTGTCAGAATGACAATTAGTAATTATGTACATAGATGTCAAATGTCAGAATTTTTCATTCAAAATTTCAAGATTTTCTAAATTCAAGTACTTAGTTATTTTGTCACCAGGAGTGTATAATTTACTTGTCGAGGAAAAAAAACACATGGAATTGGAAAATCAAAAAATTTAGAATGAAAACTTATGATATTTCACATCTATGTACATAATTACTAGATATCAATCTGTCACGGTCCCCCATATCTGCTGGTCAAGGCCAACAACGTCACATGACTGCTCTACTTATATTATTACATTATTCTTTATATATATGTATATATATATATATATATATATATATATATATATATATATATATATATATATATATATATATATATATATATATATATATTTTAAATTCATTCTATGAAGAAATTTTGTCCTCTTCTAATTTTTTGAAATGTTTCCAATTCATTGTCGCGTTTGACAGTATTTTTGAAGGGTACTATACCTATAATTTTAAATATTTAACTATTAATACAATAAGAAATAATATAATGTATGTACTTCCCACAAAAAATCTTTAGTAATATATGTATCACACAGAGAATTTACTCTTCTTTTACTAGCAAGAAAAAAGTTTATTAAAAAATAATATTTGGAAGATTTTTTTTAAGAATTTGCTACTTCCGGTTGTCCAATTATTACCAAAACCTTTTCAGCTCTTGCCAGTAATGTCCGATTGAGAAATACATAGTTAAACAGATATTAAGTATTATAATTTGGAGAGGTGGAAATAATGGAGATTCAGTCCTTTGTTATAATATTATTTATTGAAAACAATACCGACGTTTTGGTCTCAATTAGACCATTCTCAGGGTTATGTTTAAAATGTTTTAGATCCCTTACCAAGGGCAGCGGGAGGTAAAAAGCGTTCTAAATAAAAATTCAGATCTACTTGTTTTAGAAAATATAAATAGAATTTTTTGTGGCAGTTCTACTAAGGCTTTGCAATTATTCAATGGGGTTCAGTTAACTCCAGAAAATATGGTAAAATATAAGAATGCTCCCTGTCACATCCTATGATGTAGAACGAAGTATTTCGGCTTATTAACCAGTTCTGATTGACCGAAGACAATTCCTTTCCGAAAATTTCATTAAGTAATTGCTTGTAATATTTTATGAATCAAAGTATACTACTTTATAAATATCCGAGCTTTAATAATGAATAAGCAAGACAGCCATGATCAAGGCAATCCTAGATACCAATTAAAAATTTCAAATATTGTGAACAAACCACACAATCATATAAACAGATAACGGTTAGAATTTGTAATGGTCGGTATATCTCGTTGTTACTGTTTTAATAATATTTTAGTGGTAATGGTAAAAAAGTACATTATTCTAGTAAGTGGTAAGTGATTTATAAGTATTTGTTTATCATTTTCATGTATAATTTGTCTGATAAATCAACAATTTATAAATGGAAATTAAATAATTATTTTTTTCTACTTCCATGCGTGAAGTGAGTACTTACGTATAAATTTTTATGTGTGAAGCTTGATTTTTTATACACTGTGGTGTGAAGTGACACTTCACGCATAGTGTGCGTGAAGTAAATAGTTCAGTTTTAACACATACAATGAATATCTTTATATACACGTAAATCATGTGTTGGTAAATGGTCCGTAGAAATAACAACTTCATGAGAAATGTATTATTAATTTATATAAAAAAAAAAATATATTGCAAGGTCGTAGAAACAGTATAGTATGTAACACGGTGTGAAGCCTATTTTACACCCTCATGTAAAAATTTCAGTTTCACACACTTGCGACATAATATACTATTATAATCATCGAAAGAGAGAATACCGTAATTTTTTGATTTTAAAATATAAATATTAAATGCTACAATTTACAGACAATAGTTTAGAAAATAATTGATATACAATTGTATGATACATCCAATATATATATATTTAAATTATTTCTGTAACGATCAATAATGAAATGAATAAGCAAGATGGCCATGATCACGGCCTACTAGATACTAAAGAATTTTTAAATATACCGCAAACCGTATATGGCAGATTCACATCTAGCAATTAGTATAAAAACACCATAGATATATTTATTACAGGAGTTGTAGCTATTCAGAAATAAAATAAATTATTACCTATAAGCTTCAGAAACAAAAGTAAAAAAAAACTATCGACAAATAGATAAAAAAAAAAACTATGATATATATCAATTCAATCTAGTGGTACATGGTTCCCGGCAGTTTTCTTTATTTCTAACAATGATAACCAATATGTCAACCACGTGATCTAGTCATTTAATGGAAACCAACCCTGTTCGTCTGCTTAGCTGTCTGCTGGTTGCTCTGTCATCGTATCGATCTCCAGCTTTCACGAAGAAAATTTCATCTGGAGAGATCAATGTCCTCAAACTTATAAAAAATAATAAAAACCTATTAATATCATCTATTTTTTAATATAAACAATATTTAAACATATGAGGAGCAAAACAAAACCCATTAATGACAAATTATAATCTAAAAGCAATTTAGAATTGGCAAAATAAATAAAATAGTTAAATATATAAAATAAATAGTGTTAAACGCGTAAATACTGCGTAAAATAGATACTAACAAATCGTCGAGTGTAAAATATACAGTGAACAAAAAACGAAGTATTAGTTCATTCCATGGCCGCTTGATGGCACTAGCGTACAGTAACTCGAGGCTGTTGACTGTCACCATGCATATGGCAGTTCGTTGAGTGTTTGGGTTGTTTGTGTTTGGGAAATATTGGATTTTGTTTAGTTTTTAGTGTGATAAATATTATAATTCCGGATTATATGTTATTGTGGGTGATGTTAGTTTTGTGTGAAGTGGATATTTAGTTCGGATTTTGTATATATTCGACTTTATACTGGTGAGTTTAGATTTGTTGGTTAGGTTTGTATATTGTTTAGGAAGATTTTATTAGTATTTCGTATATTTTGAGTGCGTAAATTTATATATGAATAGTATACAGTGAATAAATGATAATCAGTTTTGTTTGGTTTCTGTTTACATATGATTTTGACAGAAGAAAGTCGTTGCCTTGACGATAACACTTTTAAATTGCATTATGCGGTGCATCTGTGCATAAAATAAGCAATATTAAATTATTTTCCTTGTGAAAAGATGTTATTTAATGTACAATTAATGATTATAAGTTTGTAGTATCTTCTCGAGGTATTTTAAAAACACGTTGCAGTTAAATACCCCTCAGGTGCAACAAGGACAGCTGCATGCATTCCATTCGTGCGGGAGTGAGACAACCAATGAGTGCATGTGTGAATACATTGCACAAATCTATGTTATAAAGTGGTTGTACGAATGTTTACATTTGTTAAAACTGACAGCCAAAATCAAACTTGTAGTTCACGTGTATGTTTTCACAAAATCTGCATTGTTGAAATGTTCATTTTGTGCCGTTTTATGCTTTATTTAGGGCTGTAAACCCCATTATAGACATAATCCAGGATTTGTGCCACTTTTGTTTTGACTAAATTCAATTTTTTGTAAATTACTGGGTATTCACAGGCTTTTGTTTTGGTAATATTTTTTATGTGACCTCTTGACTCTATTCCATATTTGTCGTAGGCTCTGAATATGAAATAAATTTATTTCTGTGAAAGCTATTGTTTGACAAGATATATATTTTTCTTTTGTAATGAACAAATGAAAATTTGTCATGTTTATGCAGCGAAACAAATGAGGTATTATGTAGAAGATATTTTGTTTTAAAGTATTGTTACAGTGTTCCCAGAAATAGATACGTGAGTATGTCAAAAATATAAGAGAATAGCAACCCAATGTTGTGAAAATTTATTTAATTTTTTTTCAAAATATCTGGTGTAAAATACATATAAATATTTTATTATATCTCTTGTAGATTTAGAAATAAAGTAATATAAGGTATATAATAATCTGTTGTAATAAATCTCACAGCACAAATAATGTCATGGGAACCAATTGAAAAAAATTAAAATGTTTGTAATTGACAGATGTCAGTGTCAAAAATCCAGAGACATTACTGAAGATTTTTTCTGGGAAGTACATATATTATTATTTCTTAATTGTAGTAATAGTTAAATATTTAAAATTATAGGTATATTACTCGGTATATTACATATTCCCTTCAAAAATACTGTTAATCCCGACAATGAATTGGAAACATTTCGAAAAATTAGAAGAGTAGGACAAAATTTCTTCATAGAATGAATTTAAAAATAAAAAATCTAAATATAAAGAATAGATGTAAGTAGAATTTTTGGTATAAGTATACAAGAAATGTTAAATACAATAGGGCACTAGCAGTCATGTCACTGTTGGCCTTGACAAGTAGATATGGGGGCCCATGTCAGAATGATAGCTAGTAATTATGTAAATAGATGTCAAATATATTTTTTCATTCTAAATTTAGTGATTTTCCAATTCCATGTGGTTTATTTTCCTCGACAAGTAAATTCCACACTCCTGGTGACAAATTAACTACTTGAATTAAAAAAATCTTTTAATGAAAAATTCTGACATTTGACATCTATGTACATAATTACTAATTGTCATTCTGACACGGGCCCTATATCTGCTTCTCAAGACCAACAATGTCACATAACTGCTCGTGCCCTGTACTTATGTAACCAAAAACGGAAGTGCCGAGAGGTTTTGTGCTGGCCACAACAGATTTTTTGTTCTTGCATTATATCTAAGTATGAAAAAATTCTAGATTTTGATTTGCACTTCTTTAGGGCACTATTTTATGCTCTTTCGAATGGCGATACTCATTTTTTTTTTATCACTATTGGATTTCACGCTACAGTATTTATTAATTTTACAACTTCATGTCTGACAATTATTATTGCCCATTAAATAAACCGATAGTATCATCTGTTACCTTTTTGTACACTGCAATAGTCTGTCTTTCATTGGACAAAATTAAAAGTTTTATTTAAAATGTTTCAAAAACAATGCTGTTAACTAAAACGAAAATAAAAAGTATCCTGATTTCGGGTGTAAATTTCTTAAAAATGTTTTTAAAATTAAAATCAATATTAGATCTAAAATATTTTTCATTTCTTATTGTTACAAAAATTATTAGATAGTGAATTAGTTATATGTAAATTTTATCAGAATGCCTTTAAATTATTTACTGTATTTCATACTACTATAAAGATACAGCCAGGCAGAAAAACATGCAGGACATTCATTTATGAGAAAGTAGTAATAAACTAATAGGAATCTTATTTGATTTTTACCTCTCGCTAAGAGAGGTATTGGACTCATGCTAAAAATCGCATATCCAGATTTTAGTGAATAAGCACGTTTTAAGGTCCCTACAATCCGATAATAACATTTTTACGATGATGTGTGTGTGTGTGTGTGTGTGTGTGTGTGTGTGTGTGTGTGTGTGTGTGTGTGTGTGTGTGTGTGTGGGGTTGTTGGAGACACAATTTCTCAAAAAGATTAAAGACCTGTGTAACTACGGATTTCTCAATCTAACAGGAAATGGAAAGAGTTGAATAGATTCTGGTAACAATTGGATAACCGGAAGTAGTAGTGTTTGAACAAAAATCTTCTAAATATTATTATTACAAATATTAAAAACAGAATTCTTTATCCGACACATTTAATTTTTTTATTATATCTTCTACAGATTTAAAGACATAGAAATATAAACTATAAAATAATCTGGTGTAATAAATCTCACAGCCTGCTCACAGCCCAAAAATTTCCATGGTAACTACTTGAGAAATTTAAATGTGTGTAATTGACAGATAAATGTCACTAATGTCAGTGTCAAAAATTCAGAGATAGTATTGCAGGCTTTATATTTATTATTTCTTATTGTATTATTAATTATATTTTTAAAATGATAGGTATATTACATGAACCCTTCAGAAATACCGCCAATCCCAGAAAATAGGTAAATATAAAGATTAGGTCTAATAGAATTTTTTGTGTGTACAAGAAATGTTAAATACAATACTTATATATACCACAATGGAAAGGGCGAGAGGTATTGTGATGGCCACAACAGATTTTTTTTCGCGTTTGCTGTTAGGAATGCTTAATAAACTGTATAAGATGTAGTTAATTCTTAAAATCTTTCTATGTTTTGAATGTTACTGATTCACCTTAAGCTTAATCTCATAGTTTAAGCGTGGCAGCAAACAGTATCTTACCTTTATGAATAATTAATTACAAAAATTTGAATTTAAAACGCCGAACTAACGAAAACTAATTCATTTTTACTAGTTCTTTAAAAGATGCGGTTAATGACATTTAAATCTATGGACTTCGCTTCCCTTCGATCAATGACCCCATTGTACCCTCTGAAAAAATCACATCGTTTTTTTGATGATATTTACTGTCCCCTGTTATTAATGTCTTTGAAATCTGATAGCGTAGATCATTTTTTAATGGCGTACTTGTGGGAAAAACGATGTTATAGTTTGAGTTATTTTTAAAAATGAAACAATCGTGAAATTCAAATCTTAATTACATGTATAGAGCATTTTATATTACACATACACATTACATTGGACAAAATGAATATTATTTTTTAGTTGAAAATATTACTCGTATAATTTTTATTTCGTATATGTGTATATATACGGGGTGTCCACTATGTATGGAATATAGTATATATCTCGCTTATTTATTAAGTTAGTAATTTCTTTCATATAACATGATTTATACAGCAACATGTAAGCTACTTGATGACGGATATACATTCATGATACCACTTCCGGTTTATTAGTAATTAATGTCAACTTTGAAATTTCAAATGGAACATACTATATTTTTTTAAAAATTTGAAAAGTACATCAAATTTCCTTTACGATCATGTAAAATAATCCATATGTTACATTATTAAAAAGTAAAATGGCGGGCACTTTTTTATACACCTACTCGAAAAGGGAATAGTGAGCCATGACTGTGGCTTGAAATAAAACAATTAAGTAAAACAATTGTAACACGGTAAATGTCAACCTGTAAATACTCAGTAATAATTTACCGTGTTACAATTGTTTTAGTTAATTGTATTGTTTCAAGCCACAGCCATGGCTCACTATTCTCTTTTCGACTAGGTATATAAAAAAGTGCCCGCCATTTTACTTTTTAATAATGTAACATATGAATTATTTTACATGAGTGTAAAGCAAATTTGATGTATTTTTCAAATTTGTAAAAAAATATTGTATATTCCATTTGAAATTTCAAAGTTGATATTAATTACTAATAAACCGGAAGTGGTATCATGAATGTACATTCGTCATCAAGTAGCTTACATGTTGCTATATAAATCATGTTATATGAAAGAAATTACTAACTTAATAAATAAGCGAGATATATACTATATTCCAAACATAGTGGGCACCCTGTATAGATGTTTTCTCCTCAGTTCACATATCTTCTATCACTTTTGAATAAGTTGTCAATTAAAGCAATTTGAATTCTTGGTAGCAAGTCATCTAGAATGAAGTTAATTGGGAGTTAAAGTTTCTAGCTCACTAATTAAAACGTCTACTTTTATGCAAATCGATTACTTTATTCACAACCTCTAATCATGGATTAATTTCCAAATAAACAAACACTTTATTGCTTGTTATTAGTTGTTATTGAATGTTTGACATTTCTTTACACTATAATAAAACATGATAACCATACCATGTATAACAAATACATTATTTTATTATTATATTGAGCTATAATATTATATTACCATGATCATATTGATTTGAATTTATTAAATTAGAAGAAGAATGCAAGAGAGATGATCTGGCTAAGGCAACATCAGCGTCTCTAAACTGCGCTATTTTCTGGATAAATACAATATAGCTAGCCTACTTCTCTGCTATAGTCAAATTTTTTGACTGTCGGGTACAGTAATAAAACTATAAATGAACTATAAACATCGTAATTATGATAAAGCGGCATATCCTTCACTTTCTGTAGTATAATACTGTTTGGCA
This sequence comes from Harpalus rufipes, assembly GCA_951394225.1. Lineage (NCBI taxonomy): Eukaryota > Metazoa > Arthropoda > Insecta > Coleoptera > Carabidae > Harpalus > Harpalus rufipes. The sequence goes on along the minus strand of OX596288.1, from coordinate 12,384,657 downwards.
TCATGGCATCGGCCCATATTTTTGAGCCGCTCTATTCATTTATGTTAAAGGACTGTTAGGCTATTTTCCTATACATACCTGGTAGACGTTTGATTCAATGCATGAATAGAGCGGCTCAAAAATATGGGCCGATTCCAAACAGTATTATACTACAGAAAGTGAAGGATATGCCGCTTTATCATAATTGCGATGTTTATAGTTCATTTATAGCTTTATTACTGTACCCGACAGAGTCAAAAAATTTGACTATAGTGCTATTTTGCGGACGGTTTTTCCACTGACGTGAAGTTGGAATCTGCGGAGAAGCTGCGTCCTCGCCGTCCTAGATAATCCTGGGCGTTGAATTAGGCCTAGTAAATAATATAATTACCAAATTTGACGATGTTTTTACTAGTTTATTTTATATATGAATACATATAAAAATCACGTATATTCAGCATAAACCAGAAAATAATATTAAAAATCTGTTGTGGCCAGCACAATACCTCTAGCCATTTTCATTTTATGTTACATAGGACGCGAGCAGTCATGTGACTGTTGGCCTTGGCAAGCAAATATAGGGGCTCGTGTTAGAATGACAGCTATTAATAATGTACATAGGTGTCAAGAGTCATAATTTTTCATTCAAAACATCATGGTTTTCCAAATCCATTGGAGTATTTTCCTCGGCAAGTATATTCCATACTATTGATGACAAATAAACATCAGCATATTTTGGAATTTTGAATGAAAGATTATGACATATGACAATTGCGACATTATGTAAATAATTACTAACCGTCATTCTGACACGGATCCTCATATCTGCTTGCCAAGGCCAACAAAATCACATGACTGCTCGCGCCCTATAAGTAACGAACTTAACGTTTCTTGTACACACAAATAATTGTATCTCTTCTTTCGTTCTATGAGGAATTTTGTCCTACTCTTCTAATATGTTCAAAATGCTTCAAATTCATTGACAGTATTAGCGGTATTTCTTAACAATATACATATGTATTATTAACATACCTATAATTTTAAAAACATACTGAACAAACTGACATTTTGCATTTATCTGTCAATTATAAACATTTAAATATCTCAACTGTTTTTTGGGCAACGAGATTATTTTTTTACAACAGATTATTCTATATTATTATATACCTACTATATCTCCAAAGCTATACGAGAAATAATAAAAAATTTAAATATGTCAGATTGAGAATTTAATTTTCTTTAATATTTCCAAGAAATTTTTTCAAAAAATAGTATTTAGAAGATTTTTTTTTCAAGAATCTGCTACTTCCGGTTGTCCAATTGTTACCAAAACCTTTTCAGATCTTCCCATGAATGTCCGATTGCTCGTCCGATTGGGAAATACGTAGTTAAACAAATATTAAGTCTTATAGTTTTTGAGTAATCGTCCTTCCAGCATCACATACACACACACATACATACAACCATACACACACATCCACACACACAAACACAGACATCATTGTAAAAATGTTAAAATCGGATTCTATGGACCTTAAAACGTGCTTATTCAATAAAATCTGGATATGCGATTTTTAGCATGAATCCAATACCTCTCTTAGCGAGAGGTAGAAAAGGTTACCTACAAAATATTGAAAATGTTTTTTTGTTAAATTTATTAGTTATTTATTAGTACGATTTATAGTGTGACCCTGTTATTTATAAATATTTGTTGTTTTTGCAGAAATTGTGTTCATAACAATTTAAAAAACTTTTTTATCTGAATGCCAGTTTTATTTACATACATATACAAAATTAAACAATAATGATATATTTATTTCAATTTATGAACCTTTTCAAATCAATATTTTAACCTGCTTATTGAATACAAGCCTGTCTGAATTCAGTATTGAAATCCCATTTGTCACTGATAAAAATCAATCGCAGTATAATTGTGTATGTAGTGATTGTATCTCTTGCAATGTAAAACAATTTAAATGTTTATATAAATCGCCGTCATTAACGGTGAACCTCCATATGAAGGTGTAGATATGGACAATGGTCAAAGGTCGACCAGTATCGCAGATGTTGTATTCTACTACATATAATTCTTGGCGTAAAAATCAACTCAAGACATGCTATGCATTCCTCATGTATGCTAGTTAGAAATGGATAATTTTAACAAAAAATATTGTTACACAAAACATTTTGGTCACATTTTAGGCTGAGCGCACATCGAACTAACAAAAACCTTATTAAACAAAATGTTTTTTCACATACTTAAACACTTTGTTTAATGCCAAAACCCAGGACAAACTGACTGATTAAAAACGTTGTTAAAATAAACGCGTTGAATTTAAACAAAACTATTTTGTTGTATTTCAACACCCATTTATCAAAACGACTCACTGTAAAATATTTTGTTATTAAACAAACCATTTTGCTTCCAATAGAATATCTCTCGGAATAACTTTATACGAGACTTTTGTTTAAAGCAAAGACTTTATGTATTGTTCTGTGAAATGTCAAAAAAATGATATTTAACTGCGTTTTTTTAAGAAAATCTGATGTGGCCAGCACAATACCTTCCGTTAATCCTGTGTATTATGTATAAATTCCATATTAAATTTACTTACAAAAGAGCTAAATTTCTAGTAAAATTATTTCATAAACAAACTATGCAAATTGCACTTGATACTGACATCTTCTTCTTTAGCTTTTCACATTCGTTAGGGGTCGCTATTTTTTATTTTTTTCTTCCACTCATTTCTGCTTTGCGTGTCGTTCTCATTCAGTTCCTTTTCTCTCAAGTCTTCCATCTTATCTTTGGTCTTCTTCAACCTTCTATTACTAAGCTATTCATTCTTCTTCCAATATATTATTCATATCTCCTCATGAGATGTTCTAACCAATGTATTCGTCTCTCTTGTATCTTTCTAGAAACTTCTAACACTAGAGTTATTTCCCTTATTCTTCCAATCCTTACCGTATCTTTCCGTGTCTTCCCCAACATCTATCTTAACGTCCTCATATCTGCCACAATCATTTACTTTTCATTGATACTGAAATCTGTCAATTTGAATTATCTGAATATATTAGCACTTTCCATGGTTAGCATAGCTGGCTGATTTATGGAATTTAATATCTTTATAATTTTTTTATTTTATATCTATTGAATATGAAGTATAAAATGCAATCAAATCGTATAGACAGTAACATATTCTTTAAAATATAATAATATTAAATGTCAATAAATGATAGAAACTGTTAAAATCTTTAAATGAGGATACTTCCGGCTGACCAATTATAACCACAATCTAATCACGTTTTTTCTGGATGTAAACTTGAGAAATACGAACAAATATAATTTTTGGAATCGTGGTATTGAAGTTATGCGATCCGAAACTTTCGTCACACACACACAGACACACATATATACATACAGACTTATTCAATAAAAACTTGTCATTGAATTTTTTGACCAATGACAATACCTTCCTTACCCAAAGGTGACGGAAGGTACCGCCTTTTTGAAATAATGAGTTCACTTTCAATTTAATGAATGCAGATAATAAAGAAATCAGTCCTTTCTGAGTGAAGAAAACAAACCATTGATCTTAGCCGTGTTCCTTCGGACTGTGATTGTGATTTCATGAATCCTGATTAGTTTAATCGTGATCCTTTTGAATCAAGATTTAAAAATTATATCAAGAAAACAACTTGATTAGTATAAATACCACCTAGTGTCAAATGTTATATGCAAACCAATGCAAATTAACTTATTTTATTTTATAAATAATCTATTGTCAAGTTTGGTAGACAGCATTAAAAATAAATCATATAGACGTAAAAAAATGTACTTGTTAAGGAATATGAAGTATGTTTAATTAAAACAAATCTTTTATGTGACATATTTTCTTTGTTTTCAAAAGAATGCTGGGTCACTAGGTACATGCTTTTGTATAAAAATCATATTTCCTTTGATGCATCAAACCCCACATTGATAAATTTCTACGCTCGAAAAGCTAATGTCGTCAGCCATTTTTAAATTTGTTCTGAAATGAATCCGCGTGATCACTCGAAAAGGACGATTCGGAAGAGAAAGGGGAAGGTTGTCTAGTGATCACAAAATGGAGAAAGTGAAGATAACGGAAAGGAAACGAATAAACATACTTCTTCTTAATCATGATCACTTTAATCACTTAGATTGTGAATCACAGCTCGAAGGAACACGGGTCTTATTTCATGCTTGGTGCATTCTTACAAAGATAGATATACAGCTGTAACAGCTGAATGAACTTTCATTTTATGTTGCATAGGGCGCGAGCAGTTTGTGACTTTGTTAGCCTTGGCAAGCAGATATGGGGATCCGTATCAAAATGACAGCTAGTAATATTGTACATAGGTGTCAAGTATCATAAGTTCTCATTCAAAACATTATGATTTTCCAAATCCATGTGGATTATATTCCTCGACAAGTATATTCCATATTATGGATGCCAAATAAACATAGAATATTTTGAAATTTTTAATGAAAAATTATAACATTTGACAATTGTGACATCTATGTAAATAATTACTAACCGTCATTCTGACACGGATCCTCATATCTGCTTGCGAAGGCCAACTAAGTCACATGACTGCTCGCGCCTTATAAGTAACGAATTTAACATTTCTTGTACACACAAATAATTGAAATTATATCTCATCTTTCGTTCTATGAGAAATTTTGTCCTACTATTCTAATATGTTCAAAATTCTTCAAATTCATTGACGGTATTAGCGGTATTTTTAAGGATATAAGTAATATTAACATACCTATAATTTAAATACATATTATTTAATATATATATATATATATATATATTAAATGTACTCGTACCTCCCAGAAAAATCTTTCAGTAATGTTATTAAAACTGCTGATTTTTGACACAGACATTTTGCATTTATTTATTATACGAGATATAATAAAAAAATTAAATGTGTCAGATTGAGAATTTAATTATCTTTATTATTTGTAGTAGCAAATTTTCAAAAAATAACATTTAGAAATTTTTATTTTAGAAACTGCCACTTCCGGTTGTCCAATTGTTACTAGAACCTATTCAACGCTTCCCAATACTGTTAGATTCAGGAAGCCGTTGTTACACGAGTTTTTAGTCTTATAGAATTTGAGAAATCGTACCTCCTCCAACAACCTCTCTCTCTCACACACACACACATACAGACATCATCGTAAAAATGTTATAATCGGATTCTGGGGACCTTAAAACGTGCTTATTCAATAAAATTTGGATATGAGATTTTTAGCATGAATCCAATACCTCTCTTAGCGAAAGGTAAAAATATAATATTGGATTGTAACTTGAGAACCACTGCTTTAAAAAAATATTTTCATCCCTAATCGGATGTCCGCTCAAATTGAATTGGCGCGAAATCAAATTAATGAATTAATATATGCCCAGACTAAAACACCAAGAGAAATTTGTACATATATTGATTTGAATTCTAAATTTATATTTAATATTGGTATAAATTTTGAACATTCTTGGTGAAATTAAATTTCATTCTCCATTGAAATTCTTCGCGAAAAATGTGTGTTAGTTTTGTAGGCCAGTCCGCCCTTGTATAATGAATGTAGTTAGTTTCCCATGGCGGGTAATTGCAATGTGTACGAATTTACAGTTTGCATGTGTTCTCGCAGTTTTAAAGCTATAAAATTCCCTGTACTGGTTAGAGGAACGCAAAAACTTCGCCATATTCTTTAATTTAAAAACAGGAACCGGAAGTTATTTATTATTGTGGTTGTACACTTCAAGTCAAATAAATTTTTATTTAATGGTTAGAAAAAACTATGTGTGGTAAATTTAATTTCAACATAGTAACTATTTTTAAGCCGGAAAAGATAATTAATTTTAATTAAAATAAAAAAATAAAAGTCATGTATCGGTTGGTTTTGTAGATTTATTTTAAACTATACGATTTCAATAAATAAAAACAAATTCTGTCATTTTAATAAAAATGAGTAAATAAAATCACCTAAAATGTCATATTTCAGAACGCGCGGTGATTGATGACGTCATAACTAAGATACCAGATTTCTTCCCGTTTAATTTACATTGATTGTCACAGTCAGGGCATCGAACCCGAACCAAAATCGGCACCAAACCGTAACATTTTAGCGAACCTACACCCAAAACCGAACCTCAGATATATTTTTCAATTGAACCCGAGTCGAAACCGTACCGGGTAATAAAATTCGGATTCAGGGTTCAACTCCGGTTCAGGTTAATTTTCAATTTGAAACGTAAGAGGAATCTTAATAAAGTTAATAATCGACGCCTATGGCGTCTGCATTACTACCCGTGTTGACTTTTCGAGAAAATTGTGTTTAATTCTTATCTTGCGTAAATTCCGGCTAGCATTTTGAATTATTTCTATATAAAGATTGTCGTTCAAAATCATTAATTCAATTTTCATTAGGACAAACCGAATTTGAACCCAATACCTGAACCCGGAACAAAATTTTATTTGTGTTTGAACCAGAGCCGCACGCGAACCCATCTCTCAAAGAACAAATTAACCTGAACAGATGACAGGAGTTGAATACCGACATTTTTTAATTTCGTCTATTTAAAACTGGTGTTGATGTGAGCACCAGCTACTGAATTGGTTAAGTGGAACTGGGGGCAAATTTTGTAAATAGAAAGCGTTAGCGAATACAATTCATACTGAATAAGATTATCCCCACTACTTTTTGCCAGCTATGATGCCTTATTACGACTGAATACTTATTCAGCTGGTCCGGACCTCATGCATACGGTATTCGCTTTCGAATAAGCATAAGTTATCGGCTCCTTTATTTTTCCTAATGTGTAGTTTGTTATTGATTGTATTATTATTTAATTTTTTAGTGCCTTTTAATTATTATGTTTTTTTTATTTTCTTCTATTGGAAATTAATTAAAATACCTTATCTAAAAACATGTGTATGATGCATAACGCTACTTTTCAAATGAACTAAAATTTCCCAGCGCGGGAATTTTGAACAAATGTCAGACTAGTACTGAATATGTATAGTGTACACAATACAATAGAAATCAGTCATATGAATAGAAAATAAGATGGCGCTTATTCAGTGACCCGCCATATTGCATTCGTATTCGCTGTCGCTTTCTAGTTACAAAATTGCCCCCCAAGGTATACTATAGAATACTGTGTAGATACATAAGAGTAAAAAAAAATCTGTTGTGGCCAGCGCAATACCTTCCGTCAATCCTGTGTATAATGTATAAATTCCATATATAATTTTTCTTGCAAAAGATTCTAAATGTCCAGTAAAATTATTTTATAAACAAACTATTCAAATTGCACTTGACACTGACATCTTCCTCTTTAGCTTTTCCCATTTGTTAGGGGGTCCCTTTTTGCGTGTCGTTCTCATTCAGTTAATTTTCTCTCAAGTCTTCCGCAATACAGTCCTTCCATCTTATCTTTGGTCTTCCTCTGTTTCTTCAACCTCCTATTAATAAACTACTCATTTTTGTTCAAATTTAATTCTTCATTTCGCCTCATGACATGTTCAAACCAATGTAATCGTCTTTCTTGTATCTTTCTAGAAACTTGTGACACTAGAGTTATTTTCTTACCGTATCTTTCCGTGTTTCCCCGACATCTACTTCAACATCCTCATCTCTGCCACTTTAATTTACTTTTTATTGATACTGACATCTGTCAATTTGAACTATATGAATATATTAGTAGTTTCCATGTTTAGCATAGATGGCTGAATTATAAAATTTAATTTCTTTAAAATTATTTAACTCTGTATCTATTGAATATGAAGTATAAAATGTAATCAAATCGTATAGAGAATAATATTCTTTAAGTTATAAAAACGTTAAATGTCAATAAATCAAATTTAACTGTTAAATCATCAAATGAGGCTACTTCCGGTTCACCAATTATAACCAAAATCATTAATCACTTGTTCTTCTGGATGTAAACTTGAGGAATACGAAAAAAAATATAATTTTTGGAATCGTGTTATTAGTTATGGGATCCGGAACTTTTGTCACACACACACAGACACACACACACACACACACACACACACACACATACACACACACATACACACACACACACACACACACAGACACACATACATACATACAGACATGATCGTAAAAATGGTAAAATCGTATTATAGGGACGCTAAAACATACTTATTCAGTAAAAACTCATTATTGAATTTTTTGACCAAAGAATACCTTCCTTACCTAAAGGTGACGGAAGGTAAAAATGTTACAGTGATATTGAATGCATATGCCTAATTTTTTATTCTGCGATAAGCTATTATTGAAATTTTGATGAAATATCCTTTGTTGTAAGTGTACTTTATTGTAATCAACATAAGAATATTATAAGTATTATTATTATTACCGAAATATATGTACAAAGCAGATTGGCACACTACAATGGGTTATATACTTACATTGACACGTGATATTTTCATAAAATGCTAATGAATAAGCATTAAATATAAATATTATTAGCTCGATTATTTATTAGATATATATATTATAAAACTAAAAATACTGAAATAACAATACAATAAAAATTAGTTGTTAATTTTCGATTATTCAGTTAAAATTCTGTGTTCATTAGCTTCTCAATTGGTCCTTTAGAAAAAATCATTTACATTTCTTTAGCATGAATTGTTTTGTTCTTAAAAATGTTATAAACAAAATTTCATTTCTAATCTTTTTAAATATTATAATACAAGAATAATTTTCTTAGTTTAATATTTTATCAGTTTAGAAAAATGTATGTAAAACTTTACTGATAAATGATTATCATCTTTCTATACGTATTTGTATTGAATAGAGGAAGTAATATGTAAATATTTTATTATTAATCCAATAAATTTGTCCTATTTTGAACGTTATCAATAAAGAATAGAAAACAATATGAGTAACTGTTTATTACTAAGAATTTATTCAAGAAATAAAGTCGGCGCCTGTAGACATTAAAAAGTGGACTTAATTAAATATCAAAAGGTCGTGACTTAATTATTATCTTTATCTAGGAGTGTACATAAATTATTCTAAATTACAATTTGTATCCTTGTATTATGGAATTACAGTTTTTTAAAAAATAGAATATTTATTATAAATAGAATTAAATTATAAATAAATAAATACATCATATTAGGTATTATTCATTGCTAGTTTAAAAAAAAAAACAAATATGTCATACATACAGTAAACCTAAATTACTGCAGGGTGCGGGAAAAATACGTCCCCAGTTTTGAAGCTGAATTAAAAAAATCTGATGCGGACAGCACAATACCTTCCGTCGTTTTTATGTATTTTATATAAATTCCACACAGAAAGTTCCTTATAGGGTGTAACAGAAATAAGTACATTAAATTTAACCAGTGATAGAGCTCATCGAGTGCAACAATATTTCTTAATAACTTTTTCTTATAAATCTTCAGGATATTGAGTTAAAATTCTTCAAAGTTTTGTCACAAATTTCATTACCCGCCTATGGTTGAATAAAATAAACAAATGCATTTCGGCAACGTAGAGCGCGTTGCATAATGCCAAAATTCAAAATGGAACTATGTGTTTTCGTTGTGGTTGTGACGAGCGTTATGCGCCATGAGTGTGTTTTTGGTCTGTGGTTGCGACTGAATGCAATGATTAGAAACTTTTGAATAAATTGACAGATACGCCAGAAGATGAAACTATACACAAATCGGAGAAGTTTAAAGATAGAATGGAATACCACGACTAAGGTAACATAAAAATCATAAGTCAAATTTTTGTTACAACAAGTTGAACAATCCAAAAATGGTAAGATATTTATAGGATGAAGTCGACGAAGAATAACACTAAAATTGACGGAACAAGAAAACGCATAAAGATGATTAAAAATGATGCAGGCATAAATGAAATCACAATATGTTCAAAATGACCACGGTCATTGTCAATGAAGGCGACGACGTAATGAATAGTGCTGTGAGGATCCGACAAAACTTGGATCCGAGAACCCGGATTTCAAAATATCCGGATCCTCGGATATCCGACGTTCGGATATTGAAGCGGATATCCGAAAACTTAATTCGAATTTGGATCCGGATCCTAATTTGGATCCGGATCCTGATTTAGATCCGGATCCATATCAGGATCCGGATCCTGATTTGGATCCGGATTCGAAATTTTGTTTGCGGATCCGGATCCGAATTCGATGTTTTGTTTGCGGATCCGGATCCAAATTTTAATTCTGGATTCGATTCTTCATTTTGAATGTGAAGTCTAACATCTGGAATTGTGTTCAAATTCAAACCGTTAAAGTGGGCCTGTTTATCTTTACAGCGGTCTGTAAACACCAGTACACAAACAGTAATACATTTTATAATACCTCTTTAAAATAACCAGGTAGTATGTACAAATGTAAATAAAAAAGAAATTTGAGAAACAATGGCCATAGGTTCGTTGCAGGTAGCGAAATACCTATCGTGCACGTGTTTCACATAAAAGGGGTTGTTTTTGTTACTTATAGTTCTGTGGAATCGAAGAATTTAGTTCTTAACGTATGCTAAAAGTTGTCCAACAGAAATTTATATTTTTGGTTTTGATGAGACCCGATGCTAATATTGAAATGTAAGGTTTAATACTGAGAATATTCGAATCCGAGAGCATATCCGGTTACTGGAATTCCATATCTCATACTCATATTCGAATCTAAGATCAGATACTCAAATCCGTTTCCAAGATTCGATATTCGGATCCGGATTCAAGATCCGATACTCAGATTCGGATCCAAACTCCAATACTCAGATTCGGCTCCAAAATCCGATACTGAGATCCGGATCCAAAATCCGATACTCAGATCCTGATCCAAAATCCCATACTCAGATCCGAATCCAAAATCCGATACTCAGATCCGGATCCAAAATCCGATACTCAGATCCGGATCCAAAATCCGATACTGAGATTTGGATCCGAGATCCGGATAGTCCAATATTCAATTATCCGGATATCCGGATAATTTTGGATCCGAAACCGAAACTATCCGGATCCGGATCCCACCACTAGTAATGAATTCTCTACTCTTTGCAGCATCTGCCTGTTGTTGAGTATGCTTGTAGCTGCACTTTCTAGGATGTAACTGTTGCTCTTTCAATATCCTCCAAATTGTCATATTGACACTTTCTGTTGTACTGCTATTCTTCGTGAACTAGACCGTGGGCGTGTTCTATCACGATCTTAAGCAGCAGACTTGAAGGACCCATGATCTCGGAGATGCTGAACGATATGTACAAAGATACGAACATTTGGACGAAGACGATTCGGAAAACGTTCCAAATTAATGTGACGGGCTTGGGCAGCGTTTCCCTGAGCTTCACCATAGGCTAGCACAATATATATATACTCGCTTTTCGTAAAGGCAGGCATTTTTACTGATTATAACTTTTATAATAATTATTAATGGATTTATTTGAAAATGTTGACAACTCACATTTCTCAAAAACAAGTGTTTCATTGTTCTTGCCACTGGATCAAATTATTCTGAAAATACCTAAACGACTCGTTAATTTATGGGGGGGGGGGGTAAAATGCTAAAAAAAAGTGAGAGTTCTATCACTGGTTAAATTTAATGTACTTATTTCTGTTACACCCTATATTAAGAGTACAATTATTTCACAGACATAAATTGTATAAAGCCTGTTTTACATTATCATAAATTTACATGCATTTTTACAACTTCGTATTTGATCACAAAATTTCAATGATTACACGGTAATAAATTTACAACTTCTTATGGTACCATACGATGCTGTAAAAATTTCTTAAATAGGGCATGTTCTAATTTTGAAGGTCATTTGCTTCACATTTTGGTGATATTTAGGGTTTTCATTAAACAAAAGTTTACATTTCATGTGTAGTTGCAGGTAATTGGCTACTCTGTTCTATGAAACTTTTCACAAAACCAAACGTCAAATTCAAATGAAGAACAATGAATAGAAAAATTAAAAAATTATTTGTAAATGTCGCAGTTGTTAATGCACGAAATAAGATTTTGAAGTGTAAACGAGCGTGACACACAGATGAAAACATCAGCTGTAAACATTTGAAAAGTTAGTAAACCGTAATAGTAAACTGTTACCAACATATAAAAATGTACTTAGTTGGCAACAATCAATCATGTCACAAATATTTGGCCGTGTAAAACGAAAAGATTTTGATCAAAAATTATTATGTAAAAATGAAAATATTTTGCATGTAAATTTAATTGTAAATATATGATTGTGTAAAACAGGCTTTAGACCCTGACATCTGTGAATTAGTAATATTGAATTATTGAAACTGTTTCCATAGTGACGCAGCAAAGATTGCAAGATTCATGACATTTTTTTTATAAATTTTCATCTCTAAATACATTGAATATGAACCTCGATATGAAAAAATAATGAAATCAAATCATATAGAAAATAAAATGATATTAACTGTTTTTCTTAGAGAAAAACAGTTAAGAGCTGCAAATTAAGGTACTTCCGGTTGATCAATTGTAACCAAAATCTAACCAAGTCTTCATTTAGATGTAAGAGTACGAATTTTTTTTTTTAGGAATTGTAGTATTGGAGTTATCGCGGACGAAACGATCGTCACACACACACGCACACACATATACAGACATCATCTTAAAAATAGTAAATTCGTATTTTAGAGAGGGGTCCCTAAAATACGAACACATGCACGAATACACATATACAGACATCTTAAAAATAGTAAATTCGTATTAACACGATATTAGTCTCGTTGCACGACTACATCTTGTTAAATCCAAAGTAACGATATTTTATATTATTCAGTACGAGAATTGGCTAGTGCTGCTGATCGCATCTTCTGGAAGGTGAGCAACGTGTAAGCCGCTGACGAGCGTTAGAGGTGCGCAAGACTATATACGTGGTCTGTAGCAAGAACAAGGTCCGCATGACCTTACGGGGATCCGCATGATCCCCGAGAATCGCATGGTCTCACACCAACGAATAGCGTAACGTAAGGTCCGCATGACCGTATGGGGATCCGCATGATCCCCGAGACCCGCATGGTCTCACACTAACGAAAAGCGTAACGTAAACGTACCGATTTAATGCTGAAAATTGTAAATATAACCTGAAAATAAATATCGTTAAGAGATCTCACCTAGAGTATAAACTATTCCACACCAAGAGCGCACTTTGTCAAAACAGCCTCTGATATATGGTTCCTCTACGGCTACCAACAATCAACTGCCGAAATATTGTATTAATCACCTGAAATAGGGTTGTATAATCGTTTAGAACAACAATTAGCAAGTGCTGTTATCGCATTTTATTGTTTTCTGCATAGAATTTAATTATATACATTTTTATCCAAATAACAGGTATTTACATATACGATCCCGCTAACATTCGTATTTTAGGGTGGGGTCCCTAAAATACAAGCACGTTTTGGGGTAAACGTGCTTGTTCATTGAAAATTCACCACCGAATTTTTGACCAAAAACAATACCTTCCTTGCCTGAAGGTGACGGAAAGTAAAAAAGTACTCAAGATACAAAATAGTTACTTATGTATCAACATCAACATACTGAAGTTCTACTTTTTATCACGAATGTGGAATTTAGTTGCCGTCATAGATCCGAGGAAATTAAAGTATGTGTGATAAAAAGGAACTTTAGTGTCAAGATGCATATTAAATTTTATTTGAAGCCGATATTTTATGAAAATGAAAGGAATATTTATTTTATAGGTTATGGAGACAAATCTGTCAGTTGCTGTTCATTAAACAAACGAACTTGTGTGCGAAGCGTCGGACATAGAAGTTATTGTAATGACTACTCAAAATTACGAGTATGTGTGCTATCTCAAATTTCTTCATTGGAATTATTTAATTCGTTCTTTTGTTATTTTACGTATAAATTTAGTATTGTACATCGTACACTTACTACCGAAATTATCTTATATGTATAATAATTATCATGAAATGACGATTTTTGTGCTTTTTAGTGACGAATTAAAATAATAGTTATTTATGTATTAAGGCACTGAAGTTTTATTTTTATCACGAATGTTAAATTTAGTTGCCGAGGCCGTAAGGCTGAGGAAAATAAACCATATGAGTGATAAAAAGGAACTTCAGTGCCGAGGTGCATATTAAATTTTATTTGAAATCGAAATTTTGTGAAAATGAAATATATTTATTTTTATAGGTTATGGTGACAAATCTGTCAAATGCTGTCAGCCAAACAAACGAACTTATGTTCAGTGTTGCGAACCTACGGACATTAAAGTTATAGTAATAAATACTCAAAATTATACGTGTTATCTCAAATTTCTTCATCGGAATTATTTAATTTGTCCTTCTTGCACATATTACTTTTTATTATTTTTATATTTTAGATACAAATTTGATATTGTTCAACGTATGTCTGCCCTTATATGTACAATAATTATCATAAGGTTGGCAACACTACATTTAATGAAATCGTCCTATAATGAATTACTTTAGAGCCGATTTCTGAACTTTTAATGACGATTTCAAATAAAAAATATTTTTACATCCTGAACTTACACCATGCGAAGTTTTATCTCATGTGGTTTTGAAAATAATATCGGTCAAGTGGTGTCCATCATTGCACAAAAACTGATTCGAAAGACTTCTGAACAAGGACCTGAAACTGAACACGAACCTAAACCGAAAACCCCAATTAACTAGAATTTTTGATGAAATTGAACCCTAACCGAACCTTTATTTGCTTGATCAATAAACCTGAACCGAATTTAAATCGTATTAAATTCAGAGATCAATTAAATATGCAAATAAAAATATTTTTCTAATGTGATTTTAAAATTAATGAATATAATCATCTTGTTTTTGTAATAATTTATTGCTCTAAACCGAAATTCGAACCCAAACCCAAAAACAATGAATCGTTATAATTTTTAATTTCTTGAACCGAAACTAAACCTGAATCGACATTTATTTCCTGAACTCGAACCGAACCTGAACTATAAATATATTTCGGTTCAGATCTCTGCTTATGAAGTTACAAAATTTTATAAAAATCAGTTTTATTTATATTTTAATTGAATTTTCTCAATACTTTTGTTATGTAAGGATATTAAATAATCACATGGTTAAATTCAGAGAAAAATACTCTATCGAAATAGTCGAAAACATGTATACGAGTATCATCCCATTTAAAAAATTATAACTGTATTGTAATTTGAGAATCAGGTATAAAAAAATCTTTTGTAATCGGATATCCTCCTTGGTCTTCTATAAGATTGTCTTTTTTATTGTATCTTTAATAATACAGAAATAATTTGAGGTAGCTCGTTTAGCTGTTATATTGCGACGTGCACCCCTGAGAGAAAAGTATGCTTGCGCCGCTACTGATAGCATGTTCGCGAACAATGACGTAATCCCTTCGAAAGAACGTACCAGAGCAATGATACAATCTCCGACGCGTTGAAACATGTTAATTACGCCGTGACCTAATTCTTTTGTATGCAGGTCACTGTCGCGTCCGAGGCTTCTAGAAGGATGTAGGATGTATAAATACCGTCGGGAGAACAGCGGGAGGATAGTCTCATATATACAAGCAACCAGAAATGAACTCAGTGTTATAAATAAACAGTTTACAAGTTATTAACATAAATAAATGTAGTTATATAAATAAGTGTAGTGATATAAATGTTAGTTAGATAAATAATCGTAGTGTTTAAGCATTTAATAATATTCTTAGTGTTTATAATTATTTAATCATAGTGTTAGTTGTTTTTATTCTTGTAATATTTAATCCTTAATTAATAATTATCGTTTAATAAACGTATTCTTTTAGTTAATAATATTTGTCTATGTTTTACACTTCACCCATATAAATAGAAACGTTACAATATCCTATAGGCTTCCACGGCAAAGTGCATATCGAGATATTTATATTAAGGTTGGGGAACTATACTTTTTTTTATCGCTCGAAGCCTCTATCACTATAAATCCAGACTTGCGTACCCACACATTTAAAACTGTCCATTATTACTATTTTTCCTCTGATTAAAAATCGCAATTCAGGCTTCATTTATTTCCACCTGAAAACGCGCGTTGGCATCGCACATTTCCATGGCTATTTTGATTGAAACATGCGAAAGCGACAGCTGTCAACTGCAGCATTCCAACTGTCTTTTGTCCTACGTTCGTTTGTTCGTCTGCGGTATGGATCAAGGGTAGCCTGTGTATGTACATACAGACATACATGCGTGGGAGGCGGGTTATTCGCAAGAATGCCAAGCATCTTCAGACCACATATGGAGAGGGAATTATAGGAAGATTTTATTCTCTACGTAGAAGGTTTTTTAGTTTTGTTTTGCATACCATAAATTTTAAATATAATTATAGTGGACCTATGTATGAAAAAATAATGTAGTCGAATACATATTTTTAAATATACGCTATCATAGAATGACATCTTTTGTGATATATTCACAAGGTAGAAATAAAATAAATAAATATCCATAGAATAAGAAGTAACTTGTACAATATAAATCTGTAATATCGCCCTACCGTAGGGCATTTTCACGCGGCGCTATAGCGATACCATATGTGACCAACGATAAATGGTAAATATATTTTTACATAGAACGATAATTATCTAACACAAAATTGTACAAATAAAGTGAAAATACGCTGCGGTGCCACATTATGCTGTAAACAATTATGGAGAGAAGATATTATGCATTATTGGTAATAATTTTAAATAGAAGAAAAATTAAAGAAAGGAGAACTCTTAGAAAAAGTTTTTTGACTTCATCCCTTGTTACGCACAAGATAGATAGTGCTTCATTTTTTTCTCGATCTTATAATCGTCTAGACTAGATTTATCTCAGATGCAAGGTCTTTGTTCTATTAATTTAATGAGATCAATGGAATCATATGTATAGGAACAACTAATAGTAAGCCGTGTGAAAACATTCATAAACTTGTAATGGTGTTCATAATCGCGGCAATACGGTGCGATATCCGTAGAATATATTGCGTGCACACGCTGTATGGCGTCGGCGTTACCATACTCTTATTCTATCGCGGATGTGTGAAAACGGCTGATTTAAAAACACTTATTATTGACGACTGTTTATCGCCCGCGATATATAGCGCCATGTGAAAACGCTGTAAGTGTCACTATAGGTAATTACAGACGCAATATATCGCTGTGCTCCTTGCATTGGTCTGCATATGATATTTGACGCTAGATGGTGTTTATATTATTTTTTGCACGATCAGGTTTTTTTTTAACTTTACCGATAGGATTTCCAAGGCAGTAAGTTTTGTTTACAAATTACTCATCAGTAAGTGATGTGACTGACCGGTAAGTGATGTGACTACCTACCGATACCGATCTGGAGGCGGTGAAGATTACATAAATAAAAAATAAATGTACAATTTTTAAAGCTTTAACGTAGCTTTAACGATAACAAAACAACGATCATAGCTTACTTAAAAATGACAACTAATTTTTTTAAAATATCAAAATAATTTTTAAATAATTCTAAACTTTAATTTGTTATTATTGGGACGATCGTGCAAAAAATATAATAGGCATTGCGGGCATTAAGTTCTTCTTACCGGTATCGGATGTATTGGAGATCTCGACTTCGTCTCGATCTCCAAACTAATCCTCAACCGGTAAGGTGCACTTACTACCCTTAATACTTAATTAACTAAGTTGTTTTCTTGAAATAATTTTTAAACCATGATTCAAAAGGATCACGATTAAACTAATCAGGATTCACAAAATCACAATCACAGTCCAAAGGAACGCGGCTTACATATGACACGTGACCCTTAGTCTGCAGCCAATCCATGTTTGGGGTGAGACTGTCACTTTGCGTTGGCGGCAATTTGAATGTTAATGTTCTGGGGGTTTAACCATCGAACTGACATTTAAAAAGTTAAGTTGTTTTTTCGTATTCGATTGAAGTTTTGTTGTTTTTTTTGTTTTACTGCATTTTTTGACTCTTGATGTATTTTGTTTATGGTTCTTTTAAATTTTACTACTCCTTTGAACTTATTTAATATTTATTGTGTTGTATTATAATATTTGTGTTTCGTTATTGACTTTTTAAGTAAACCATGTCCCATGTAATAGAAGTTTGTTGTGTTGTGGGATGTGTAGCTTCCAATAAGAATAAGGAAAAGTTGTCATTTTTCCGTATATCTTCTGCTACAGACACACGTGGGACAAAGTGTAAATGTCTATTAATAGTATAAACTAAAGTTTTTTAACCTAGGTCGTATAGATTTAAGCAAGAACTCCTACTACATGGGCATGGTTTACTTAAAAAATCAATCTAGCAAAACACAAATACTATAACATAACACAAACACAATAAATATTAAATACGTAAGTTCAAAGCAGCAGTAAATATTAAAACAACAATAAACAAAACACGCCAAAGGGTGTATTCTGTAACTTGTCATGTTAATTTTAACAATAGTAGACACTGAATAAAAATTTTAATTGACAAATAATAAATTTGTTTCTTTGGCTACAAATTTTAACAGGTTGTTAAAATGTTACGCGGTACGATATAGAATACCTACATACCTAAAAGAATTAAAAAATGCAGCAAAACAAAAAACAACAAAACTTTGATGGTTACACCCACAGAACACTAATGTCCGTATCCATAGTCAGTACTTCCCCTGGACTTACACTTGAGTATGCCTTGAGTACTAGATTTCGTTTCATAGTCGCTACTAGTTTCTTCAATCATACTTCAATCGAAGGTTTACTCGAGTACAGTTCCAAACAACCTTGAGTAATACTTGAGGAAATATTTGTTGCTTTCTTTTTTAAATTTTAGGTAGACTTGATCATTATATAAAAAACTGTCATTTCCATCACATAAAACATTTAAGTTAAATAATGAGTTGTGAAGATAATCTAGAATTTTTAGAATTTGTAGATATAGTAGAAGAAGCCTTAAATAATAACGATGAAAGAGGGTTGCTCCAAGAAGATATATCCGTGATAAGACTCATATATGTGTAATCTGTGATATATAGTGAAAATGATTAAGCAGAGGACTCACGTCATCGACCTGAAAAAAACCTTATAAAATGAAATATGACTTGTGGAAATTATTGGGTGTTATTTATTTTTAAAAGAAGAAGAAAAAAGTACTAGTATTAAGTAATGTATATATTAATGATATTTACAATTATTTTCAAGTCAATCGTTATTCCTTTTACGGAATATAAAATTATTTGAAATAATTGTAGTTTATTTTCGTACCATACGTTGGCACTACTGAGCATGTTCATATTGTGTCAAATAATTTTATATTTTGTAAAAGGAATAAGGATTGACTTACAAATAATTGTAAATTAATTAATATATACGTTTCTTTAATACTAGTATATTTTTTCATCCTTTTTAAAAACAAATAACAACTAATAATTACTACCAGTTATATTTCTTTTTTTAAGGTTTTTTTCAGGTTGATGACGTGAATCCTCTGTCTAATCATTTCCACTATATGTAGATGTCAAATGTACGATTTAATGGAAAAATATTAGAATTTACAAATATACCAACATCATTAATACAAATTCTCTAGATTCCTTCCTTGAAAACCGAGAATTCACGGAGATTCGTCTATGAAATTAATGTGTTTGAAGTCGAGAATGAATGGAGTAATGCTTGGCGTAAGTAATACTCAAGTACGAGATTGGACATCGACTATGGATACGGGAATAACATTCAAATTGCCGCCAACGCAAAGTGACAGTCTAACCCCAAACATGGATTGGTTATAAACTGTCACGTGTAAGCCTGTGACCCATATAATATATTCATATAGATGAATAAATTATTAGTTTTTATTCAATTTTGATATTTTAAACTCTCATATAATTAACTCCACAGCAAGAACTATAAGTAACTGTTTGTTTTGGTAGTGAATTAAAAAAGATTAAGTCACTCTCATAGAATTTTAACTCACCCTGCAACAAAAAATACATTTAAAATAACATCAGGTACGAAAATAACACTTTCACCACAGATTACACAGATTAGCCATTTCCATTATTTTTCACGACACAAATGACAGAAAATAAAGCTTGTTTATAGTTTATACATGAACGACTTGACGTCCATCAACGACGATTGCCATGCACAGCCTCCTAATTGATTGTTTTTACCTCTCGCTAAGAGAGGTATTGGATTCATGCTAAAAATCGCATATCCAGATTTTACTGAATAAGCACGTTTTAAGGTCCCTACAATCCGATTTTAACATTTTTACGATGATGTCTGTGTGTGTGTGTGTGTGTGTGTGTGTGTGTGTGTGTGTGTGTGTGTGTGTGTGTGTGTGTGTGTGTGTGTGTGTGTGTGTGTGTGTGGATGTGTGTGTGTGGGATGTTGGAAGGACGGTTACTCAAAAACTATAAGACTTAAAATTTGTTTAACAACGTATTTCCCAATCGGACATTCATGGGAAGATCTGAAAAGGTTTTGGTAACAATTGGACAACCGGAAGTAGAAGATTCTTGAAAAAAAATCTTCTAAATATTATTTTTTGAAAATTTTTCTTGATAATATTAAAGAAAAATAAATTCTCTTTCTGATACATTTAAATATTTTTATACATATTTTATAGATTTAGAGATAAAAGGAATATAATATATAAAATAATGTTGTAATTAATTTTACAACCGAAAGGATGCCATGAAAAATAGTTGCAAATTTAAATTATTTGTAACTGACAGATAAATGTCAGTGTCAGAAATAATGAGTAATGAAAGAAAAATGTATTTGGAGAATCCCTTAATTCTTGATCTGTGACTATTATGGAGATGACAAGTCTAGGTTGAAGGACTTAAATTTGTTTCAAACATTATGGGACAATGTACACCAGTACTGTAGACTAGAGTAACTTTGAATTGCGAAAAAGCTATCAAATTCTTTTCAAGTAAGTTGTAAATATTGACAAAATTACACATCGATATAAGAATAATCGGAGTGCAATCTATCCGTCACTTTATTAAAGGGAATTAAGGTTATTTAGATATAACAAGTATGAAAAAATAAAATGTAAAAGAAGATATATAAGAATAGATGCACAATCCAGATATATACATTTTAGACCGCCCAAAATTAATGTTTTTACTAGAAGAATATGAAGAGAAAGTAAACAAAGTTGTTCGAATTGAAAATTGCAGTTACCAGCCTAATATTTATATATGGTAAACTCTACTTTGTAATTTATTGTAACATAATTTATGGTAAAATATCTTCATGTTGAGACATGCTATTATTGAATAATAAAAAAGTTTATACGTCATAGATTTATATGAATATATTATTTGTATTTATAAAAATATTCTTTGCTTTATGCATACAGTCAGGTAAAATATACGGCGAGAGGTTATGTGCTGGCCACATCAGATTTTTTATTTTGTCAAAATTAAATATAATGGTTTATGAAGGGCTGAATACGATGATCGACTGGTAGTAGAATGGAAAATTGGAAAATAATCGGACACGCAGTCTGTGAAAAATTATTTATTTCCTACGTTTCGACTGTGACTACAGTCTTCTTCAGGGTTAGAACTGGTCAATTATAGATGGTAACACCTTGTTATACCCATGGGTCGTATGGGGGTTCCCCATGTTACCATCTATAATTGACCATTTCTAGCCCTGAAGAAGACTGTAGTCACAGTCGAAACGTAGGCCAGGAAATAAATAATTTTTCACAGACTGCGTGTCCGATTATTTTCCAATTTTCCATAATGGTTTATAATATTTCGTCAAAATTAAATAAAATATTGTATAAACCACGTGAGTTAAGATAATGTTTATTCACTCAAAGAATTTAACCCACTCGCCCTACGGGCTCGTGACTTAAATAAACATTATCTCAACTTACTTGATGTCTAAATATCTATTTTTAGAAACGAGCATTTAATTTTGCTTTAATGTATTATAGTATAAGCCCTCATATTGTGTGTTTATTGGTATCCCCAAATGTAATGTAAGAAATCAGGAAAATGAAATGCTTTATATTTGTTTTCGGTCTATTTGTGTTTCTGTACTGAATTCGGCTGAAACATGCGTTCAGATTGAATGTTCATTAGAGATAGCGAAAAACTGAGTTAGCCTATCCGGAAACCATAATGGAATAGACGTTTATGAACACATGTTTGACAGATGTCACTGCTAATCATTGTGAACAGGTCAGCAGTCGCGTTCGGCGACAGCGACAGCTAAACCGCAAATTGATTTCAGGCAGGACTTTCCACATTGATTTCAACCTGTCTTTTGGCTTTTGAATATCAGATAAACATTATCTAAACTCCATATAATTCATAGAAAGTCGGTAGAATACAATAGCGCATAAATACATTGATGACACAACGACGAGTAATCTGTGTAGTGTTGTCAAGACTATAAATTGTGTCTTGTCTATTTATATTGAATACGCCAAAATTCATAGATTATTTTCCATTGTACTAGTATTGTGTTACACAATACAAACAGTAATAATAATTACCTTGCTCCCTGGAAAGTGATGAGGACTTGTGCATAAGAAGATATTTGGTGAAAGTATTTTCTTCATTATAGCCCAGGATCTTCCACTTATATGACCGCGACACCGGAACATATGACTTTAACATGTAAATTTATACTTTCGTAATTTCCTGCTTTCCTAATTATTTTACGTAAAAGAGTTGTAGAGCTTAAAATTCTGCAACTGAATCAATAAACAAAATTAATTTAGCATGCTTTATACCGGCAGAAATATGCAAAATAAAATGAAAATGGCGAGAGATATTGTGCTGGCCACAACAGATTTTTTTTTGTTTTGTAAAACGTAGGTATTATTAGATAAATTACAAAATTAAAATCTGGATCTGGAACCTGGCTATGTACAAACGTAAAGGCGGAAACCGTTGAAATAATTGAGTGCAAAATATTTGAATTGATATCAATAATTGTGTTGTTCAATATAATTTATTAATATAATTTTGTATGAGGGGCACTGCCCCCTGCAAAATTGTTTGTAGGGGGCACGCCCCTGCCCTCTAGAAATAACAGTTTGTCGACCACTTGTGAAGACATGCTACATTCGCCAAATTCTGAACTTTAAAAATTCATATTTCGCTTATTACGTAAATTTTGCGTTTGCACTAAAATTATACAGCAAAAAATAATTTAAAAATAATTAACTCCCGGCCAGGTTTGGATCAGAACAGATTTAAAATAGGTTTGCATTTTTATTTTTTATGAAAACTATTTTAAAATTATATTTGTAAGTTAGGTATTTATGTTTCATTCAAATTTTGTGTAACGTAATAAAGATATCTCGTTTTGTCATTTTCATAATGAAACAGGGTAAATTTGAAAAATATCTGTTTGTACTCGTATGTACCTCTAGTGCTATTATGATCAACAATTGACACAAAGTGGTTTAGGGTTTAAAGAGTACCACTTGTCGAATTTTATGCCCATCAACGTATATTAGAGAAATAAATGCTGTGGGTAGTGATGACATTGTTTATACAACTTTCAATTTTTTGGTTCAGTAGTTTTTCTCAACATATCAAATTTTACAGATTGGTAGAATGAGACTAGTACCTACATTTACAGGGTCTTGATTTTAAGTGGGCCACCATTAATGTATATATTAATGATATTTACAATTATTTGTAAGTCAATCGTTATTCCTTTTACGGAATACAAAATTATTTGAAAAAATATATAGTTTATTTTAGTACCATACGTTGGCACTACTGAGAATGACCATGTTCTGTCAAATAATTTTATAATCCGTAAAAGAAATAAGGATTGACTTAGAAATAATATAAATAACAACTAATACTTCATTTTATAAGGTTTTTTTCAGGTTGATGACGTGCGTCTTCTACCTAATCATTTGCATAAGCGTGCCACAAATGGAAAAAATCTGTTGTGGCCAGCACAATACCTTCCGTCATTCTCGTGTATAATGTATAAATTCCATAATTTTTCTTACAAAAGATTCTAAATTTCCCGTAAAATTATTTCATAAACAAACTTTTCAAATTGCACTTGACACTGGCATCTTCTTCATCTTTAGCTTTTCCCATTCGTTAGGGGTCACTATTTTTGCATGTCGTTCTCATTCAGTTCCTTTTCTCTCAAATCTTCCGCAATACAGTCCTTCCATCTTATCTTTGGTCTTCCTCTGTTCCTTTAACGTCCTATTATTAAACTATTCATTCTTGTTCCAATATAATTCTTCCTTTCTCCTCATGACATGTTCAAACCAATGTAATCGTCTTTCTTGTATCTTTCTAAAAACTTGTAATACTAGAGTTATTTTCTTACCATATTTTTCCGTCTATTCCCCAATATCTACTTCAACATCCTCATATCTGCTACATTAATTTACTTTTTATTTATACTGACATCTGTCAATTTGAATTATATGAATTTGATACTAGTTCCCAAGTTTGGCATAGCTGGCTGAATTATAAAATTTAATTTCTTTAAAATTCTTTAACTCTGTATGTATTGAATATGAAGTATAAATTGTAATCAAATCGTATAGAGAATAATATATTCTTTAAGTTATAATAACGTTAAATGTCAATAAATCAAATTTAACTGTTAAATCTTCAAATGAGACTACTTCCGGTTGACCAATTATAACCAAAATCTAATCAGATGTTCTTCTGGATGTAAACTTGAGGAATACGAGAAAATTATAATTTTTGGAATCGTGGTATTGAAGTTATGGAATCCGGAAATTTTGTTACACACACACAGACACACATACATACAGACATCATCGTAAAAATGGTAAAATCGTATTATATGGACCCTAAAACGTGCTTATTCAGTAAAAACTCATCATTGAATTTTTTGACCAAAGACAATACCTTCCTTACCTAAAGGTGACGGAAGGTAAAAATGAATACGTAATATTTTTTTTTTACATAGAATTAGAATGCTATGAATGAAATACGTATACTTATAGAAAAATTCTTCGATAATGTCAGTTAAACTTCTTCATTTAACGAAAAAATGTAATTTGACGTTTTACTACTATGTTGCCAAAAAAAAATCTAGGATTTAGTTTCAGCTAAAATCTACATAAAACCATATTCGTATTATGACAAATATTGAATCGGTTCTTATCCACTGTCATGTGTTTAGTTAAAATAAACTTACGGTCAAGTTTTAGCATTGAGCTGCTAATACCGCTTAAATAGGTTTATAAACTACTATTGGTTTTTGACGCTGACATTTTTCTGTCATTTACAAACATCTGATGTTTACTATGGAGTTGTTTAGGCTCTGAAATTTATTACAACAGACTATTTTTTATATATTACTTTTTTATCTCAATATATAGAAGATATAATAAAATTTTAAAATGTATCGAATAGAGAATTTTACGTTCTTTAATACTAAAAAAAAATTCAAAAAAATAATTAGATTTTTTTTAAGATACTACTACTTCCGGTTTTCTAATTGTTACCAAAACCTATTTAACTCTCCCCATCAATGTTAGATTGAGGAATCCGTAGTTAAACAGGTCTTTAGTCTTATAGAATTTAAGAAATAGTACCTCCAACAACCTTTCTATCTCTCTTTCACACACACCCACACACACAGAGAGAAAGACAGACATCATTGTAAAAATGTTAAAATCGGATTCTATGGACCTTAAATCGTGCTTATTGAATAAAATCCAGATATGCCATTTTTAGTATGAATCCAATACCTCTCTTAGCGAGAGGTAAAAAACAAAAGGATACAAATTATGAGAAATGTAGATTGCACTTTCACCGGATTTGGAAAAAGGAAAACATTAAAATCGACAATATATCCTAAAATGGAAATCGCTCTTTATAAATAGTTTCTATAACAAAGAAAACAACATGCACCAATTAAGAGATGATTTAAGAAAAGGCAAAGAATTTGCATCTAAAATTTTACGATAAAACTTCATTTCATGCTAGCAATGACTGGCTACAGATATTTAAAATTCGCTGTAGTATTCGATTTTTAAAAATATCAGGTCTGAAGAGAACGCATATGAAATAATTTTCTAAACTTCTAGTTCTTCAGGACATACGACCTAAAAATTAATATTTTGATATTTAACTAACTAATAAATACATTTAAAATATTATATTGTTGTAATTATTTCCTAAGAACTCAAAAAAGTGAACTCGATAATGTGACATGGCCCTGCATTAATTAGTTCACTCTTTCGAGACTATTGTATTACGAATACATATTTTATTAGTGATGAGTACGTTCATCTTTGTATATAAGTCGAAAAAAAAAAATTAAAGTTTCCAAATTTAGTTAAACCAATCTTATATGGTAACTTCTTTAACTTTCTAGATAATAATCATAATTGTTTAAAGTTTACTTCACACATAAATCTTACAAAATACTTATTATATTATCTGACAATGTTTATGTCTAAAAATCTTTTTAAATCACCGTGGAAATAAATTAATTATGTTTATTTATTTAAATTATTAAGTATGGTAATTCAAGATTTACATATTTATGATATTCTTCATTTGGAATAAAAAATGCAATAACATATTTGAATATAAATAAGATAAAACCGTACTTTCGCCTTTTGTTATGTCGAATGCTTGTGAATAATTTTAATCGGATTAAGTTTCAAAGAATATGTTGCTGTCAATAATATTTTAGCTAGGTTTTTTGCTCTTTGTGGCACATTTTTTAATAGAGTTGTATTTTGTTGTTGAGTACAATTTCCTGTACATTTTGGCGATCTCTGCCTCGTATTCACCCTCTTGTCCCCAACATCTCATTCTGTGTTTGTACTGGTGCCCCATGTATAGTATGACGTAACACGTATGATTTATTGCAGGTAGCGTGTGTTGGTCGTGTCACTAGTGTCGTCCTTGTCGTCGCCCGGAGCCGGCCGGACCCCGGACTCCACGCGACTCCGGTAAGAACGATCATGTTTTGTTCTATTTTATAGTGTATTGTTACAACATAAGCATGTACTGAACAGATGTATTTATGATAATTCTATAGAAGGTGTAGTAGAATTACCTACAGAATGTACTGGTACGGTACAGATATAGCAATTCGTAATGAATACGAGTACATGTTTTAGAGGGGATGTAAATGAATATAATTACTTGTACATAAAATAACGAACGGCGGGACAGCATAGTGGTAAAGTGCTTACCTCTGAACTCACAGATCGTGGGTTCGAATCGGATTTTTTTCTCGATTGGCCTTGGTCGGTATTTCTTACCGTTACCTTTCCAAGATAGGATACAATAGTAACATTTCGGGTTCATTGCTGTTTGCTGGCTTTTAAAAAACGAATCTTGTTTAAAACTCCATAATACCGGAGTACAGTGAGATATCGAATTAAATTTTTTATCTCTTGCAGACAAAGGGTCGAAAAGTATTCCTAGCAAATTTATATCGAAAAACAAGTGAATAGCAATTTTACGAATATACCATTCAAATATATTATTACACGTTAATAATTTTCTCGATAATTTTACTCGTAATTATATAATTAGCTTAAAACAAAATACGTTATTATTGAAAAAAATGTAACTTCTCGTTTGAGAATTTCTAGTCAGTTCTAATATAATGTAAATCACACATTTTCATCCGAGTTTCGTTCGATTTTCATATTAGATTCTGGTTCATAACTATACGATCTGCAAGAGCCGGACGATGGTTTTGAAACAAGTGAGGCAAACTTCAAATTATGCGCCCCAATTTTTTTTTAACAATATTTGCAATTAATTAATAGTTAATTAAATTAAATAATGGTAAACTTAATGAATAAAAAATTAGAAATATCAATAACAGCTATATAAATTCTTCAAAAATAAATCGTAAAACAACAGAACAATGGGAAACGAGAAACGATATATGTACGAGGCGTGTTTTTAAAGTAAGTACCGTTTTGAAATTCCGCCGCTGCAGCGCCTCGGTCGGCATTTAGCACATGCGCACTGTGTATCGCACTCTGTTGGTAAGCCACACATGTCATTATAGATTCATTCGGCGTGTTTGCGAGTCTTTTGTGAGTATTTGAAATGCCTCTTCTGATTGAGAATCCCGCCGACTGTGAAATACGCGCTGTGATTCGTTTTCTTAGTGCTAAAGGCGTGAAAGCGGCTGAAATTCATCGTCAGATCAGAGAAGTGTATGGAGAAAACATTATGAGTGATGGGGTGGTACGGAAATGGGTGAGAGCTTTTAAAGATGGCCGTATGAATGTGCATGATGAGAAACGAAATGGGCGACCTTAAGTCATTACTGACGATTTGATCACCTTCCATACAGCCCCGATTTAGCGCCCAGTGACTACCACATATTCCTACATTTGAATAATCTGGGTGGTCAGTGCCACGACGACGATGAAGATATCAAAGCGACCGTATTGCAATGGTTGTCTAATCAGGCGGCAGATTTCTACGAGGATCGTATTCAAAAGCTGATTGTACGATACGATAAATGCTTTAATATTGGTGGAAATTATGTAAAAAAAGTAGATTAAAGTACAGGCTTTCATTTAAAAATAAAATTGCTAAGAAAATTGTACTTGTTTTATTTTTATTTCAAAACGGTACTTAAAACACGCCTCGTATATAAATGAAAATAAATATAAATTCTAAATTTATTTGTAAAATCGTCGTAATTTTATCCTAATCAATAGTGGCAGATATTTCTAACTATTAGAAGAATTAATAAACTATTGAGTTTATCTTGTGACAACCTAGGGTCTAGACGCCAAGATCATAAATATGTTTCGATAATCTAAGTTTGAAATAGCTTCTTTCGCCCCCAGAAAAAGTTACTGGCGTCGTAAGGAGTATCTTCAGGACAATAATGGTATGTGGAGATAAAATTTCTCTCCGAGGTTTAAACAAGTGGTTTTATATCATACGGGGTCAGGCTCGCATTGGGCTGTATTTTCGGCCCGAGCTGGAATTTTAATCGGCTGTAAAAGAGAGTGAGTCAGTGGCGGCTTGTGTATCAATACTTTGGTGGGGCAAGGGGAAGAGGAGATAAGTCATGTAAAGGTATTTATGAAAAAAAAGCGCCGCAGACGAATTTTTTTTTTCATTCAAGGTCAAATGCTTTATAATTGAAAGTTAAATTTTTTCAATGGATGTGAAGCTGCATGGTCGTAGCGCGAAAATGGCTTTAAAAGAAATTAACCTTAACAGAATAAACAATAGTTCCTCAAAGTATCACCAGATGTCATGTTGCTTAATAACAATCGTCTGTAAGTCCGCGAGCATGACTCCAGCGAGAGCGGCCTTGAAATTCTTAAAAAAATGTTTTGACTTTTTTGATTTTGAGCTGCTAAAAAGTTATTATTTTAATTTCATGTATTTTACTGCCTGGAAATTGTGAATTAATAACTTTTTAGCAGTTCAAAATCAAAATAGGTTAAAATTAGTAGAACATTCACAAAATTTGTCTCAAATTGGTTGGCCAAGAGCCGTATGACATCACTTGACAAAATGTGCCCCTAAATTCTGTGAAGTGAGGCAGTCACCTCTCTGCTTCATGCCACCGTCCGGCCCTGACGATTGGTCCATTTTTTCTTTCGAGTTTGATACTAGATTCAAAGTACGCATGCGTACCATATAACAGACTGTTACCAATACTTAATGACCTGAAAAGTAAAAAGTGTCATTCGTGGTTATGTTTATATATTTATGTTTATCAACCTGTCGTTTCCGGAAGCACAGACTACGTACAGTCCGTCTTATGTACAGTCCGTCTATTCTTACTATATACGTATTAGAATACGTATATGATTCTTACGTGTCAGTCCCCGCTGATGTCGTCCACAGAGAGAGAAAGTATTCGTGGGGTAAGAGATAGATAGTACGCGCGAGAAATATACTCCGATATATGTTATTGTCAAAAATAAATTTTGTTCCTTTACACATATAAAACAAACTTACCAGCTCGCTATTTACTACATATTGGTGTAGAATGAGACTGAAATTTAACAAATATTATTTATGCCTGTGATGAGATAACTTTTAAATGCTTTCATATATTACGCCCCGGTTTGTACTTTCCGATCTTAACTGCAGCAAAGAACTAGAATTGACGTAGCAAAAAAATTAAGGAAGAATTTCTAGGGCAGAGATGGCCACTTTCTAACATACATCGTATTATTACGCAACTGATAGAAACTGGACCGATTTTTTATAAACCTGGGACAGTTCATGGACTAATTCTGAATTTTCGTTATTTGTAACAGTTATTGACATCCCTGCCTCTGGTCTTCTAAAAATGCAAGTTAGATTTACCTACGTGACAGTGGCGGCTTGTCAGGGTAGGCAGGTGAGGCAGTGCCTCACCAGAAAAGAAATAAAGCTGCAAATAATGTAAAGTAGTATGTAAATTAAATTTTAACTTATTCCGTTAATGCTTGTCTTTATAAATATCAAAAGAATAATTTAAACCACGACCATAATTAATATGTAATGCAGTTCACCTAATTTACACCCTATAAAGTGCTTCTCGAAATGAATAGTATAACTGCCTAATGTTTTTGATAAAGCATTCATTCCGGTAAGAAATACGTGCGCTAGACAAAGAGCTGTTTGAGGCACTGTTTCAAATGCTAAATGCAATGAGTGCATAAAGGATAAAAGATAGTCAATTTACCTTCCACACGGCCCTATAGAGGCCGTTATCATACGTGAATACAATCAACGCCACGTACTGATAAATTTTGTAAATAGGGTCACGAGATCTTCTACATATTCTTGCTTGCAAGATTAAATAATATTAGCTGCATACTGCATATTGCATTCGACAATAAACAAACGTAACATAACCTGTCTTGTCTAGCATATTTATTATAATAGACTCTGGTTTGCGACTGATACGTATTGCAATAAGTATTTAATTCTTTTATTTTTTTCGTTTTTATAGTTTATTTTGAAAACAAAAACAAATAATGGCTTCGACTTTGACTTTAAAAGAATTGTGTGACAATATAAGGAATGCCGAAGATATTGTTATTTTTTTAATTACCAAAAATCCATTTATAATCAACTGTTTGTCAAAAAAAATTCTAAAATGTTCTGTGATCTGGCAATTTATTTTTCTACATGATAGGGGAAAAACATGAATTTGCACATCCCTTGAAAAAATGTAACTTTCAATTATAAGGCATTTGACCTTGAATGAAAAAAAAAAAATCGCCCGCGACGCATTTTTTTTCTGAATACCTTGCCTCACCAAAGTTTTAGTGCACGAGCCGCCACTGCTACGTGAGGTGTCATTATTCGAAAAAATGTGGAGATAATTGGACAAAACTTAAAGTAAATTTGTGACTACCTCGAAATGTTACTGACAGTTAAATTTTTTTCAATAGCCTACTTCGTTTTAAACTGATTATAAAATTATCAACGTGTAATAGTAGATTTGAATGGCAAATTCAGAAATTCACTATTCACTTGTTTTTCCATACAAATATTTGAAATTTGGTAGGAATACTTTTCAACCCTTTGTCTGCAAGAGATAAATCAATATCTTAAAGTACTCCGGCGTTATGAAGTTTCCAACAGGATTGATTTTTTTAAAAGCTACATATCATGTTTATAAATATAAGTACATATTTGTATGTTGTTCATGTAGATAATTAAATTTGTGTCCCTACATAATATTATTATTTTAAAATTCTAATTGTGTTCTATTTAAATGCATGGAGAAAAGTATGTAAGAAAATTATTTTGTTTATTTTTTCCGTCCTTGTTTTGCAGAAAGCATAGTGTTGTTTTTACGATTCACCTAATTTTCTCTAATAAAATTAAAGCAAATTTAATTGTTCAAGCTTGAAAAATGTCACCAGTTACACTAATGTTCCCGCGCATATTATTCCGTTTATTTTTATAGCGGAGATCTGTGTTATATGTTTACATTTTATAAGTGATGTTTTAAGAAAATATTTGGCTTACAAGTCGCGAATATCGTTTAAAAGTTAAATATTTTGTTAGACTCGTGATGAAGCATATGTAGATTGAGTTAAAAAAGAAAAATAAACAGAAATGATGGATCATTTGTGACATGTTTGTTTTAATTTAAAAGTATTTCATAATAGTTAAATTACATGAAAGAAATATTTACAGGATACATTATTTTGTGACGCAAATATTGTCAAATTAATGACGGTAAATAAACATGTCTGTCATATATTGTATAGTTAAAATGAAATACAAAACATCAATAGGCATTAATTGTAGTAAAGATAAATTTTATAGGAAAAACCATTCTATAATGCAAATATTTGTACGTGCAAAACGTGAACATTAAATGGTATTTTACATTAATTGCCAGGTAAAACGGTTTTTACTGTTAAGTAGGCGGCTCTGTCACCTCCTTGAGGCAGTAAAATAGTTTATATTATTTTGGAATCATAAACTTGTTTATTCTCTTTCAAAAGCGGTTGCAATTTGGCCTTTATTGCCCGAGGGTCTATGAAGTTGCCATGCAACAGCTATTCAAACATATCAAAATTATAGTGTATGAATAAATGTTAGGCAACACAACAAATTCGATATATTACATTTTTTACATCCCAGGTGGGGAAATGTTACATTGCAGCCGAGGGCTAGTGTATATTACCGAGAGGCGAATTGATATTATATGAAACAAAGATGCATGAATACCAATATTAGAAAGAGATAAAACATAAAAAATGGACTAAATATAATTTTGCTATATGCAATTTATACAGTTTGTTTATTGAACACTTTTGATTTGCAAACCAAGCTTATTTATTTGTTTTATACGCTCTTCTTTAATTTTCCTTATTTTGAATTTTCGCGCCAATGAAACTTCCCAGCTCAACCGTATCTGTTTGTACTTTAGGTATAAAATTGATAGTGAATAATGAATAATATAGTTGTTTGACTCAAACTTTTTAATCACTCTGTATATTATTTGTGTTTCGGTTATATATTCAACTTAAATCGCATATTGGATTTATTAAAAAAAAATCGAGAAATCTAGTCGAAATTCTCGGCCGAGACGAGATTCCATTGTTTGAGACGAGAAAAAATCGAGACGAGACTTAATTTCTTGCCTTCGAGACGAGACGAGACAACGTAGTTTCTCGTCTCGATCGTCTCGTCAGAAACACTATCAACCCGTGAAGTGGAAGAGTTTTCTGTCTTTTACCACCGAAGAGATTGTCACTGTAGTTAGGAATGACATATTTTCCAATCTCTAATAGATTAGGAATTGGCATATTACTATAATGATTGTATATAAAATAGTATATACCTCGGTGGCAGTTTCATTACAGCCACGCTCTGTATCTCACCTCGAGGTTTGGCCTCTCGATATACTAAGCCCTCAGCTGCAATGAAACACAAGTAATATGTACCTACTATTATTCACAATCATCCTCTTTTTAAATCAATAATTTTCGGAATAAATCATTGAGTTATAATCTTTAATTTTGTTAATATGTTTTGACAGCTCTATTAAATTTTGTTTAGCCTACTTTATTATAGGGATCTATGATAATGTTGCTAGGCAACCGCTATATAAATATTTCCAACCCGTGGGGTGGAAGTGATATCTGTTATTTTCCACCCAACAGATTGTCATTTCAGTTGTTAGGAATGACGTATTTCTCAACCTCTAAAAGGTTAGAAATCGACATATTAATATAATGATTGTGAATAAAATATTATACGTGGCGTGTATTGTACAATATTGTATTTCTTACTCACTTGTAAATCAAATTTAAAATTTTAACTAACACATATCAGTTGCAGTAGACATTTATTTTTAATATGTATGACGAAACAATTGCTAACGTGGTTACAAACTTGTAAAATTTTAACAAGTTTGCTGTCTAATTTACAAGTTAATTACTATAGTACAGGTTTATTTCAGAAATATCAATAAATGAAGTTTACAAGTGAGTAACGAATAAA
Organism: Harpalus rufipes; assembly: GCA_951394225.1. NCBI lineage: Eukaryota > Metazoa > Arthropoda > Insecta > Coleoptera > Carabidae > Harpalus > Harpalus rufipes. The sequence goes on along the minus strand of OX596288.1, from coordinate 12,350,642 downwards.
TATACATATTTTTTTAGGCTCGCTATAGAATGAAAATTTGTAGTATTGACATTGAAGCGACAATAACCATCAATTTTCGAAATCTTTTATAATCTTAAACTATATATAGTTCTCATAGAACTATACACATCCCCTTATTTATTCTAAATCACACTTCCCTATAAAATAACATCTAATTTTATCTCTGACAAAAACTAACACGACTAACTCCGCCATATTGAAAGCATTACTTGGGAAATCTTATCTTCGCCGAGGTGCTAAAGACGGCTACAGTTACAAGAAGGTAGGGGGACGTTATCACAACATACATCTGTCAGGGTTACATTACAGGAGGGATGGTGTTGTAAATGGATTGGTAATGCACTATCGTTAACGGAGAATGACAAATATGTAATAATAAAAATGGATTGATGTAGTGTACGTGTTTTTGGGTTGGCGCCAATATGTTTATAAAATATAAAAGTTATTGTAAACTTTGAATTTGTGGTGACAAATTTATTATAATGTTTTATATACTACTGTTGCATGTACTCTGTTAAATAGTGTGAAACATAAACTATCTGGCATAAACATTTTCTGGTGTTTTGTAAATATTTTTAGGTGGATAGGTTTTTCTATAATCGAATTTTGGCGGAAATTGCCAAGCGAGTACAATAGGAATTTCGAAATCTGCATTTACGAGTGTGCATATAGAACACTGAAGGTTCTAGAATCTAGACTTTGATCGGCAGAATATCCAGAAAAACTCTCTTCACGGATACCTCTACTAACAGGACAATTTTATGGGAACCGGCATTTTTATACTGATTTTTCCTATAAATATATTTCTATTAAGATGACACGCTATTAAACGGACACGGACACTAATTTTACTGTTTACAATATATTTCGGCTTGATTCAGAATCAGTCGTTCTTGTTTGTTCTTATTACAGTACTTTAATACCCACGACTACGTATTAGGTTATGTGTTAAATGCACATTCTAAAAATGACAACATGTAGTCGTAAATATATGGTAACGTTGTGAGAAAAGCTTGGTTAATATCGGGATATTTCAAACAGGTGAAATTATAAAAAATCTGTTGTGGCCAGCACAATAATACCTTCCGCCAATCCTGTGTATAATGTATAAATTCCATAAATAATTTTTCTTGCAAAAGATTCTAAATTTCCAGTAAAATTATTTCATAAAAAAACTATTCAAATTGCACTTGACACTGACATCTTCTTCTTCTTTAGCTTTTCCCATTCGTTAGGGGTCGCTATTTTTGCGTGTCGTTATCATTCAGTTCCTTTTCTCTCAAGTCTTCCGCAATACAGTCCTTCCATCTTATCTTTGGTCTTCCTCTGTTTCTTCAACATCCTATTACTAAACTATTCTTGTTCCAATATACATAATTCTTTATTTCTCCTCATGACATGTTCAAGCCAATGTAATCATCTTTCAACATCTACTTCAACATTCTCATCTCTGCCATATTAATTTACTTTTTATTAATACTGACATCTGTCAATTTGAATTATATGAATATATTAATAGTTTCCATGTTTAGCATAGCTGGCTGAATTATAAAATTTAATTTCTTTAAAATTCTTTATCTAATCACTTGTTCTTCTGGATGTAAACTTGAGGAATACGAAAAAAATATAATTTTTGGAATCGTGGTATGGGATCCGGAACTTTTGTCACACACACCCAGACACACATACATCAGACATCATCGTAAAAATGGTAAAATCATATTATAGGGACCCTAAAACATGCTTATTCACTATAAACTCATCATTGAATTTTTTGACCAAAGACAATACCTTCCTTACCTAAAGGTGACGGAAGGTAAAAAGAGGACAGAACTATTGAAAATTTCTGATTCACATGCATATTAAACCACAGCAGAAGAAGAGTTTTTTTTAAAAAAAGATCTTAACATAGACAAACTTACATATGAATAGTTTATTAAGGCGCCTATAACTAGACTGAAAGCTAAAGAAATTTCCGAACATTTAGGCTACGAAAACTTCACTGTTTAAATTTCATTTGTCCTGAAAATATTGAATGCGAATATAAGGTACCTGGGGCAAATAAAGCATATACACCGGTGTGGTTTTCTACACAGTCATATAGATAACGGCCATCTCGTTAGCACTGCCCTGTTGTCGCTGCTTCGAGTTTGTTGTGGGAAGTTGTATCGGATATTCCATTTTATAAAAACTGCCGACAAACAACCATAAATTTTATTTTAATTTTTTTATTTTTCTATATTGTTAATGAGCTTCAATAATTACTCTTTGAGCCTAATAATTTGTGAAACAAGATCATTTTTATTGTTTTGAAAATAAATAAATTAATAAACATAAGCTTTATTTATCCTACTAGCCCTGGACAAATAAGGCCCAATAAATCTGAAAAGAACATCGGAGAAAATTGCATGCCCAAATGGCTCAGTTTAGGTTAAAATTATGCCAAAATTTACTCTAAACCTATAGTCAAATTTTTTTGACTCTGTCGGGTACAGTAATAAAACTATAAATGAACTATAAACATCGCAATTATGATAAAGCGGCATATCCTTCACTTTCTGTAGTATAATACTGTTTGGCATCGGCCCATATTTTTGAGCCACTCTATTCATGCATTGAATCAAACGTCTACCAGGTATGTATAGGAAAATAGCCTAACAGTCCTTTAACATAAATGAATAGAGCGGCTCAAAAATATGGGCCGATGCCAAACAGTAAAGGGTTTTCCAATAAGAGGTGTTATTTTGATATTCAAAGAAAAATGCCATTTTTTAATATAAATGATCGGATGTTTATTTCATTATAAAGAGGAAGGTATGCCGTTAATAGTGGAAAATAACAACAGGCAAATGACCACCACGACCACGCTGACAGGACAATATCCTTTTCATGAAATTTTCCATAACCAAATCGCAAAGTGGCTGTTCTATGTCCTCGATAGCCTCACGAATTCCATCTTTGAGGTCTTGAGTCGACGCTGGGCAGTTGGCGTAGACCTTCTCTTTCACGTGGCCCCAAAGAAAGAAGTCGCAAGGTGTTAAATCACAAGATCTCGGTGGCCAATTGTGATTCGATGGAATTCCGGATCATTTTCATGCATTTCAACGACCCAATCAGCAAAGACACGACGTTGTTGATGATCGGCCGGCTTGAGTTCTTGTGTTAACTGGACTTTATAAGCCTTAAGACCCAAATCTTTATGCAAAATACGGTGTAATGACGTTTGTGGAATGCCTAATTCCAAAGAACGACGAGGAATGGACAAACCTGGGTTTTCTTCAACACTTTCGGCTACAGCAGCAATATTCTCGGCTGTTCTTGAGCGACGTGCACGGGTTTTATTCTTCACATCACTAACTTGTCCCAACAGCTCGAATTTTTCCACCAATTTCTGTATTGCGTTCCGACAAGGTGCTTCACGACGACCCAAAAATTGTCGAGTTTTACGAACCGTCTCTGCCAAATTTTCACCATTTTTATAGTGAATTTTAATAATTTCAATGCGTTGTTGAAGCGTGTATCGTTCCATTTTTATTAATGGCGTAGTTTCTACTTGTTAAATGTCAAAAAATGACAGCTTCAAAAGCGACATATACCGAAATAGCGGGCTATTCAAAATAACACCTCTTATTGGAAAACCCTTTATTATACAACAGAAAGTGAAGGATATGCCGCTTTATCATAATTGCGATGTTTATAGTTCATTTATAGTTTTATTACTGTACCCGACAGAGTCAAAAAAATTGACTATAGCTCCTATATAAAGGAGTATTATTACTTGTTGAATTTTCTCAAAATGTTTAATTTTCCAATAGGGTATTACACCCACCTTGAGTATGGCATCAGGACCATCTCACAAACACTATTCTCTGAAAATATGCACAATCGGAACCTGAAAAAAAAATACGCGAAGAGATAGCCGATCGCCCTCTTCAATGTTCAGGAAGCTACTACTACGAGGGGCATTCAAATATAAACGAGCCTTTTACTTCTGAGGGCCTAGAAAGTGTGTCGGAGGTAGGCGAAGCATCGGAAATGTAGGGGGGGGGATCCGCTCCAGATGACTCAAGGCCCAGCTGACCGCCCGACCGATTTCGTTAGCTGTCCTCACTATGAGCGAAAGAGAGGTTCATCCTTCGATTGCGCAACTCATAATTATAAAGTTTTTAACGAAGGAAGGCGTTAAACCAGCCGAAATTCGGAACCGACTGCGTGCACAGTTCTGGGAGAATACACTTTCATGATCACGAGTGCAAGCCTGGTGTGCAGAGTTCAAAGAAGGGCGTGAAAAAGTAGAAAATGTGAGTCACCGAAGACGCCAAAACTCGTTTGTCAGCCAGGAAAGTGATGTCAACTGGGTTTTGGAATTCTCAAGGTGTTTTACTCGTTAATTTTCTTCACGATCGTCGCACAATAAACGCTGCCTACTACTGTGACCTTCTTGACCAGGTACGAGCTGCATATCGGTCAAAAAGGCGCCGTCAGCCCATCCGAGACGTCCTGCTCCTGCATGGACAATGCAGGACCCCACACTGCAGTCCTAACGATCTAAAAATTGGCTGAAATGCACTGGACTACACTTGACCACCCTCCCTAGAGTCCTGAGCTTTCACCATGCGATTTTCACATGTTTGGACCTCTCAAGGAAGCACTTGGAGGAGAGCGTTTTGCGAACGGTCAAGAAGTTGAACAGTTAGTGCGCAATTTGTTGTATACCCGTCCGAAGTCATTCTTCGAAACGGGCATAAAAAAATTACCTGTTCGATGGGAAAAATGCATAACTAAGGAGGGGAACTATATAGAAAAATAATTATAAAGTGTGATTTCTGCCTAAATGTAAAATAAATTTTCTTTTGCAAAAGGCTCGTTTATATTTGAATGACCCTTGTATAATGATAGAGGTGGTTTAATCAGTAGTACTCATTAATTGCCTAAAGAATTTATTAAATAACTCCAAATCGGATGTAACAAAATATTAGTTTGGAATAACGCTCATATACTAGTATTAAAGAAACTTATATTTTATTAATTTACAATTATTTCTAAGTCAATCCTTATTCCTTTTACGGAATATAAAATTATTTAACACAACATGATCATTCTCATTAGTGCCAACGTATGGTACGAAAATAAACTACAATTATTTCAAATAATTTTATATGCCATAAAAGGAATAACGATTGACTTAGAAATAATTGTAAATATCATTATTGTATACATTACTGAATACTAGTACTTTTTTTATTCTTTTAAAAATAAACACCCAATAATTTCTACAAGTTATATTTTATTTTATAAGTTTTTTTTTTCAGGTTGATGACGTGAGTCTTCAGCCTAATCATTTTCATACTATGAAACGTATTTATTAAGTGTTTTAATGTTATAGTAGATATTAAACAATAATGTGTTGAAATGACTTCTTTGTTGCCAAACTAAGTAATAATCGTCTACATAAAAACACTATGACGTTATGGTCCAGTATTTTACTTTTGGTTACTTTTGCTATACAATATGAAAACACTGCACGGCAAATTCTTTTGAGCGATAAGTGTACAAAATTCAATATAAAATAAACAAAACTGCATAGATAACTTATCTGGAGCTTATATTTGTTAGCTAAATGTAAACACAAACAACGATTTAGTTTTAATTTAATTCAATTATGCATTCTAAGTGCTCGTTGTATTAATAAACTCAACGGTCTTTCATCCTAATAGAATTAATAAAAATGTAATAATAACTCCTTTGTTTAAATTAAAATGAATTTCTTTATTATGAGTCACTCGTGCATGGTCGTGACAACGTAGTTATTTGAAACTATCAGTATGTGAAACTTAAACATATGGTCACTATAAACATATCTTCTATGGGTGTGGCCTGTGATAGCATATAAGCGCAAACTTTTTCCTTGTCTTAATCCATTTCATATACAGCGTGTTGACCGCGACATCGGAACAACTTTCAGCCTTATTCTCGTGACACTTGTAATAAAAACAATATTGTTTCGTATACAATATTGAAAATAATATAGTTTAAGATATTGTATGAAATTCGTATTCCCGTGACTCCTTGTAAACTGTCTATTCAATTTATTGTATTGTAATGTATACAAGTATGAAGTTAGTTCATTTCCTTATTTGAGTATAATTTAAATAAATATTTTTTTTACATTAACAGAAATTACAAATAATTACAAAAAAAAATTAACCTAGCTTGACAGATAAATCGCTAACATTTATTAACTTTTAGTTTGAATTTCATGGTTTTTGCTATTTTTGTAGTGATTTTCGACATTTTCATACCTACTTTATGCCGTTATGGAGCATGCAAAATTTGATTCTAATGTAGAATTTTATACTCTACAACATTTATTTGACGCCTTTTTACCTAAAATAATTAGGGAAACAGAAAATTACGAAATTATGATTTTACATGTAAAATTCTATGTTCCGGTGACGCGATCAACATTCTGTATACCAGTCAAAGACGTGCAGGTGAAACTATGGTTTAGCTTTTATCTTTTATTATCTATATTATCATAGCTGTCATATGAGAATAAAAATGTACGAGTAAGCAAATATTTCAGATAGTTTAAAACATTTTGCGAGGGTAGATTGGGTGGGTAGTTTGGGTGAGTAGTTTGAATAGTAGTTTGAGGGAGTAGCTTATCACTTTGAGTGAATGGGGTGCATGACAGAGCCCTACGGAAAATTCACCCAATTTATTTAATATCACCCCTGGAAAGTAATAATAAAATTAATTTAAATTGCACTCGAACCTGAACTATTATGAGCCCAACCCCAAATGTATTCGTACCCTCTGAAATAATTATATTAACAGCAATAAAAAATAAATTTTTAGGTTACAATAGTTAAGACTATATTTGGGTATTTGTTATTTTATGTATTAATGAAGTGTACTGGATTTAAATACAATGTTATTAACCAAATTTCTCATTTAAACAATAATCTACGGGCAAATATATGACAAAAGACAAGTCCCAAAAATTTTCGTTCCAACAGTAAATAATACAATATTTATGTTAGTATTATCTATAAAACTGAGGGTAAAGGTAACTGACAATATACTCAATTAATTGCCATCTTAAATTTTATCACTTTAATAAAAATTATTTGCGAATTATTAAAGACGAAAACATTTGTCACACGCAGACAATGGTTAATTAGCAAATAAATTATTATTAAACCTAAGAAATTTTATTATAAGCAATGTATTCAAGTTCTATACACTCTATTAATACATTATATCAAAATTTGTTGAATTGGAGTAATAATCATAGCATCCAGAAGTTTATTTATTCTTGTTTTTAATATGATTGTAGGTGGTACTTTAACAAATAAATATCACTTTGCAAATAATTTTAATAAAAGCATAAAATTTAATATAGTAATTAATTGAATATATTGTCAGTTTCCTTTACCTTCAGTTTTATAAATAATACTATCATAAATATTGTATTATCTACTGGTGGAACTCAAATAATTAGCACGTGTCTGTTGTCATATATTTACCCGTAGATTATAGTTAAAATGATAAATTTAGGTAATAACATTATATTTAAGTCCAGTACATTTTATTAATACATAAAATAAAAAATTGCCCACATATAGTCTTTAACTATTGTAACCTAAAATATATTTCTTCTTGCTGTTAATATATTTTTTTCAGAGGGTACGAATACATTTGGGGTTGGGCTCGTAGAACCACAGCTGATTACTTAACATACTTATAGTTCATGTATCAAAAATAAAAATTTAATTCTCCCACTGGCGAAGACTGTCTTGTCGTAAGTGGAAGTCAACCGGAAAATATGATTTATTTGCTTTCTCTCGCCCACATCTTAAATTCTTTTTGAACATCTACTGGGTAAACTTTATTAATAAACTCATTTATAATGAACTTAAGTTTCTTCAGGCTAATGAGTTTTATTTATTGGACGTATCCTGTCAAGAATATTTTATAGTTAATGTATGTAATATTTAATTATTTGTCAAATTCGTATTAAGGAGGAGTTATGAGAGATTTCTATTTTACCAAACAAGTTGGATAAGATTTATGGCGACGTAATGTATTAGAAATTTCTACACAGAACACACAAACGATGTTTTCGATATATCTTCTAGACTTAATCGAATGATACTTACTATTGATCCATTGGGGTCTCTTGTCTCGTGGCTGTGTGCTGGAGTATTTGGTCGCGAATCTGGGGACCCGAGTTCGATCCCGACCGACGCCAAAGTTATTTCGAATTTTAAATGCCACAAAAGTGAAACCTGTGGTGCACTCTCCACACCAACAATGAGTGCTCGCACGGTATGAATATGTCATCATCAGATTGGCATACCCAGCAATGGATAATATTACGCGTGTGTGTGCGTGTATGTGCGTGTTTGTGTGAGTGTGGATCTTCTGGACCCGCTAACTCAAATACTATCATTCGGAAAATTTTGAAACCTTGTATTTCGACCTTATTCTAATATGAAAAGTGGCGATTAGATTTTGGTATACAGGATAACCAGAAATTGCGCTTTACTAGAAGCTCAAAATAGTTTTTCTTCCAAAAATACGGTTAAATGTCATTTTTTCGCAATTTATGTTATTATTATTGTTTTTTTTTTATTTATTTCATTTTGAGGGAACAATACAGTCGAAGACCAAAGACAGTTCCACGTATAGATACAAAAAAATTTGATAAAAATTACATAAAGACATTTAAACAGACATATAGTTAAATGACGTAATAGAAAAAAAATCTCTTATTCGTAAAATTCACCAATCAGCAAGTTACGCAACTGATTCAATGTCAAGTGAAAAATATCAAGGTGTTGAAATTTGTCATTATAAGTCTGCATCACTCTACTGATAGGGGAATTTTTGAAGAGGTTTTTTTTACATGTAGGTACAATGAACAAATCTTTAGACCTAGTATTTTTTGCCGAAACATACAAATTGAAGAAATGAACAAAAAGTTGATTGTCAATCATGCTATGAATTGATTTATACATAAATATGATGTCATTAATAGTTCTTCTAGTCTCCAATGATATTAACTTTAGTTATTATTATAAAAATTAAAGATTTTCTATAAGTTTGCATTAATAGTTTTTCTATATATTTTATGGATAAATTTATAAAATAACAAAAATTAAATTAATTAAAAAGTCTTTCAGAATTCATAATTCAATCAAAATGATACAACCTTTTTAGTTATAGTTCTGTTTATTGTTATAAAAACCTTCAGGGAAGGCAGTTCATGCTGCCGAAACGTCGATTTATTTTTAGAATAAGATAAGTGTGTAAGTTTTTTTAATACAGTTTGCAATTTTAATTTTTAATGAATTTTTATTACAAACTTGAGAAAAATACGGTTATTGTAACATTATAATAACGAAACAAAAATAACGTTATTGTAACGTTATTTTGTTTTTTATTAAGTTATTTATAACGTTACATAACGTTATTTTGTTTATTAATAAGTTATTTATAACGTTATGTAATGAATTTTTTTTATAACGTTATTTAAATAAAAAAATAAATATATTATTATTGTAAATCTTGAATTCTCTCAACATACAATATGCTTTAATTAGTAAAGAAACACACAACAGCTCTTTTATACGTATATATTTCCTTGATTGAAAATTACAATAATTGTATTGAAAAACAAAACTTATGTCAGTGTCAACTAAAACTTTGGCAACTATATATTTTATTTTAGGTGTTGACAAAAACAGTGATATATTTTACATTAACACTTCCCCTAAAATTTTACACTGTTTTAAATAAATAATTACAGAAATAATGACTGAAAATCACATTGAACAAATACTAATATTTTAAATTCAGTCAATATTAATTCAGTAACATACCCAATAGAGATCGTAAGTGAACAAATTTTATTCGTGAAATAGGTTTAGTGAAGATATCTGCAATTTGATCTCCACTAGGTACATGCTCAATTAATAAATTACCTTCATAAATTTGTTCACGAATATAATGATAACGCACAGCAATGTGCTTCGATCTCTTATGAAACTCGGGGTTTCTTGCTAGTTTAATGGCACTAGCATTGTCCACAAAGAGAATAGGTACCTTTTGAAGTGGGGCGATTTCTTGAAACAGTCGCGTAAGCCAAATCATTTCTCTTGCTGCTTCGCTCGCAGCAATGTACTCCGCTTCTGTAGTGGAGAGAGATATACTTTGCTGCCTCCTACTTGCCCAACTGATGGCTCCATCACTGTATTTGGAAACCATTCCACTAACAGAACGTCGAGTTAATGGATCATTTGCGTAATCAGCATCGCTAAATATATGTAGTTCACTTGTTCCACATGCAGTATACCTAATATGCATAGCTAATGTACCTTTAACATATTTTAAAATTCTCTTTACCAATTCCCAGTGTTTCTTCTCTGGTTTTTCAAGAAATTGTGACGCATAGCTGACTGCAAAGGCAATGTCAGGTCTAGTAACTACAGCTAGGTACATTAAACAACCCACTGCTTCTCGATATGGAAATGATCCCATTTCACAGCCAGATTCTTCCCCTGAAGATACATATTGGTCAATCGGTGTAGACACAGGATTGGATTTTGACATGTTGAAACGTTGAAGCACATCTTCAGCATATTTTCTTTGGTTAATTGTTATAGTGCTATCATCATGACGTACAATCTGCATATTTAAATAATATCCAACAGGTTCAACAACAGTAATTTTAAATTTCGTTTTTAGTTGTTGCAGGAACAGTTCACTATCTATTTTCTTTGTTGCTGCTACTAAACCATCATCGACGTATACTACTACCATCAGTTTGTCATGATGATTATTTCGGTAAAACAGGCATGGATCTGCCTGACTTTCAGTAAGCCCAAATTCTATCCTTACTTCCTTGAAACGGTAGTTCCAGCATCTTGGCGCCTGCTTTAATCCGTATAAACTTTTTAGAAGCTTGCAAACTCGACCGGAACCGTCGTCATATCCCTCAGGCTGATCCATAAACAATTCTTCATGCAGAACACCGTTCAGAAATGCAGTTTTGATGTCAAACTGTGCTAAATGTAGACCCTGGTTTGCTGAAACACTTAAAATAGCTCGAATTGTGTCAAATCGAGCGACAGGACTGAAAGTCTCATTGTAATCCACGCCTTTTCGTTGATGAAAACCACGTATAACCAGACGTGCTTTATAGCGATCAATGTGACCATCAGCCTTGCGCTTGATTCTATATACCCATCTATTTGATATGGACTTACGACCTTCTGGTAGTTCAACTAAAGTCCAGGTGGAATTCTCCTTCAAAGAAACCATTTCCTCTTCCATAGCTTCTTTCCAGTGCTGGCAATCTTCAGAATTGATGGCTGCGGAATAGTTTTTCGGTTCATCAAATTCAGCTAACATCATTTCAGTGAATCGCTCAGGTGGTTTGAGTTTGTTGCGATCCCTCAGTATCCTTTCATATGTTTTTGTGTTGCAATTTGTCACTGAAGAACATGGACATTCATTTTCATTACTTCCTGATTCATTTGCCAAAGAATTAGAAGCAGAATAAATCTTCTTCACTGTATTCATCATATCTTCATTATGAATCATTGAATCATCAGTAGTTTCTTCTGGAATAAGTACCATAGTCTTTCCAAATCTTTCAGGTTCAAATACAACATGTTTGCTTTGAAGCACGCGATTTTCTGATTTAATCCAAACGCGATAACCATCTATTCCATCTGTGTAGCCAACAAGAATTCCTTTTTGTCCTTTTGGATCCCATTTCTTTCGTTTTTCTTTTGGGATATTCACAAAGCAATCAGCTCCAAAAACGTGGAATTTTTCGAGGTGTACTTTCTTCTTCAGAAACAACTCATTAGGTGTCTTTTCGTCCTCACTACTTGGTCCGGTACAATTAAGTATATGCACAGTAGTATTAACAGCTTCCGCCCATAATGTTTTTGGCAGATTTTTAGCCAGTAGTATGGTACGAGCCAATTCAACAACGGTTCTGTTTGTTCGTTCTGCACATCCATTCTGTTTTGGAGTATAAGGATTAGTGATGATAAACTTTACTCCGTTTAATTTCATTAAATTCTTTACTTCTAGGTTATTAAATTCTCGGCCACCATCACACTGGAATGTTCTTAAGGGACGTCCACAATTGTTATATATTATTTGCAGTACTTCTGCAATTCTTCCTGCTGTTTCTGATTTTTCCTTGAGGAAGTAAACCATGCGAAATTTTGAAAAATCACATGTGAAGCACAAGAAATATTTCGCTCCACCTAACGACGTACATTCCATAGGTCCACACAAGTCAGCATGTAGTATTTCACCAGGTTCTTTTGCTCGCTGTTCACGTGACTGAAAGCTACATCGAGTTTGTTTACCTTGAACACATGCTGCACAAAATATGTGATCATCTTCAACATAAACGTTATGTGCTTTAAGGAACTTCTGTACATGGCGTTTATTTTGATGCCCCAACCGTTCATGCCATAGTTGCAAATTTTCTTTCGATGCAACATTCGTTTCGATGATACAAGGTTTCTCTGGTTTCTGTACTTGTATTACCATCTTAAACAATTGACCATATCGTACACCATACGCCTTCACAACACCATCTTTAACAAATTCACATTTTGTTTTCGTCGAGTTAAAGTTTAAACCATTATCCAAAGCAGAAGTAACAGAAAACAAGTTTCTACGAGCTTCCGGTACATATAGAGCATTAACCATGTGACACGACAACCATTTATTATTAACAAAGGATTTAAATTTAATTGTACCTTTACCCAAAGCTTCCATTGTATTCTTGTTTCCAATATGTACTTTTAGTGGTGTAGAAAAATATTCAAATGACGAATAATATTCACTGTCATTTGTTACGTGATCAGTCGCGCCAGTGTCAACAATCCAAGATTTGTCACTTTCTATATTGACAGCTTCACTTATAAATGCTTGATCTTCTTTATAAGTCTGTTTCTTTACATATTTCTTTTGTTTAAAGCTTGGACAGTTTCGTTTTATGTGCCCTTTCCCACCACAATTGTAACATTTAAATTTCTCCTGCTTTGACTTTTCATTTATAGGTTTTGACTTATCTTGACGTCTTACTTCATATACATTACTCGTTTCCCGTATCCTTGCTTTCGTTGCCATTAGCGCAACTAATTCTTCCTGTTTCTCTGCACGCTGTAGTCGCCGTTTTTCGTCCGACGTCAATACTTCAATTAAATTTTTGAGATTCTGTTGCTCTTCGGATCTTGCCCACCACGACTGACAAAGACTTTCATAGCTATCTGGCAACGTATCCAAAAGTCTCACCATTAATGAAGACTCATCTGGTTTGACATTTAATTGTTGCATACGCAATATAAGTCCTTCAAATCGAGCTATATGCTGTACCATGTTGTCACCTGGAATCATACTAAATCCGAAAAATTCTGACTGAACAGCATGTGCTGCTTGTTTAGTATGTTGCTCAAAAACTGCATGAAGTTTCACCCACATGTCTCTAGCACACTCACATGCAACAAGCAGAGTTAACACCTTTGATTCAACAGTTTTCACAATAATTTGACTAGCACAACGATCTGCTCTGTCCCATACTTTAAACAGAGCATTATATTCTGTTCGTTGTTCCACTGTTGCATCATTCGGCAATTTTATCGGCTTTTCAATTTCCCCGATACATACTTCATAGGTTCCTTCAGAAGCACGTAGCAAATTTTTTGCTGCAAACTTCCAAATGGTCCAATTTTCAATCCCACAGAGCTTTTCAATACCGTGAACCTCCATAATACCAATTAAAGCGAATTCAGTATAAAATACCTTCAGACGAAACACAAAGCAAATTGTGTACCACGTCAATTTTCAAATGAGAGAACTACGCTCTGCTACCATATTGTAAATCTTGAATTCTCTCAACATACAATATGCTTTAATTAGTAAAGAAACACACAACAGCTCTTTTATACGTATATATTTCCTTGATTGAAAATTACAATAATTGTATTGAAAAACAAAACTTATGTCAGTGTCAACTAAAACTTTGGCAACTATATATTTTATTTTAGGTGTTGACAAAAACAGTGATATATTTTACATTAACAATTATCACGGCATATTACCCATTGCTGGGTGCGCTAATATGCTTTGTACACAGATCTCAGTAATGATGATGACATATTTGTATCGTGCGGGCGTTTACCAACCGTCACCTCAAGGACAGTCATTGCTGCCGTCGAGAATGCATCACAGGGGTCAGTTTTGTGCCATTTAAAATTCGAAATATTTGGCGTTGGTCGAGATCGAATCCGGTTCCCCAGATTCGCGACCAGACACTGAGGCATGCATTGAAATTAATAAAATTAAATGGCGAGAGGTATTGTGTTGGTTACATCAGATTTTTTAAATTTAATGTGTCGATCGTGCAAAAAACGTAAATAAGCATTGCGGTCAATAAGTGCTCTTCTAGCGGTATCGGATGTATTGGAGATCTCGACTTCGTCTCGATTTCCAAAATCATCCTCAACCTGTATGAAGCTCCAAAAGAGCGAAACGGGTCTGTGTTTCTGGTTTAGTGGACGTGAACCAGTCTCTGATAAATGACCGAGAGGTTGATTCAGAGACTGAAATCTTGTAAAACGTGTCAAGTATAATTTTTACCTCCCCCTACCCTTGGTAAGGAAGGTTGTAGGGATCGTGCTAAAAATCGCATATGAAATTTTAAGGTCCCTAGAATCCATTTTTAACATTTTCACGATGATGTCTGTGTGTATGTGTATGTGTATGTGTGGATCCTCTTTACGCTCTAACTCAAATACTGTCATTCAGAAAGTTTTGAAACCATGTATTTCTACCTTATCCTAATATGGAAAGAAGATATTAGATTTTGGTGACAATCGGATAACCGGAAATGGCTGTTTACTTGAAGCTCAAGATAGTTTTTCTTCTAAAAATACCTTTAAATGTAATTTTTTCTCAATTTGTTTTTATAAAAATGAAAGATTATTCCATTTTCTACAAGTTTGCTTTAATACTTTTCTATAAATAAATAATAAATTTATAAAGTAATATAAAAACTATATCTCGGAGCTTATGCTTTAAACACATCTCCGTAGTTACATAGTTCAGTTCAAATTTATGTAACTGACAGATAAAGTCATTGTCAAAAAAATAATCATTTCAAATTAATAATAGTAACGTTTTAAAAGGAAAATTGTAAATAGAACAATAGTTTTATGGAAAGGAACTTAGAATACTTAATTTCTAGCATTAGTACATATGCAGGTATATATTTAAATAAAGAAACAAATAAATATATTATCACGGCATATTATCCATTGTTGGGTGTGCTAATATGATTTATACACACATTTCGGTAATAATGATGAAACATTTGTATTGTATGGGCGTTTACCACAAAGGTTATTTTTATGCCATTTAAAATTCGAATTATTTGACGTTGATCAGTATCGAATCGGATTCCCCAGATTTGCGACCAGACATCAGGTACGCGGCAACGAGACCCCATAGGTAAATGGCGGGAGGTATTGTGTTGGTCACATCAGATTTTTATATATTATTTTATTGAGTAGTCTTGAAGGATCATGTGTAGATTTCAAGGTCAATTAAATAATTTTTAAGGCCTTCCTGATCCAGTTTGGAAAAACGTTTATTTTTCATTTTTTAATAGGACGTTTCGGACCAAAGTGGTCCATCTTCAGCTCATATAAGAAAATACAAAAAATAAATATATAAAAAATAATTACAATGAGTAAAGTTTTAACAAAATTTTTTAGTAACCACTCACCTTAAAAAGCAGAAAGAAAATTTAATAACAATAATGTAATGTAAAATGTAAATTTTCTTAACAATGTTTTACATTACATTATTGTTATTAAATTTTCTTTCTGCTTTTTAAGGTCAGTAGTTACTAAAAATTTTTGTTAAAACTTTACTCATTGTAATTATTTTTTATATATTTATTTTTTGTATTTTCTTATATTAGCTGAAGATGAACCACTTTGGTCCGAAACGTCCTATTAAAAAATGAAAAATAAACGTTTTTCCAAACTGGATCAGGAAGGCCTTAAAAATTATTTAATTGACTTTGATATATTATTTCAGTTTAAAGAATTATAATTATATATGAATGTCAATCTTGCTATTCTAAAATTACATTATTTGTCCACGCTTAATGCATTAACCCATATTCTCATTGTTTACATCATAGACAAACAATTAAGTCATCATCCGTTTCCCACAATTTCTTTCATCCTCCCACGCTTTTACTTTCATTCTTGTTCCCTGTGACTATTCCTGTTCGATGACTGATCACGCCAAACTGGCGCCATGTATTTCCATTCTCTATCTACATGTATTGGTGCTTCCTATATTTGTCTGTATTCTACACATGTGTTTGTATGTGTCCGTATTCAAAACGAGTAGCTGTGTAGCTTTGTCGAGACAGTATGTGTGTGTGGAAGAGTGCGTATGGAAATGGGTGTTCGTGTTCGTCTGTCCGTGTATATGTTGATATAGACATAGGCTTGAGAGTGTTCAGCGTGGAGCTGAAGCCAATGCAACTGATGTAGATGTTGAGCCATTTGTTTCTCACAGCGTCACGTTTAAAATATTGAATTTTAGGGGGACTGGCCGAGCTAACAACCAAAACAAAAATTTGTCTGCAGTGGAGAACTCAATAAAGAACAAATTTCTGCTCGCTGAAATACTATGAAACGAACTGTACGCAGTTATTTAACAATGGGTAACTTCCAGGGTGATTCATCTGTCGGTTCTTGTTACCTTCTGACAGCTTTAGGTAAAGAAGGTATTGTCTTTGGTCAAAAAATTCGATAGTGAGTTTCTAATGAATAAGCACGTTCTGGGGTTCCTAAAATACGAATTTACTATTTTTACGATGATGTCTGTTTGTGTGTGAGTGTGTGTATGTGACGATCGTTACGAATCGCATAACTCCAATACAACGATTTCAAAAATTATAATTTTTTCGTATATATATAAATTATAAAGAAGAATTATTATTCTCTATACGATTGGATTGTATTTTATACTTCATATTCAATAGATATAGAGTTAAAGAATTATAAAGATATTAAATTTCATAAATGAGCCAGCTATGCTAACCACGGAAAGTGCTAATATATTCAGATAATTCAAATTGACGGATGTCAGTATCAATGAAACGAAAATGAATGTGGCAAAGATGTGGATGTTAAATAGATGTTGGGAAGACACGGAAAGAAAAGGTAAGGATTTAAAGGATAAAGGAAATGATAGAAGTTTCTAGATAGATACAAGAGAGACGATTACATTGGTTTGCACATGTCATGAGGTGAGATGAAAAATATATTGGGAGAAGAATGAGTAGCTTAGTAGTAGAAGGTAGAAGAAACAGAGGAAGCAATGTATTGCGGAAGACTTGAGGGAAAAGGAACTAAATGAGGATGACACGCAAAGCAGAAATAAGTGGAAGAAACAAATAAAAAATAGCGACCCCTAACGAACGGGAAAAGCTAAAGCAGAAGATGATGTCAGTGTCGAATGACAGCTATTAATTAAGTCCATAACTGACGTGTCATAATTTTTCATTCAAAATTTCATGATTTTCTTATTTCATGTGCTTTATTTGTTATCATGAGTGTGGAATTCAGTTGACGAGAAAAAAAAACAATGGCAAAAAATGAAATTTTGAATGAAAAATTATGATATGTGTCAGTTATGGACATAATTAATAGCTGTCATTCTAAAACGAGCCCCCATATCTGATTGCCAAGGTCAGCAAAGTAATGTGCTGGCCACAATTATAACAAAATCTAATCACGTCTGCATTTGAATCTAAACTTGAGGAATACGAAAAATTATAATTTTTGGAATCGTGGTATTGGAGTTATGCGATCCGAAACGATCGTCACATACACACTCACACACATCAGACATCATCGTAAAAATAGTAAATTCGTATTTTACGGACCCCAAAACGTGCTTATTCAGTAGAAACTCACTATCGAATTTTTTGACCAAAGACAATACCATCCTTACCTGAAGGCAACGGAAGGTAATAAAATGGCGAACGATTTAAATATTACATTTTTATTAAATACAGAAGGCTTTGCAATATTATTTTTTGAATTAGACATGTAATAATATTAAATAACAGGTGTATCGTAATGAAATATCGGATTGAAATATATAAATATTAAACATATTAAATTATGTGCTTGCCACATCAGATTTTTTTGTATCTCAAAATTCTCGAAATTTTATGAGACATTCTGTATATCATCATGGCATACTTATTGCTGGGTGTTCCAATATTTCGTAACGTGTGGGCGGTTATCAGGCAGTAATTTTGTGTTTCGTCAAAAATGTCTTGACAGATAGGGCGTTGTGCACCCAGTCCACGTGCACAGCCGAGGCGCTAATCGTCTCCGATATCTTCTCCTTCTAAACTGCTCGAAAACTTAAGTACTAAATAGACACAACATGAACTTTCTTCAAGAAATCGTATATTTCTGCAGCGGATTTTTCAAGTTTCACACAGAATTTCATATTGACGCTAATATGATTCCGGCAGAGTACAAGAAAGCGGTACACTTCATTCAAAGGCAACTGCCGAACTGTTTGCCTAATTATCTTGAATTTTTTTTTATGATTTACCATACTAACTGTTTACTGGTAAAGAATAAATTTAAATTATTTATTTTGTTGATTTATTTCTTTTTACCTCTCGCTAAGAGAGGTATTGCATTCATGCTAAAAATCGCATATCCAGATTTTATTGGATAAGCACGTTTTAAGGTCCCTACAATCCGATTTTAACATTTTTACGATGATGTCTGTGTGTGTGTGTGTGTGGATGTGTGTGTTTGTGTGTGTGTGTGTGTGCGTGTGTGTGTGTGCGTGTGTGTGTGTGTGTGTGTGTGTGTGTGTGTGTGTGTGTGTGTGTGTGTGGGATGTTGGAAGGACGGTTACTCAAAAACTATAAGACTTTAAATTTGTTTAGCTACGTATTTCCCAATCGGACATTCGTGGGACGATCTGAAAAGGTTTTGGTAACAATTGGACAACCGGAAGTAGAAGATTCTTGAAAAAAAATCTTCTAAATATTATTTTCTGAAATTTTTTCTTGGTAATATTAAAGAAAATTAAATTCTCTATCTGATACAATTAAATATTTAATTATATATTCTATAGATTTAGAGATAAAAGATATATAATATATAAAATAATCTGTTATAATAAATTTTATAGCCGAAAGATTGGCCATGGAAAATAGTTGAAAATTTAAATTGTTTGTAACTGACAGATAATGTCAGTGTCAGAAATCCGAAGACATTACTGAAGACTTTTTCTGGGAAGTACATACATTATATTATTTCTTAATGTATTAATAGAATTGGAAACATTTCGAAAAATTAGAAGAGGACAAAATTTCTTCATCAAAAATGAATTTAAAATTAAACAATCTAAATATACATGGAATAGATATATGCGTAAGTAGAATTTTTGGTACATATACCCTTCAGAAATACTGTTACTTCCGACAATGAATTGGAAACATTTCGAAAAATTAGAAGAGGACAAAATTTCTTCATAAAATGAATTTAAAATTAAATAATCTAAATATAAGGAATAGATATAAGTAGAATTTTTGGTATAGAGTGTAGGTATACAAAAAATGTTAAATACAATAGGGCGCGAGCAGTCATGTGATTTTGTTGACCTTGACAAGCAGATATGGGGGCCCATGTCAGAATGATAGCTAGTAATTTTGTATATAGATGTCAAGTAACATAATTTCTCATTCTAAATTTAGTGATTTTCCAATTCCATGTGGTTTATTTTCCTTGACAAGTAAATTCCACACTCCTGGTGACAAATTAACTACGTGTATTTAGAAAATCTTGAAATTCTGAATGAAAAATTGACAATTGACATCCATGTACATAATTACTAATTATGATTCTGAAACGGGCCCCCACATCTGCTTGTCAAGGCCAACAATGTAACATGACTGTTCGCGCCCTATACTTATGTAACCAAAAAAGAAAGTGGCGAGAGGTATTGTGCTGGCCACAACAGATTTTTTTCGTTGTGATCTACTTAACCAAGTTGTCTGTTCCAAATCTGGTGAAATCTGGCCGAAGTATTTGTTGTTTAAGACTTAGACGGGTGTTATCCGGGGCAAGGGGGAAGCAACAGTATCTGTGTATTGTAATGTTCGCAAAGTTGAACGCGAAAATCGCATTAGAGGATCATTTTAGTTGGTACAAAACAAAGAGGATTACTCGGTAATGATAGGCAGTTAGCGTTCGGAGGTTCCACTTATTCTTCAAGCCTTTTGCGTTCGTCACGGAACAAGATGGACGTTAATTAGGTTATTAGGAAAAACAGGAATAAAACAAAGATCTCGCTATAGTTTTTCTCTAATGACTTCATCTTCGATTTGATAAGGAAGCTCATTAATTATTATTTATTTTATATACGCTATCGGAAATAAATAGAGCGACTCCTTAGGAACTAATGAAAAATACTGCCTGAGATTGTAATTATTATTCAATATATTTTCAAACTTCTTATATAATGTAAAGGTGACATATTTATAAAACTTTATGGTCCTTAAATAAATAATTCAAAAGTATCGTACTAAATTTCACAAGTACTTATGCATTTGAATACAGATGTCAAGTGCGACAAATATAGAGCGACTGTTATTTTCTTATATTTATTTAAAAAAATCTGTTGTGGCCAGCACAATACCTTCCGTCAATCCTGTGTATTATGTATAAATTCCATACATAATTTTTCTTGCAAAAGATACCAAATTTCCAGTAAAATTATTTCATAAACAAACTATGCAAATTGCACTTGACACTAACATTCGTTAGGGGCCGCTATTTTTTATTTTCTTCTTCCACTCATTTCTGTTTTACGTGTCGTTCTCATTCAGTTCGTTTTCTCTCAAGTCTTCCGCGATACAGTCCTTCCATCTTATCTTTGGTCTTCCTCTGTTTCTTCAACCTTCCATTACTAATCTATTCATTCTTCATCCAATATATTCATTTCTCCTCATGACATTTTCAAACCGATGTAATCATTTCGCTTGTATCTTTCTAGAAACTTGGAACACTAGAGTTATTTTTTTACCGCATCTTTCCGTGTCTTCCCCAACATCTACTTCAACATCCTCATCTCTGCCACATTAATTTACTTTTTATTTATACTGACTTCTGTCAATTTGAATTATATGAATATATTAGTAGTTTCCATGTTTAGAATAGCTGGCTGATTTATAAAATTTCATTTCTTTATAATTCTTTAACTCTGTATCTATTGAATATGAAGTATAAAATGCAATCAAATCGAATAGAGAATAATATATTCTTTAAGTTATAATAACGTTAAATGTCAATAAATCATATTTAACTGTTAAATCTTCAAATAAGGCTACTTCCGGTTCACCAATTATAACCAAAATCTAATCACTTGTTCTTCTGGATGTAAACTTGAGGACACACACCTTGAACAAGTTTCGGATCACATAACTTTAATACCACGATTCCAAAAATTATATTTTTTTCATATTCCTCAAGTTTACATCCAGAAGAACAACTGATTAGATTTTGGTTATAATTGGTGAACCGGAAGTAGCCTCATTTGAAGATTTAACAGTTAAATTCAATTTATTGACATCTAACGTTATTATAACTTAAAAAAATATATTATTCTCTATACGATAGTATTTCAGTTAGAGCGTAAAGAGGATCCACACACGCACATACACACAGACATCATCGTGAAAATGTTAAAATTGGATTGTAAGGACCATAAAACGTGGTCATTTACCAAAATCTCGATATGCGATTTTTAGCACGATCCCTTTACCTCCCTTACCAGGGGTAGCGGGAGGTAAAAAATTAAAATATCAAGGTTAGTAACGTAGATAATTTCAATAAACATTTGAAATTTAATTTATTTTGGCATTTAACAACAGTTACTCACAAGTTAGGTACAAATAAATACCTTGAATTTTAATTTGAAAGAGTGCTTTACTGATGCAAATATTTGACTTTAAAACATCTAATTTCAGTAATTTTCCATGAGTACTCACAGGTAATGACAACTAAAATGAAAAATATTTATTTGACACATTAGACTAAGGTTCCACCTTAAATTTTTTTAAAAATCTCAAAAACATTTGTACAAAATTGGTCATTTTAACACTATTTTTAATAAAAACAGTTATACAAAATTGACGTTGTAAACGTGAAATAGATAAAATATATTGTATAATTATAATATGGAGGAGTATTTTGTATTAGTTCCTAAGAAATCGCCCTATTTATATCCGATACTGTAGTTTAAAAAAAAATATTTATATTTATGCTGAAAAACGTATATTTTTACGTTTAGAAATACAAATTAAATAAAGTTTATTTGTTGCACCGTTTGGCAGAAATTTTCTCCGGCGTAGCTTTGGAAAATTCTTCATCCCGATGGGAGTTGGTTTTTAACGGTCGGTGCACCATCGAAACTTCATTTCGTTCGGCTGGTATTGCACCCCAAGCGCGAAAAACTACGAATCCATTAATTTCAATTCGAGAGAGACTATCTTCTTCTCTCTCGCTCTCATCTCGGGAAATCTCCACTTCGTCATCGTGATAGAGACGGATGCAGACTGCTGCCTTTTTGTTTCCAAAGATGTGTGGATTTTCTGGTTTGTTTTGGCCTCAACTTTAATTTAAAACTAAAGTTTCAGACTTGAATTGAATATTTGGAAGTTGTAAGTTTGATTTCTGTATGTTGTGGGCATTTTATTGCTAGAACTTTTCTAGTAAATTTATGTGCAGTCCATTTTTCTTGGTCATACATATTGAAATATGAATTCAAAGTAGTAGTTGGTTTATACATTTTTGAGACGGTGCTGGCAAAGGCAGTTAGTTGAACAAACGCTATGTTTCTGGATAGTTCTACGTAGCTACTTATTGTTTCTATTGTAAAGCAAATAAATTTATTATAAACTCTTTGTAAGTCAAAATTCTGTTTAGAAATACTTATCCTTTTTACCTTCCGTAACTTTTAGGTAAGGAAGGTATTGTCTTTGGTCAAAAAATTCAATGATGAATATTTAGTGAATAAGCATGTTTTAAATAAAATAAATAAATAAATATTTCATCACGGCATAAAACCCATTGCTGGGTGTGCCAATCTGCTTTATACACAGATATCGGTAATGATGGAATATTTGTACCGTGCGGGCGCTTACCAGGCGTCACCTCACGGGCACTCAATGCTGGCGTGGAGAGTGCGCCACAGGGGTCAATTTTGTGCCATTAAAATTCGATGTAATTTTTGGCGTCGCTCGGGATCAAACCCGAATAAGCATGTTTTAGGGTCCCTATAATACGATTTTACCATTTTTATGATGATGTCTATGTATGTGTGTGTGTGTGTGTTTGTGTGTGTGTGATTGTGCGTGTGTGTGTGCGTGTGTGTGTGTGTCTGTGTGTGTGTGTGTGTGTGTTTCGGATCGCATAACTTCGATACCACGATTCTAAAAATTATATTTTTTTCGTGTTCCTCAAGTTTACATCCAGAAGAACAACTGATTAAATTTTGGTTAAAATTGGTGAACCGGAAGTAGTCTCATTTGAAGATTTAACAGTTAAATATGATTTATTGACATTTAACATTATTATAACTTATATTATTCTCTATACGATTTGATTGCATTTTATACTTCATATTCAATAGATATAGAGTTAAAGAATTACAAAGAAATTTAATTTTATAATTCAGCCAGCTATGCTAACCATGAAAATTTTACAATTCACATTCAATAATTATAGAGTTAAAGAATTATAAAGAAATTAAATTTTATAAATCAGCCAGCTATACTAACCATGTAAATTGTTAATATACTCAGATAATTGAAATTGACAGATGTCAGTATCAATAAAAAGTAAATGAATGTGCCAAAAAGATGAGGATGCTGAAGTAGATATTGGGGAAGACAAGGAAATATACGGTAAGGAAATAACTCTAGAGTTACAAATTTCTAGAAAGATACAAGAGAGACGATTACATTGGTTTGAACATGTCATGAGGAGAGATGAAGAATATATTTGAAGAAGAATGAATAACTTAGTAAAAGAAGAGTTGAAGAAACAGAGGAAGACCAAAGATAAGATGGAAGGACTGTATTGAAGATTTGAGAGAATGAGAATGGCACGCAAAACATAAATGA
Organism: Harpalus rufipes; assembly: GCA_951394225.1. Lineage (NCBI taxonomy): Eukaryota > Metazoa > Arthropoda > Insecta > Coleoptera > Carabidae > Harpalus > Harpalus rufipes. Next base: position 12,326,335 of record OX596288.1, on the reverse strand, counting down.
GTGTAAGAAGAAAATAAAAAATAGCGACCCCTAACGAATGGGAAAAGCTAAAGAAGAAGATGTCAGTGTCAAGTGCAGTTTGCATAGTTTGTTTATGAAATAATTTTACTGGAAATTTAGAATCTTTTGCAAGAAAATTTATGTATGGAATTTATACATAATACACAGGATTGACGGAAGGTATTGTGCTGGCCACAGAAGATTTTTTATTAATATATTAATAATATAAAGTACATTGACCAGCATCTCAGCTAGAGGTGGGCGCGGGTCGTGAATTTTATTGGGTCACGATGGGTCATGACGTGACCCGCGTGATCGTGAATATATTTTAAATTTTGCTTCGTGATTGGGCGTGAACGTGAATCCCTAAAGATATATCGTGAGTAATCCGGCGTTACTGCAATTTAATAGGACGTGAGCATTATGATTTCTTCTATTTTTTATCTACAACAAATTATAGTTTTAATATCTATATTTTACGTTATATTCTTATTATTATTAATAGGTCGAAATAAGTGATTTTTTTTTGAAAATAGTTTTCTAGTTCGCATAATTGTATACTTAATTAGCTTCGATATCATTAAAGATACACATATTTTAAATGTAGGAACAAGTACGTGACACGAACGTGACCCACCGGGCGTGATCGGGCGTGAGTGCCAAAATAAATTCGTGAGTGTGAGTGACCGTGAATCAAACATAAAAAGTCGTGCGTGATTGGTCGTGATTACATTTTTAGTTTCGTGAGCGTGCGTGATTGTGAACATAAAGTTACTCACGCGCCCACCTCTAATCTCAGCTTTCCAATAATTACATAAAGAAACTTTATTGTACAGATGGTTAATAAGTACACCTGATAACCCTAGCAAATATTTAGCTACCGAAGCGTTGTGATATTATTTTTGTTTTAATTAATAATAAAAGATAACGAAAGTCCAAAGTTCTATTCATTTCATATTAAAACAATTCTCACAGTTTTGTCCTGCATAGTTTTAAACTGTCTCGAAATTAAAACATCATTCATCCTTCTAAGTTTGAAACTCTCATCTGAGTCCTCCTAATTTCCTTTTGTGCGTAGTCCTTCCCATGATCCATGCCGATGACGTACGCGCTCTGATAATAACCCAGCCATGGCCTGGGGCCTACACGCAGCGGTGGGTGTGAAAATGACGAAGTATACAGCCTGATAAATCACCGCTAATATCGCGCATAATCACCAGGACGGAGAAATTGGGTACGGTCCAAAGTAGCAGCCAAATGTTGTGTTAATAATTCGAGGAGTACACAAAGATAAGGTAGGAGGATACTTGAGAAATAGCTAAAGATAGGTGATAAGGTGGACCGGTGGAAATCCATCATCGTTGAAAGTATGACAGGCCTAGACGAACCTAGACGGTGGAAAGTCTGCTAAAGTCGTACAACTACATTAGATTTAATATTTTTACTGTAAAATACAAAATTTCCTGGTAATTTTTAATGAGAGAGTAATACTTTCCCATACTGACAGTGAGTACTAAAGTTTCTCAAAACAATATGTATTATATGAATATTAATCAATAAAATGCACGGATTTTTATATATTTTTTACCTCCCGCTACCCTTGGTGAGGGAGGTATAGGGATCGTGCTAAAAATCGCAAATCGAGATTTTGGTAAATGACCAGGTTTTAAGGTCCTTAGAATCCATTTTTAACATTTTCACGATGATGTCTGTGTGTATGTGTGGATCTTCTTTACGCTCTAACTCAAATATTATTGTTTAGAAATTTTGAAATGTTGTATTTCTACCTTATTGTAATATGGGAAGAAGCCATTAGATTTTGGTGTCAATCGGATAACCGGAAATGGCAGTTTACTTGAAGCTCAAAATAGTTTTTCTTCAAAAAATACCTTTAAATGTTATTTTTTCGCAATTTGTTATTATAAAACTTAAAGATTGTTTCATTTTCTACAGGTTTGCATTAATACTTTTTCAATATATTTTATGGATAAATTTATAAAATAATATAAAAATTACATCGCGGAGCTTATGCACACAACTCCATGGTTACACACTCGGTTACACAGTGCAGCTCAAATGTATGTAACTGACAGATAAATGTCACTGTCAAAAAAATAATGATTTCAAATTAATAACAGTTGAAACAATTTTACCAAGAATTAATTGAAATTTTAAGTACATCTCAACTGAAGTATAATCTACTTGCTACAATTGACCACGCGGTACCTGAGATATTTGTAATTAAATTTGGTCTTTTTAACACGTGAAGAATAGGAAATGGCAAAATAAACACAACATTATAAATTATAACTTTTATATCCACACCGACATTTAATCGAAAAACTAGTATGTTATAGTAAAAATTTGAAAAATATTTACCACCCAGATTTTATTTAATTTGAAGATATGATAAATAGGTAGAATTACACTTGACAACCATGTACAAGCGTTCCAGATGGAGCATCAGTTAACAACGCCCGCTTTGGTCTTAGCGAATAAGAGGTGATCTTTTGTTAAAGGAATTTCAGACGTACATTCGAAGGAAATATTTTTTAAATGGGTATTTTACGTGAAAAGCATAAGAAGTTTAAACAGTATAATACTACTTTTGTAATTTTAAGAAAGAAATATATTTATTTGTTTTGCAGTTTCCATTTGTAGTTTAGAATTAGTATTATATCTCAAAATATCTTATTACTTTTATACCCGAATGTATCAATAAATGTCTAGGTGTGACGTTGCCACAGTTATTCTTCAAAATTCATATTTTAGTGTGAGTATATTGAAATACGACACTTGTGTATGTCTTAGTGCGAGTGGTACAGATAAAAAAAAACTTTTGTACGGAAAAATAAAGAAAATTCATCTGTTACAATGTTTGATATTAGCTTTTAACTATTTTGATATAATATAATGTTAAAAATATAAATTATTGCAAATATAAACTGCATTAGCTTAATTTTTTTTTTTAAATAGAACAAGTTTTTGAATAGGTACACTCGAATGACAACTACCTTAAATCGCCTTCTATCAGAAATTCCTATCTTTTTCGTGGAATGCGTTACATTCCCATGTCAATCTTGAAATTATAGCGTATGTAATTTGTCCTGCATTGACAGAACAATTTTAATAGGGCTCGATAACTTAATAACGACTCCGAATCTCGACAGCAGAATCAATGCGCCGACCCATCTGTTTGACAAGTGACAAGTTGATTATTGTTTTTTCTTTCATTTTTTTTCTGAACTATTAACTGAAATTACTAGAATTTAACGATGTATTGATTTTCCAGTTGTAATTATTGGATTTTCTTTGTAACTGTTTCTACTGGACGTGTTTATCGGGCAATGAAAGGACTGAATTTGTTTGGTGCGGTCAAAGGATTGAATTACAGTAATTTACAACTGGAGTTGTAAAAGAAAAACGCTGTATTTTTTGTGGTCGAGATGAAGAGATCGCTGGTGGTCCAGTTAAATTTACATAAAACATAAATCTATACACAAAGATGCGTGTGTAATTCATTTGTAAATAAAATTCATATAATTTTTCTAATTAGAAAACATGGGTGTCCAATCTTTTAAAATTACCGACCTGCATCGTTGAACACAAATTTGTCAATGACTGCCTATAGAATTTAAAATTTATTTATGACTAAGTATAATATATCCGGAGATATAACGTATATAGTACCGGTGATGTAATAAAAGAATCGAATTAATTCTGTTAGAAAGTCTTAAGTCAAAATTGTGACGATGCAAGAAAAAATAAGAACTGAAATAACGGAATAATGTTGGAAACCAATACATACTAGACTTTATTGAGGAAAGAATACTGAGTTTATGGGAACACCTTGTAAGGATGGACCACAAGAGACATATGGAGGAAGTTTGGATATTCAAAATAAGAGGAAAGAGAGGACGAGGAAGCCAAGGCTAAGATTGGGATGGGATCGTGGAGAGAACGCTGACGAAAAAATCTGATATGGACACCACACGACTTCCTTGTACGATTATTAAACTATACATATTTTTTTAATAAATAAATTACAAAATATAAATTCTAACTTCAAAACAGCAAGATATATAGCGACCATAATCTAACCCGGTTCTTTTTAAAGAGAGTTTTGATTACAACAAAGAAATATTTGATTACAACAATGAATATGACTAATTTCACAATAAAAATATAATATTTGTTATTGTACGAATCATAAAATTGCACGTATTTAACGTAATTTGATATGAACATTTTTTTTATGTTTTTGTCTTAATCCATAGCAAGCTTTATTACAAAAACAAAAAAGTATATAATTTTTAAATTTACATATCTCGCTTATACAAAGGGCTAATTTAATAATACTTGATGTGCTGGACGCAGAAATTAATTCTCTAAAACTTTTATTTGAAGCATTTATTTCTAAATTCAAAATAAAATCATTTTATGCAAGAAAAACTGTTAACAACTTCAAGTAATGTACCACTTCCGGTTAGCCTATTTTAACCAAAATCTATTATGTTATTTCGATTGACATAAAAGTCTTGTTTACCAAATTTGAAAAGTTTTGGATTATATTTTAAAAGAGTTTGTCATTAAAATCTATTATAGGCTTCATGTAAAGTACCACTTCTGGAAATTGTGTAATAACCAGAAAGGGAGGTGCACAACTAGATGTTATAGGAATCCTAAATACAAAATTTCAACTTTCTACGGCTTACCGTTTTTGAGTTATGCGAGATACGTACGTACGTACGGACGTACGTACGTACAGACGTCACGACGAAATTAGTCAAAATGGATTCAGGGATGATCAAAATGGATACTTCCGCTGAAATCTGAAAACCAAAATTTTTCGCGATTACAATACTTCCTTTACTTACGTACAAGGAAGTAAAAAAAAGAGTTACAGTGAAAGAAACGAAGAAAACAGGAAACAGTATAAAACGAGATGCATATATACACATTATGGTTAGGAAGATTTAGGACTGATTTTCTGTAGCACTAGGGTACCTCTATATACAGGATATGGCCATGGGCCAAGATCGCCGCCATTTGCGAGCCAATGTCAAACATTCTGAGTATTCATTTTCGTATTTATTTGCAAGAAATGTGATATTAATACAGGAATATTAAATAATCACACTATGAACCTACACGGTGTTATATTTTAATGGACCCAGCAAATATCTCGCTTATTTATTAAATTAGTAATTTCTTTCATATAACATGATTTATACAGCAACATGTAAGCTACTTGATGACGGATGTACATTCATGATACCACTTCCGGTTTATTAGCAATTAATATCAACTTTGAAATTTGAAATGGAACATACTATATTTTTTACAAAATTGTAAAGTACATCAAATTTGCTTTACAATCATGTAAAATAATCCATATGTTACATTATTAAAAAGTAAAATGGCGGGCACTTTTTTATACACCTAGTCGAAATGAGAATAGTGAGCCATGACTGTGGCTTGAAATAAAACAATTAACTAAAACAATTGTAACTATTATTATTAAACGTAATAATATTTTTTTAAATAAAAATTGTTTTATTTGAAAAAGGGTTCTATTACTTCCGGTTCTGGAGTACATGATACCAACTTTGAAATTTCAAATGGAACATATATTTTTGAAAAGAACATAAAATTTGCTTTACAATGGTGGTAAACGAGTAGTACGTTGTACTCTTAAAAAATTAAATGGCGGTCGTTTGAAATATCTTAAAAAAGAAATCAAGAGAGAGAAATATTGTTTTATTGTCTCTGTAACCCAGGTTACGTCATATAAATGTATTATCTCAAAAAATACTATCATCTATGAACAAAAAAACAAAATCTCGCACACTTGATTTTTTTTTTCATTCAATATATTCATATTTCAAATGTCCGCCATTTTATTTTTTAATAATACAACATACTACTTGTTTACATTCACTGTGAAGCAAATTTTGTGTATTTAAAATATAAAAAAATATACATAGTATGTTTCATTTGAAATCTCAAAGTTAGTATCACGTACTCCGAAACTGGAAGTAATAGAACGCTTCTTAGATTTACTTATTTAAAGATCGCTATCTCCTTTAATAACGGAGATAATTCCTGGTTCATTTTCGCATGATCATCCTGTATATGCACTCGATATTTTGAACACCAGTACATTATTTCTTAATACAGATTTTTCAGTAGGTTAAGTCCCAGTCTCATTTCTACATCTTCAACATATACAACATTAGTGTCAAGCTATATATAAGAAAAACACTTTACACACATTTTCTAAATAACTATAATTCATGTCACTCCAGCAATTTCATTTCTAATAATTGGTATGGCTAATTCAGCCCAGCAGACCAAAGAGCAATTAAATATGTGCATATTTAATGAAAGAATAAACGATTTGGGCCACACGTCAAGTCCAATAGTTCAACAGAGTTGTTGTGGATTTGAAGTTTCCTTGCAGCGTCGTTGTTGACAAAGTTGAGAACTGGTAGTGCGACATTAGTGCTCACATTGAGAGTAACGATGTTTTAAACTGTGGAGAATGAGGAATGTAAATAGGACTGTTCTACTTTTTAAATAGGAATGTAATCAGCTGAGAAACTTTATGAATGAACATAACATATGTAATAAAAGTTTGACCTCTTCAACAAATAGAACGAAATTTTTATTGAAACATTGACATAAGGGGTTGTTCATATAAACTAATGGGATAAGAAATCTAGTTTTACAAAACTAATAGAGGACCATTATCTTCAATGCGGCGCAGTTTTTTAATACCTTGCTTCATTTGTCTCTGGATGATATTAAATATTCTTGTCTGTAACTGTTGTTCATTGTGTATTCCCAGCCATTATTGTTATTGTATACTTTTCTACTAAAAAATGCCCAAAAGCCTTCAATCAGCCGCGCCTGAGAAACTGCAACAGCCGGATTCATAGTAAAGGTGAAAAATTAGCTTTAAACCAGGTCTAAAAATCTGATGTGGCCAGCACATAACCTCTCGCCGTATATTTTACCTGGCTGTATGAATAAAGCAAAGATTATTTTTATAAATACAAATAATATATTCATATAAATCTATGACGTATAAACTTCTTTATTATTCAATAATAGCATGTCTCAACATGAAGATATTTTACCATAAATTATGTTACAATAAATTACAAAGTAGAGTTTACCATATATAAATATTAGGCTGGTAACAGCAATTTTCAATTCGAACAACTTTGTTTACTTTCTCTTCATATTCTTCTAGTAAAAACATTAATTTTGGGCGGTCTAAAATGTATATATCTGGATTGTGCATCTATTCTTATATATCTTCTTTTACATTTTATTTTTTCATACTTGTTATATCTAAATAACCTTAATTCCCTTTAATAAAGTGACGGATAGATTGCACTCCGATTTTGTCAATATTTACAACTTACTTGAGAAGAATTTGATAGCTTTTTCGCAATTCAAAGTTACTCTAGTCTACAGTACTGGTGTACATTGTCCCATAATGTTTGAAACAAATTTAAGTCCTTCAACCTAGACTTGTCATCTCCATAATAGTCACAGATCAAGAACTAAGGGATTCTCCAAGTACATTTTTAATTCATTACTCATTATTTCTGACACTGACATTTATCTGTCAGTTACAAATAATTTAAATTATCAACTATTTTTCATGGCATTCTTTCGGCTGTCAAATTTATTATAACAGATTATTTTACATACTATATTTCTTCTATCTCTAAATCTATAGAATATATTGTAAAATATTTAAATGTATCAGAAAGAGAATTTATTTTTCTTTAATATTATCAATAAAAAAATTCAAAAAATATTATTTAAAAGATTTTTTTTCAAGAATCTTCTACTTCCGGTTGTCCAATTGTTACCAAAACCTTTTCAGATCTTCCCATGAATGTCCGATTGGGAAATACGTAGTTAAAAAAATTTAAAGTCTTATAGTTTTTGAGTAACCGTCCTTCCAACATCCCACACACACACACACACATACACACACACATCCACACACACACACACACACACACAGACATCATCGTAAAAATGATAAAATCGGATTGTAGGGACCTTAAAACGTGCTTATTCAATAAAATCTGGATATGCGATTTTTAGCATGAATGCAATACCTCTCTTAGCGAGAGGTAAAAATGGTTATTCATAGTCAAATTTAGACCTAGTATAAACCTGATGTAAGTAAATCGAACTTAAACCAGTCTATCAAGTCGGCCATGGCCATTCAATGTACTGCTCATGTGTAGTTAATACAATTTTGAATTTTGTGATGACAGCTGATGTTTACTGCGCTGATTTCTTATAACTAAAACTGCATTGAGATCTTTTATTAGTTTTTAACTACGAAATTAAGACAATTAATTTTTATCCATAATTTGTGTGTTGATTGCGGTAACATATATTCATGGTTTTAGTATCAGGATTATAACGCCCCTACTACTTCCAAAATAAAATATTAGTATCAGAACCAGTAGATTCAAATTAAATATTCAATATTTTTTTAATATCCAAGCAAAATCCCTTCCCTAAAATTTACTTGGACGAGATAATTTGAAATTAATCTCCAAAAGAAAGAATATCACTACTAAGCGAACTATGACAATGTACGTGGAGAAATGTTTAGAGCTATACGAGAAGAAAGTAGAAAAACAAATTAAATATGAATGAGAATTGCATAATAAGAGATAGGAAGAAAAAATATTTAAACTTATGTAAATGTGAAATGATGAAAATGAAAAAAAATTCAATAAAGAAACTTGAATGTTATGATAAAAAATAACTGGATTTCAGTCAAATTTTATTTATCTCAATCGGCCGGTTTCGTACGCCACATGCGACTTCATCAAATGAGTTTTTAATTGTTAAAAAATTTAAAACATTTAATAATAATACTTAACAATAACAACATACATGGATTTTAACCAAATTATATTTGTTAATTAACTTTTTTATATATTGCAGTTTAATTTTACTACCTATAATTTTTCTATTCGATATTATTAAATTTGTCAGATTGATATGATCTAAATAAACCTGGTTCCTTTTCCGATATTCCACTACGTTTTTAACGAGGGTTTTAATAGGTTTGTTCATAGAACGATTTGAAACCGTCAGCAACCGTCAGAGGCATGCGCAGTTGCATAAAAGCGTTCGCAGAGTCACAAATTTCCAACTCTAATTATTAGTTCAATGTTCATAGAAACTTTCTGACTGGTTGCTGATCGGTTGCCAACTATCAGAATAATTTCCAACTCGGTCGGAAATTTTAAATTTGAGGCATGCGCACTTACACTGTTTTGACAATACATTTGTATTTGTTTTGATTAAAGGTTTTGATTTCATTTAATGTTTGGTTATATACTTACAAATAAATTAAATTAGTGAAATAAATATTTTACGTTAAGTAAATCATTGTAAATTAATAAATAAAATAATAAAAGACTGACTCACTGACAAGTGTCACTACAGTGATCGATAATATCGATATATTTACTACCAAAATTAAGCAGAGACATTTATTATTCATTTTAAAATGTTAAGTGACATAATGCTGTTCACAGAAGAATTCAAACAGTTTGATTTGCAACCAGTTTGAAACCACGCATGCGCACTCAAACTCCAACCGTTGGAAATATGTTCTATGAACAAACCTAATATCTTCTACATCATTACCATGATCAAAAATTTCTTGAAGATCATTATCCATCATGAACTTCCTAAAAGGAAATAATATGAGCTACAAATTCATGGCAGAATAATATTATAAACATTATTATGAAATTACTTATGACATACTACTTACTAAAAAAATTATATTAAATAATAATTTACATTAAACAAAAATTTATTTTCTAGTCAACTGACTTAATCCCACAATAAACTAGGGTACGAGGAGGTCTGAATTTTAGTCTAGATTTAAACCAGTACTATCGCTAAACTGCCTCTATGAATAACTGTTTGTGCCGGTCCAAGTTAGACTTGATATAGACCTGGTTTAAACTCGAACAGCGGCATTATGAATACGACTGTTGGAGTCTCGTGACTGTTCGCGCCCTATACTTATGTAACCAAAAAAAGGAAGTGGCGAGAGGTTTTTTGCTGGCAGATTTTTTTAGACAAGATGTTAGAATTATGCAAAGAAATTTACGAGATGTCAGTAATCCATTCTCAATATCGGAAAAAATATTTACAAAAATATTCAAACTGAGCAAGGTGTCGTACATAATTTAATTCGTGAACTAGATGACACTGATTGGTCTCATGTCACTAGATGAAAGATTTACATTTATTCCACATCATTTTAAAGTGAATAATAAATTTAAATGTTTTAATTCTTAATATTGAACGAATTTTCAGATTCTTCTAACACTTAATTTCATCTGGCTATGGGTATTATAAGGGATTACAGGGTAAAATTTCAATTTTCCGTGAAGTCAGTCAATGATTTTTAAAATTTCCAACTAGCAAAATTGAAATGCAAAACTAGCTTTATGTCATTTAATTTGCCGAAAATCATCTTTTTATGTTTACAAATATAATCTACCATTAAAGTATTGTTCCGCGGAACATCTTGCACATCGAATTATTATTAAAAACTCAAACGTCAAACTAATCAAAATCTGTCACTTTACGTTGTCATTTAGTAGAAATAATTATAAATATTGAGAATCCACATACCTTTTAACTCACGTGTTAATAACGTCACTGCTATATTTAACAAAGATTGTTCACAACGACCGTTTTTTAACAATGTCGTTAATTATGTATTTACTGAATACCAATTGAATGACAGTTGTTATAAGAGTTGCTAAAAATCGTTGTTAACTCCAGAGCTGGGACCAGTACTCAAAAAAAGTATTTATGTACTAAATACTAAATACTTACAAAAAAGTATTTAAATACTAAGTAAAGTAATACTTGAAATACATTTATTTTACCTACTTACAGTACCAGTACTAAGTATTTAATTTTTTTGAAATCAATTAAAGTGGCAAAAAATAATCGAACTTAGGTAAATCACTCTCATCCAATAAGACAGTTAAAATAGCCCGCTAATTTTAAAGTCCTATATATTTATTTAAAAAAAAAGTATATTGCGGAAGAAATGCATGAAACTCCGTAAAAAATGCAATTTTACGTATCGCTATTAAAAGTCAGAGTTCACCGTACTGCGATTAATGTGTGTAGCTACTACTTCACGCATTGGAGTAGAAAAATATTTACTTATTTATTTCTATAATATTAATGATCAAGTAGAAATGGCCTTTAGTAAAAAAATTGTTCAAAATTTTCATCATATAATGATAATGCATTACGTCTTAATTCATCTTTATTTACATATTCAACTATTAGATTAAAACTGTAGGTAGCGAAAACTTTACACTTGCTCAAACGCGTGTTGACAGTAGTGCACAAAACACAGCAATATGTTCTTGCGCATGGGTGAAGTATTTAGTATTTAAAGTATTTAACTTACTTTACATACCTTTAAGTACCAAAAAGTATTTGAACTACTTTTTATGAAAAAAAAGTATTTTAAGTGCAGCACTAAGTACTAATTTTCAAAAGTATTTTAAGTAAAGTATTGTAAATACTGGATGTATTTAAAGTAATACTTCCAATACTTTTACTTTAAGTAGTTCCCAGCTCTGGTTAACTCTTAGTTGTTATCTAACGACTATGTTAATAACCATTTTAGTTAATTAAGCCGATATTTATTTATTATGTCCAGTGAGAACTAGATTAGATCTTATTTAGTAATACAATTTGGAGCATAAAATTTTGTTACATACATTATTGTCTTGATATTTCGGATATTTTTAGTTTTAAAATACCTACATGTTTTTATACTTATAACATATTTGGACTTTTTATTTAATATACCTAGCTATTATTAACTAACAACAAAATTTATTGACCGAATCAACTATGCTGTTCTGTTTCACCCAGTTCTATGTTTCAGGTGCCTTTGTATTAAATTCACCGGGCTTTTTACACAGTTTGTTAATATATTTTTTTACTGCAAATAATTGTGTTCAACCATGTTTCACTAATTTTTTGTGTAAAATACAACAAAAGCTGCATTCAACACAAAGTGTGTCAATTTTGTTCTATTTGGAGCTTGAAAAATATTTGTACAGGCGATAAACAATACAAAACTTCATAAAAAATATTTGCAAAATAAAAGCTTGTTATACGCTCTTGCAAATGCCCCATCTATTTGCAGGGGGATTAACTTAATATCTACATCGTGTATCGCTTAAAAAACATAGATCCCTACATTAAAAATAAAATATTACACCGTGTATTCAGCTTGTTTTATAGGGTCAATGGATAATAAAAAAAAAAAACTTCCGAAAATGGATAATAAATAAGCAATAAACTACCGATAAACCGTATTTTACATTTTATTGTTTTCAAAATAATCTAGTGATTATTCAAGCAATTTATAACTTTTTGTCGACATTTTAATGTTGGACAATGTACACGATAAATCATTGTAGAAACTATATCACAATATTCACTTTGTGACAAGGAATAAATTACTCAATACCAGTGCGTGGATGATGTATGATCTTTATTTTTAATTCCAAATTTTAATGTGTCGTAGAAGAAGATGCAATACATTAATGAGAAAACGTTAGCTAAATTTCCAAGTAACAATGGGGTCATTTCACATTTTCTGATTTATTTTTTTCTTGAAAGAATAGGTCAAATTAACTATGTAGGTGTATTTTTTACGCCTTATAAGTCTTTAGAATCAGAGATATGATTTTTTTAATAGTTGCCTTTAATTTCAAATATTTCAACGATGACGACACGGCTTCACAGTCGAACTCTGCCGGTTTAGTTTGAAACTATGATTGCTTGGTGTGGTATTTATTTAAATAAATGTTTTTTTCTTCAAACCTCATAAAAGTAGCATCTTTTGTGACTTGATTCACAAGGTAGAAATAAAATAAATAAATATACATAGAAACTATATAGAATCAAGGAATGAGAAGTAACTTTAATAAAATAAACCTGTAATATCGCCCTACATGTCACTATAACACGCTAGGTAACCTAACAATAAAGTTACTAAATACCATCAATAGCTGTCAAATTTAAATAAATAACCTATGAATTGAAATATAACAGAGTTTACTTTTGAGGAAATAACATATTAAAGAATAGCAGACTTACAGATTACAATTACAGAGACGGTAACGAACATAAGAATACTTAGTGATAAGAAAAGTTTATATTGTTTTGCAGTGATTCCTGGACATATATTTCAGCCACACTGTTAGATTTCCATCCAATTGAACAACTTCAGGGGCCGTACATTATAATACTTCAAATTTAGACATGATTGCATACAAGGAGGATATAAAATTGCACAGTTTTTATTTAAACGTCAAAACGTGAAAATTTTCACTTCAATGTTTATAACAAAAAGTGAACAAATAAATATCCATAGCTACAGGGCAATTGAAATCGCAAACGTAATTTACGTAAAATGTAACGTCAGTAGTAGATATTTTTCTTTAAATATCTCGCGTGCAATTGTCCGACTCGCTTCGCTCGTCGTTCAAACTTCCACGCTCACCACACAAAGTATCACTTTTACTCCTAATAACACAATATACTATATTTATATATGTTATATTGCACTAGTACTTTTAAAGAAATATAAAATAATAATAATCTTTTCTCTTGTATATTCTGCTGTCACAAGGCTGCCACTTGTCACAATTTTAGGTTAGAATACTGTTCTGTGTTTACAATGAAGGATTTACACAATTCAGTAAGTCGGATACAAAAAACTCCCACTGTTCAATGAAACTTCACTTTTGTACAAGGTGATGATTGTAGCATTAACCAATGTTACATATTTTCAACACAGATGGTTATACTAGTATATTAACAGCAAAATAAACATTAAAAACAGTGAAATTTGTTTGTTTTATTGTAATTAAAAATCAAGTTTTTTAATTTTAAACAACTTCGTAACTTGCCGTTCAGCGAGGACCGTTTTGTAACTAATGACGATGAAACCATCAATAATTTTTTTACCTTTCGTCACCTACAGGTAAGGAAGGTATTGTCTTTGGTCAAAAAATTCGATGGTGAGTTTTTGATGAATAAGCAATAAGAGTCCCTACAATACGAATTTACTGTTTTTACGATGATGTCTGTATATGTGTGTGTATATGTGTGTATGTGTGTAAGTGTGTATGTGTGTAAGTGTGTATGTGTGTGTGTGTATGTGTGTGTGTGACACAAATTTCTCCTTCGTTAACTCCAATACTAGAATTCCAAAAGTTATAATTCTTTCATATTCCTGTTTCGTACGTCCATATGAAGAGTTGATTAGATTTTGGTTGATTAACCGGAAGTACCCTAATTTTAAGATTTTAACAGTATTTCTTGAAAAAACGCTGTTAAATATCATTTTTTGACCTTTTATGTTATTATAAATAAAAGAATATGTTATTCTCTATTCGATTTAATTATATTTCTTCATATTCAATGAATTTAGAGATAAAAAATTATAAAAAAATAACTTGCAACTTAATTATGCTAAAAGCTGCACCATGGAAACAGAATATTCAAATATTACTAATTGACAGATGTCAGTGTCAAATAAAATTTACATAATATCTTTGTGAAATGATTTTACTGGGAATATAACATTATTTAAGGTGGCAAAAACAAATCACATAAGGTAATACATCATATTATAGCTATAACCCAATTCAATATATATATATATATATGTTTTTAACTTCTACTTCTTATTTTAAGAAACATACTGTTCTTTTTACAAGTAGTTCAGTTCAGTACCAAGTAAGATCAGTTCATTTCTCCCCTAAAAAGGAAACGCCCATAGAATAGTTTGAAAAAAAATTTCTGTGTGAAATTTGTACAAAATATGTAGAATTAACGGAAGGTATTGCGCTGGCCACATCAGATTTTTATAAATGTTATTATATTTTCGAAAAATGTAGTTATAATTGAAATAATTTACAAAGTTTTTTTTTACGTTTTAATGTTAGGTTAGGTAGCATACGCAATAAATCAAAGTAGCATATATTATAATATTCTATGTATGACAAGTGATAAATTACTCAGTAACACTTTGTCATATTGTTTCATACTTTAATCGTTTGGTAATGCATTATGCTACTAGCTATTTTCATTATATAGACATAAATTATTCACTTAAAGCTAGAAAGCTGGTTTCATTTAATAAATACTTTGTTGTACTGTTTAATATATTTTATTTATTTCTGGAAATTGACGTGAAATTTGTAAACAAGAGACAAGAGAAAACTAATTTAAGATGAAATTGGTTTTATTTTCCACCAATTTTCACATCGATCAATATAAGTATGTTCTGGTGCACACTCAGGGTAGTGAAATATTACAAGTAATTATATCATATCGATGGTTTAAAGCACAATTATTGTATGTCCACTTTTTTCCTATTTCCAGTTTTTACTACATAATTTTTGTATATGACTATATCTTTGTTCCGCACAAACATAGTATATCCTTATATGTCCACAAAACGAAATTTATTATAATTTCCAATTATTCTATGTCCCATAGTTATTTATTTTTACTTCACATATGTAGCATGTCACATAAATTATATGTGCATTTAAAGGTTTTGTATTATGTAGTACATATATAGATATTGTATGTCCGGACATTGTTGTGAATAAATTATTATCTTCCATTTGTGAATTATCATTCTTAACCCTTTCAAGCTTACTGGTATAACAGCTATACCACATGTTCAAACTTCAATTCTGTTGCGGCTTGATGGTATATTGTAGTTACCACATTTTAGTTAGTACATAGTGTCGCTATCTATTGAGAAAAAAAATAATTTGTTGGGTTTTGTGGCTCTATATCGGCAAAAACGAATTTAATATTGTTTAGATATGCAAGATTTTACAGGTGGTTGTTCCGTATATACAAAATTAGTATTTTTAAATGTTTTTTGTCACTATGGCCAGTAAGTATGCATTTATTTCATTATTAGTAGTACATTCAATAGAAATTTGGTAATTTTGGAATCATACAATGTAACTTCTCATTTTTATACTATGAAAATTATGTGGTATCGGGAATGTACCACAAAGCATATCTACATATCTAAATTTTATTTTAGACAAACAATTTTGGCGTTTTTCCGAATTGGAAAACCTAGAACAAACAGAGGTTGATGTTTTATTAGCGGAAATTCCGTCGGACAATGAATCTTTATGTAGCGATGTAAATAGTGAAACTGATGATTTCGACATAGAGCCAAAGCTTCCGGAAATACTAATAGAAAATGAAGATATCAGTAATAGTGATTTTAGTGATGAAGACGACCTTCCACTTGCGCAGTTATTTCCACAAGAAGATATATTTTTGTGGAATCGTAATGTTACAAATACCACTGGCCGTGGTATTTTTTCGGAAATTGTTGGCCCATCTAACATACCAGTGGAAGCTGAAATGCCTATCGACATATTCAACTGTTTATTTCCGGATACACTTATTGAACACATAACTTATCAAACAAACCTTTATGCCACTCAAAAAGGCAAGCTATTTCAACCAACTAATGCCAAAGAAATTAAATTATTTCTAGCTATCAATATTTGTATGGGAATAAAAAAACTACCAAGCTACCGGGATTATTGGTCCGCGCAAGAACAGCTGCGTGATCAATATGTAGTCTTATGCCTCGATCTCGATTTGACTGGTTATTAGGTAACTTGCACCTAAATGACAATGTACTTCAACCTAACCGAGGAGATCCGACCTATGACAAATTGTATAAATTACGGCCCTTTCTCAACGTACTAACCCAGACATTTTCTTTGTATTATAAGCCACAAAATACAATAGCTATTGATGAATCCATGATAAAATTTAAGGGAAGATCATATCTTAGGCAATATATGCCAAACAAACCCATAAAATGGGGATACAAGGTCTGGGTACGTGCTGATGAGTCCGGTTATATAGACGAATTCCAAATTTATACCGGCAAAATTGCGGACTCAACAGAAAAACAATTAGGCCCAAGAGTTGTTAAAGATTTGACTCGATCTTTGGTTGGAAAACATTATACAGTTTATTTTGATAATTTTTTTACGGCTTTCTCCCTACTAAGGCAACTTAGGCAGGAAAATATATATGCAACCGGAACAATACGAAAGGGCAGAAAGGGAATGCCAAAAGACTTGAAACCGGACAAGGAACTAAAACGTGGCGATTATGACTTTAGAACAACGAGTGATGGCTTATCTTGTGTAAAATGGGCTGATAAACGAATAGTATTTTTAGCAAGTAACTTTGAAGAGCCCGATCAAAGCGATTTTGTCCAACGTAAAAATAAAAATGGCGAATCGGAAGCTGTAACATGCCCGACTACGCTCAAAAATTATAATCGTCACATGGGATACGTTGACAAAGCGGATATGATGAAGCAAACATACGAAATTGACAGAAAGAGCAAAAAATGGTGGCACCGGATTTTTTGGCATTTTGTGGACGTTTCTATTGTAAATTCTTTCATAATTTATAAAAAAAGGTTAAGCGACAATAACCTGGATTTAAAATCATTTAGAATTTCAATAGTAACCGGTTTAGTAGGTGCAGGGAATGAAATTGCGAAAAAAGGTCGGCGAAGCCGTGAAACTGCGATAAATAACTACAAACCACAGGTTCCATTAGAAAAAAGATGGGATCAGGCCGCTCATATGCCAGAATATGGCACTTCTAGAAGATGTGCTCATTGCAGCACACGTGCTGATCAAAAAAGAAGCAAATGGTCTTGCACAATTTGTAAAGTTGGCCTATGCCTATCAGAAAAAAGAAATTGTTTCCAAAATTATCATAAGAAGTTCTAAGAAGAGTAAATTTTATTGTGATTTTGTTAGAAATAATAAAATTTGTTTAATATAATATATCATTATTTGTTTTTCTTGCAATTTTTGTTATTAGTTCATGTTATTTGTAGTTTGTTCTGTGTATTTAAAAATATGTTTTGCTGCTTAGTGGTTACTAGGATATACCACATCATAATTATAATTTGGTGCAATTAAAAAAAAATCTAATACCAATTTATTGTTTATTGTTTACTTAGAACCATTATTCTTTGTAAAAAATCAATAAAAGTTACCAACCCTTAATTCAGCCCGGAAAGGGTTAAGTAATTTTAAATTTCAATTTATTCAAAATATAGAAAACTGGACATACAACAAATGTGCTTTAAACCATCGATATATACAAAATACATCGTACAAATATTCATAAAGAGCAAACTGAATATTAAGAACGAATGTATTTTGTGTACATGATGCGTAATATTTTATAAGATCTCATTTCTCTGAAGAAGGTACAAGTGTGCACCGAAACGTCGGTGTTGTAAGAATAAATGAATTGATTATTATAAAAAGGACACTAGTCCATAAAATCTTTATATTGAGTTAAGGTCGGTAGTGCTATCTACGACCTTAAACGTGTGTTTTGTGATGAAAAGACAGACTTCTAAATATATGGTTGTGTAGAACAGCGAAAAGTTTACATTTATTCAAGAAACGGTATTTGTTCGGGACTAGTGCCTTATTAAAAAAGGCCAAAAATGTTTAATCATTTGGTACTCAAACCACTTTACATTGTAAATTTGATTACGCTAGTCTAATTTGGTATCCTCTTTATGCCTATCAGTCAATTGCTCTTGATCGTGTAATTTTTAAAAAATTATCTCATTCAAGTTAGATGGTGTGTATCCGGAAACAGGAGTTGATCAAAATAGCTTACTTCAACGTCATTCTATACCATCTTTGTTGGACAGAAGAGCAGTATCCTGTTCTAGGTTTTTGTGGATGCTAATACACAATAAAATTGATGCATCATATTTACTTTCTTGCATCTCCTTCCATATTCCCAGATTTGCTTCCAGATTTTCGAGGACATTCTATCTGGCCAAAAACCGTACGAACATTCTTCGGCGTTCACCAGTACATATCATGTGACGTAATACTGAACTACTCTATGAAGACATTTTTCGAGTGTAAAACTGATGAATGAATATATTCCATTGTGAATATTATTATGTCATCATCATATCCGAAGTGTTAATTCCGCGGGGGTGGGGGCAGGGTCCGCTATTTTTATAGCTTGCCTCCATTTGGATCTATTCTTGGCATCCTCAGGGCTGACATCGTAGACGTGCTTCACACATTTTGATTGGTGCCACGTCCATAATTTTTCTTATATAAATATTTGACATATGGTCAAAACAAGTAAACCCCAGAGTCCGACGAAGCATGCTGTGTTGTAGTTGGCCAACATTCAGCTCCGTTATAGGGCTACGGGGCGCACCACCGTTCTATAAATTTTTGACTTTAGATGGACTGGCATTTTGCGATCACACAGAATCCCAGTCATCTGACGCCATTTCATCCAGGCAGCAGTGACTCTTGCTTTGGCGTCGAGTATATACTTACTATTTTATTCAGTTTTATACTTAATTGTGTTGTTCATGAATGGCTCTATATTTATATTTATTTACTTATGTAATTTATATATTTATTTATATCTCTTTGTTTAATCTTTGTCCTGTAATTGGTTTTTCTTGTAAACTGTTGGGCAATAAATTTATTATTATTATTATTATTTACAGCAAACGCATTTGCGAATAGGTGCCATTTCAATAAGTGGGGAAAGTCATTTACACATTCAATGATTAATAGTTTTGAATGTTTTACTTAATTTTGAATTGTGTTCGCTGCCAGCCAAAATCATGGTTCTTGGCATACGTGTATTGGGAAATTAAATCAGCATTTATTTTTTGTTTCTTTAGCAAGTGTACGCGTGTTTATGTTTTTAAACGGCCATGAATGGGTCTGCCGGATCATAATGGCAAATTATAAATCTGTCAATAAACGAAATACACTCCTGGACATTAATTTTGTCAAAAGAATCTAATTTTGGAGCACCCTGCACCCAAAGGAATATATGCTCATGAGGTGATCCCTGCATTTGAAATTTCACCGTCTCAACTGTCTTCCATGTAAATAATTTTGCAAAATAGTCGAATTTTGTTTCAAAAGCAGCATTAATTTATTGATTTTCAAGTCAAATTATCTCTCACAAGTAACTGCATCGTTTCGTATTAGTTTTTATTAATTCCGGCTACCATTTTTTCAGGGGATGAAAGAGTTAAAAATGTTGTTGGTATGCACAGTTGCTGAATAATTGCCATTAAATGTTTTATTTTAGTTTTCCAATAAGCCGATGATGATTGAATATTATACAGGGACTTATATGCAGTGCCTAATTTAACTAAACATTTATATATTTTCACATAATTGTCATTTGTTTTTGATAGGACATTTGTCGTCACTTTGATTATAATTTTTAGCAAATTGCAATATTTAATTTTCATGAATTTGTTATCTAATTGTGTGCAACGATGTATATTGTTTGTATAAAAAAATGACTAAATTTTTTGGTCATTGTTAACACCTTATCCATACCCGAATAGATAAATTTCCCATATTCCAATTTAATTATTATAATGGTTAGGTAAATGACTAGGTGAACATTTTTTTGTAGAATATAGTTGTAAAAGAAACAATATTTTTTTATTCATTCTAAGAAGACAGGAAATGTATAACTTGGTAAGTTGTAATACAAAATTTGGATGATAAGCTATACATCGTTGTCGTGTTTGGAATATTAAAAACGCTCCCTCTACTATGCAGAAAGTTCCAAACTAAACACTCGAATTCTCTTCATATTTCAGCGTAAATATTGCATAAACACTCGGGCATAATTTAAATATGTGACATTCTGGTTGCAAATCGTGCTTGTCTGATCACAATTTCCAAATTCCGCCGCATCTGTCAGCCGCCAGATGGTGTCCGCCGTCCGGTTCCCTTCCGTTCTTTCTACCCTGTTCCAGTGACGTGGAATAGAGGATGGAATTTAGAAATAAGGGTAGGAATACATAGAGGGAAACTTTGGAGGGGGTTGACTTGTTATTCATTTTTGACTGAGCAAATTTGATTCTATTCGCAGAATTCGGTAATGACGATATATCTGTATCGTTGGTGGAATCGAACCCGGACCGTTAGAAACATAACCGGTCACATAACATACTTGCACACAAGAGTTAATCTGTATGATCAATCATATACAATAATATACTTGTAGATGGCATGTAATTACTGATTAATATATGCAGATTATAGTGTCATAGTTCAATCCATAATTGTAAGTTATTTATGGTTAGGATTTAAGTCCATAACTTATAAATAATACACTCGTGGCAAAAAATAAAACCCAGACACTTAAAAATATTTTTTTGTCGCAAATGATATATAGGTTTACCAGCAAACACATTATTTATTAAGAAAAGTTCCTGAAACAGAAAAATGAACAAATATAGCAAAATTGTTTTGTTTATTAATTAGGCTTTATAGCTAAGATACGATTTATTTTTAATAAATAATAGTGTGTGTGTGTTCTTAAATAAAAGTGAGCGTCTTTTTACATAAAGTTGTGTGTTTCGCGAATGGCCTGTTAACTTGAGTCACCGTAAACGACCAAGTAGTGCTGTGCATAACCATAACCCCTAAGTACAAAAATTAAAAGAAGTATTCCCTAATCAATTGAGACCTTATCCCTAGTAAAAAAGTGTGACATTCATAATAATTATACTACAGGTGCTATAAATCTAAAAGCACTCATAATTAACTTTTAAATACTTAGATAAAAGTGAGTGTCCGTTTATATAAAGTTGTGTGTTTCGCGAATGGCCTGTTAACTTGAGTCAACGTAAACGACCAAGTAGTGCTGTGCATAACCAAAGCCCCTAAGTATAAAAATAAAAGAAGTGTTAACTTGAGTCTTGAGTTGCTGTGTATTTGCGTTTAATATAAACATAAACTACGTAGTTAAACTAAATACAAATAATCTCTCCATGTTTAATTTAATTACAGTTTTATAGTTATTATTATATATTAGTTAGGTTAAAAATACATATAAATAAATTTACCATGTTTAATTTAATTATAATATTAAAGCTATTAGTTAGGCTAAAAATACATACAATTAAACTTCCATGATAAGCTTAATTTAATTTTAGTATTAAGTTACTAGTTAGGTTAAAAATACATACAAATAAACTTACCTTGTTTAGCTTAATATAATTATAGTATAAAAAAAAACTGTTACCATATCCTCTTTGTAATGAGCATTGCTCGATATACAAATATATATATTATTATTAGTGTGTGTGTGTGTGTATTGCCTCCCCGAGCTGTAAAGACTTCTACCATATGGTTTACTAAACTTTCAATACAGTTGATAACTCTTCGTGGTAATTATTTTTCTATTCTTCAAAAATAAGAAATGTTAGATATTGAATGGTTTTTGTACGGACTGCGATCTGACTATCTTAATAATCAAGTTATCCGCAGAAGATTTCAAATTTTATTTTCAAATTAATAAATAATTATATTTAATCATAGCTTCGTTAATAAAACATAAATTTCCCAACCCGTCAGCAGGCATATAGCCCCAACCAATTACGTTTACATACCTAGTCGTTTTTATCGTGCCACACAAATTATTTGTGTATACCTAGCTATTTGATATTCTCCAAACTATACGCTTACCATCTGAACCAAATAAATTAAATTTATTGTTTTCTGAGAAAATAACTATCCCAAAATTCAGGACAGTTTTTGTCGTGAAGTCTAGTGTGGCACGATATAAACGATTGTGTAAATATTATTGTGTTGGGCTGTATGCCTGATGGTTGGGAAATTTATGTTGTGTTAGTAAAACTATGAATAAATATAATTATTTATCAATTTTAAAAGAAAAGGTGCGGATAAATTCGGACCTTATTGTTAAGGTATGACTATTTTACAACATACCGAAACAACTTAAAACACCTCCCCAATCTCCTGACTTCAACCCTATTGAGAATTGATGGTTGGAAATAGATGGGCGACCCAGAAAAAAATTCCACTATTCAGCAACTCCAGACGAATCTGCAATGTGCATAAAATCCACCTCCCATATCATTTAATTTAATAAAATCGATCTCTTGACTACTGGAAATTGTAAATAAAGTCAATGAGTATTATGTGTTAATTAATTTTAAAACTATAAATGTACGAATAATTTATTTTTGTACTCATGCATTGAAATGTGTTGGTTTCGCGTCGATTAAGCAACGCCCGAAACGTCAATTTCCCAGGTCTCCACCAGATAAGTGACCGGGAAATTTTGAAATAAACACTCTCCTATTTGTAAAGCATTCCTTAAAGAACTATATTTATAATAAAAAAACTATAGTTTTTCAAACACTCGTTCGCTTAATAATAATAAGAGAAGATGCTGGAATATTCATTGAAATTTAATTTTAAAATAATGAATTTAGTGCATTTGGTTCATACTGTTGGCAACAATTTTTGCTCGGCGGGAGTGGGTAAAACAGAGCACTTGGGAAGTCGGTAACACATAACCAACAAACGTAATGTAAATTGTAACAAAAAGAAATTTAACAAGTTTATTAAGTTTAAATTTGCTAAATACTTGGTAAGTAATAAACAGTTATTTAAATACCATGATTAAATTAAAATTTGACACATTACTCTGAAATTAGCTATAAAGCAGTGTATATGTATAATATTATGTAATAGTTTTAATAAATAAAATTATTTGTACAAAAATTACTAATTATTTGTGTTATACTTGTACAAAAAATATTGTAAAAACCGCGTGCGTGAACCGTTCTATGACAGCGGTCGCAAGCTCACTCCGCCAGACACTCATCCGGGAACCAAACGTTCCCGCACTTGGTATGTAAATAACTATTTCAGCACTATTACATAAAGTAAATTAAATGTTTCTTTTTAATTTATAATTTGATGACTGTCATTTGATTCTGAAATATCGAAGGAAGACAATTATTAATTTTTTAAATGATTTTCTTTTTTGGAAACCCTTTTCATTTTACATTTTACTGATTAAAATAAAGTGTAAGAACAATGTTGTGAGCCACTGTACATTTTCAAACTTATGTTTAGGAACATAATAGAAAATTATTTGTTCCATTAAAATGCAATTAACGCTTCAAAAGAATATCCGATTGTTTCATGTGTGAGTTGTATAAGTAAATTATACATCTTTGTCGGCTTTATCTATTAATTAGGAAAATGGTCTTTTTTCTATTCCTGTTGTCTACGCTCATGTGCAGCAACTTTTGCTGTATGCAGATCGAATCACACTCGCACTTGACTATGTAAATATGTTGATTGCGTGTGTGAGTTTAAAAATCGCTTAAATTCTCGCGCTCTGTAATTAAAGGAACGCATGTTGACGATTTTTGGAGTTTGATTGCACCGCTTACTTTAATTAATTTCAAATTGTTTATAGAGAAAACAGCGTAGGTGTTAAGTTGGGCATGAAACATGGAAAATTCTCGTTAGGCTAATTGCTTAATATGACGGGCATGGTTTTATATGAAATATTTTGCGTTGTGGAAAATAATTACACGGTTAGTGTTGTGGGTTATGTCATATCTCAAACTAAAGTTCACTGTGGCTGTTTAGAGTTTTGTAGTTTGATTATTTTAATGATCAAACATGGTTCTTGACTTATTTTTGAGTCGAATAAAGCAAATAAATGGTACTCAATAATATTTGTTGAAAATACCTGCCGTCAATTATTTACAAATTCCATACATAAATTCTCTTGTAAAACTTTCTAAATTTCCAGTAAAATTATTCCATAAACAAACTGTGCAAATGGCACTTGACACGGACATCTTTTTCTTCTTCTTTAGCTTTTCTCATTCGTTATTTATTTCTATTTTGCGGGTCGTCCTCATTCGGTTGCTTTTCTCTGAAGCCTTCCGCAATAGGTACAGTCCTTCCACCTTATCTTTGGTCTTCCTCTGTTTCTTCCACCTTCTACTAAGCTGTTCACTCTTGTTCAAACATATTTTTCATCTCTCCTCATGACATGTTTAAACCAATGTAATCGTCACTCTTGTTTTCTAGACACTTTTAATACTCGAGTTACTTCCCTTATTCTTTAATTACTTACCGTGTCTTCCCCAAAAACCATCTCAATATCCTCATCTCCGTCACATTAATTTTCTTTTGATTGACACTAGCATCTGTCCACCATTTGTCAGTTAGAATTTTCTTAATATAGTAGCTGTGTCCATGGTTATACCATAGCTGGCTGATTTATGCAATTTTATTTCTTTAACTCAATATATCTACTGAATATGAAGAATAAAATGCAATTAAATCGTATAGATAATAGAACAATTTATAATATTTTCAATAACATTAAATGTGTAAGTAATATTTAACAGTGTTTTGCCAAGAAAAATTGTTAAAATCTTCAAATGAGGGTACTTCCGGTTGACCAATTATAACCAAAATCTAACCAAGTCTGCATATGGATGTAAGGAAGAGGAATACCTAAGAATTGTAATTTTTGGTATTCTAGTATTGGAGATATCGCGGCCCAAACCGCGGTCACATACACACGCACATACACACACACACACACACAGTCATACAGTGAAATCGTATTGTAGAGACCCTGAAACGTGCTTATTCATTGAAAACTCACTACCGTTTTTTTTTTGACCAAAGACAATACCTTCCTTACCTAGAGGTGACGGAAGGTAAAAAACAGCTATTCTTCTTCAAAGAAAACATTGATCAACATTATTGCGATTAAATATTTTAAAATTTATAATTCAGCATAAAACTAACAATAAATTATAAGAAAAGGATTTCTTGCATTATTATTAAAGATGAAAATGTTATGGTGTCTCTAATTACTGCAACTCAAAAATGCACACACACACCGCATACAAACATAACATGTCTTGTTTCTAGGACAAAAGAGCATTTATTACAAGTCCTACGTCACTTAGATGCAGGTTCATGTCGTTCTTCTAGCTGGCTCTCACGCAGTCCGTAGACTATGTGGGCGTTTTATCTTCGTTGTTCTCAATATTCAAATGTGGCAAACCATGGTCTTTTAAACTAGTTCGCCTTTTCAGAATGAAATTCTGTGTATTTAACATTTGGGGAATTTACTTCTTTAATATCTCTTTCAATTTGTTTCATTTTCGGAGTCGTTAGATTGTATGAGATTCAGAGTCGTTCCTGTCTTCATTTTACGATTCTTCCCTTAATCCTTCTTGTTCCGTTTCTTCTCCTCCTGATTCCTTGTTTTCGGGTTCACTATTTATAAAATATTTCTCTTCTGAAATTTCACCAAACTCTCCTCACATTTGAAGCCTTCACTGTACCCTTTTCTTCGTACTATGATGTATTAATTTAGCCAAAAAATATACCAAAATATTCAGTAATATTAAAAAATTCCGTAATTTACCTTTCAAATAGATATACACGAAAAGTTACTTTAGTAGTGTTTCGGGGTATACCATTTTCCAACAAACTTCCAAAAGATCTGATGCCCAATTAAAAGTTTATAGATATTTGAAAATGATCCTATTCTCTCAGTACATTCAGGGTGGTGACCGTGATCCCGGAACATAGGACTTTAACATGTAAAATCATACTTTCTTAATTTCCTGCCTCCCTTCAAATAAAAGTTGTAGAGCATAAAATTCTGCATCTGAATCAATAAGCAACATTAATTCTGTATGCCTTTGCAACGGCAGAAATTAGGTATGAAAATGTCGAAAATCACATCAAAAATAGTAATAGCCATGGAATTGAGACAAAATAAATAACAAATGTCTAACGGTTTATCTGTCATGTTAGGGCAATTTATTTTTATTAGATATTATTTCTAATATCTGTTTCATTTAACAATTATCTGTTAATTTAAATTGATATTTGTTGACTTGAACAGATTTTACAAATAATAATGAAATTAAATGAACCTAGCTTGACAAACAAATCGTTAACATTTGTTAATTTTTTGTTTCAATTCCATGGTTATAGCTATTTTTGCGGTGATTTTAACATTTTCATACCTAATTTTTGGCGTTATAAGGCATACAAAATTAATTTTGCTTATTGATTCAGATGAAGAATTTTATGCCCTAGAACTTTTATTTGAAGCTTTTTTTATCTAAAATAATTAGGGAAGCAGGAAATTATGAAAATCTGATTTTACATGTAAAGTCCTTTGTTCCGGGGTCGCGGACACCACCTGTATATAATCTTAAGCTATGTGATTCACAGGTCACTCTTATTTTTAATTTGGGACTCTTGGTACTAGGGTTTGACATATCTCACGCCCGCAACACTCAACGTAGGGTTAAAATAAATTATGTATTTTTTTGCACGAATATTTCATTCATTGGCGATGCAAGTTCGTATATATTTTTGTGCGTACCATTTGATATCAGTTTATAACTCCAAGGTTGTAAAAAATATATTCTATCACAATAATTACTTCATTCCAAATATATTTGAAATATACGTGATAGTTTTATTTATAAAGTTCATGTCCAATCAAAGTAACAGGTTGAAGTAAAAGGTAAAATGATTTTTTTAGAAGAACTGTAAGGCAATGACATATATATTTGAGGTCAACTAGCCACAAAAGTATTGTTTTTAATATCATTTGGTTTAGTTGTAATCTGATAATTGTTTATAAAAGTAAAGCTATATTTATAACCTTCATATCAACATAAATAAATAATGCATCTTCAAAACATGGAAAGGGACGCCCAAAGGATGATGAATCACACGAGAATCTTCGCAAGAATAAACGCCAGGAAGAAAAAGAAGAAGATATGAAAAAGTTTGTTATTTAGGTGAATTTTTAAAGGACACTTTATTTAGTGAAATACAGGGTAATTCATCTGTTTTTTTTTTAATAACTCGATTGTTTTAAATGTCAAGGAAAAAGTTTAAAACGCAGTTTAATTTAAATTATTTTGTCTACAAATAATACAGGTTTTATAATGTATCGTTTATTAATTTAGTTGAAGTGTAAAAATCAGAGAAATATTATTAATTAAAATAAATATTTATTAAACGACAAATAATAAGATAACTAACACCATGGTTAAACAAGTATAAGTATTTAAGACTAAGAATATTATTAAATACTTAAACACTAAGATTATCTGTCAGTTACAAACATTTTAATTTTTCCATTTTTTCCATGGCATTATTTAGGCTGTGAGATTTATTACAACAAATTATATTATATTCTTTTATCTCTAAATCAATGAAAGATATAATAAAATGTATACATAAATGTATCAGACAGAATTTAATCTTCTTTAATATTAGCAGGAACAAAAATTTTCAAAAAATAACATTTAAAAGATTTTTTTTAAGAATCTGCTACTTGCGGTTGTCCAATTATCACTAAAACCTTTTCAACTCTTCCCATTAATGTCCGATTGAGAAATACGTAGTTAAACAGATATTAACTCTTACAGTTTTTGAGAAATCGTCCTTTCAGCATCCACACACACATACACATACACACACATATATCCACACACACAGACATCATCGTAAAAATGTTAAAATCGGATTGTAGGGACCTTTAATCGTGCTTATTCATTAAAATCTGGATATACGATTTTCATCAGGAATCCAATACCTCTCTTAGCGAGAGGTAAAAATTGAAATATTTATAATTTTCCGTTACTGTATATGAACAATTTGTCTTTTTCTCCATAATTCTAATATTAGAATAAACGAACATATAAGGTGTATAAAGTATAATTCTAATAATTCTGCATTTGCCGAACATATAAATATTTATGGGCACAAATTCGACGTTAAAACTGATGTTAAAATATTACAAGACAACAGCAGAGCTCTCGATTTCTTGGAAAATTTAGAAATTAAAAAGTCACGCATTGATAATGAAACCCTATGTTTAAATGATAAAACTAATTTAAATAATAGCGCGAATATGAATATTCTATTAAACCTCGACGCTATCACGTGATAAATTTCCCTTCTGCATTATCCTGTTGATTCCTTTATTCTTTCATTACTAGTTGTACGTATCTGACGATTACTTTTTCATATTTTTTCCAGAACATGCATTTACCTTTTTGCGTAGTAATTTTTCTGTAGTTTGTAATGTGTAAGGATTTTTTTTTGTATTGTATTTATTTTTGACATGTGCATTGTAGTTACTTGTTTATTTTTGTATTTTGTAGTCTCTACCGGACTTTGAAAATGATCATGTAAATGATCGAAATCGGTCAGTCAAATTAAAAAATCTGATGTGGCCAGCACATAACCTCTCGCTGTATATTTTACCTGGCTGTATGCATAAAGCAAAGAATATTTTTATAAATACAAATAATATATTCATATAAATCTATGACGTATAAACTTCTTTATTATTCAATAATAGCATGTCTCAACATAAAGATATTTACCATAAATTATGTTACAATAAATTACAAAGTAGAGTTTACCATATATAAATATTAGGCTGGTAACAGCAATTTTCAATTCGAACATTAATTTTGGGCGGTCTAAAATGTATACTCGTATATCTGGATTGTGCATCTATTCTTATATATCTTCTTTTACATTTTATTTTTTCATACTTGTTATATCTAAATAACCTTAATTCCCTTTAATAAAGTGACGGATAGATTGCACTCCGATTATTCTTATATCGATGTGTAATTTTGTCAATATTTACAACATACTTGAGAAGAATTTGATAGCTTTTTCGCAATTCAAAGTTACTCTAGTCTACAGTACTGGTGTACATTGTCCCATAATGTTTGAAACAAATTTAAGTCCTTCAACCTAGACTTGTCATCTCCATAATAGTCACAGATCAAGAATTAAGGGATTCTCCAAATACATTTTTCTTTCATTACTCATTATTTCTGACACTGACATTTATCTGTCAGTTACAAATAATTTAAATTTGCAACTATTTTTCATGGCATTCTTTCGGTTGTAAAATTAATTACAACATTATTTTATATATTATATTCCTTTTATCTCTAAATCTATAAAATATGTATAAAAATATTTAAATGTATCAGAAAGAGAATTTATTTTTCTTTAATATTATCAAGAAAATTTTTCAGAAAATAATATTTAGAAGATTTTTTTTCAAGAATCTTCTACTTCCGGTTGTCCAATTGTTACCAAAACCTTTTCAGATCTTCCCATGAATGTCCGATTGGGAAATACGTTGTTAAACAAATTTTAAGTCTTATAGTTTTTGAGTAACCGTCCTTCCAACATCCCACACACACACATCCACACACACACACACATACACACACAGACATCATCGTAAAAATGTTAAAATCGGATTGTAGGGACCTTAAAACGTGCTTATTCAATAAAATCTGGATATGCGATTTTTAGCATGAATCCAATACCTCTCTTAGCGAGAGGTAAAAAGAACAGTGTAAATAAGACATTTTAGGTTTTATTTAAAAACCTTTCCTCTAATTGTAACGTGACCGTCGTAACTTTTTGGTCCGCGAATAATCCGTCTGAAGAAAATTCCCAATTATCATAACCTTTTCATTAAAGAGGCCATAATTAAATAAGATAATTTATTCCATTTCATCTCGTAACATTTGGCCAATTTCAAAACATGCAATCCTCATTTCAATATTCCATTACGAACATTAAGAAAATCTTTAGAATATCATCCTCAAAGTTGAGAATTAAATACACAGCTTCATTCTTCATTGTATCACACAACTGGGGTAAAATTATTCAACTTTCACATTAAAATTTTGATTAAAACAATTGCAACTTACTTTTGACAGGAAGAATATTTTATCAACTCACTTAACTTCTCCAATATAATTAAAGAGCATATCACAAAACGCTAGACTATAAGAACGACATTTTCATAGACACTTCGATGTTTAGCAACCTATTAAACTTTGTTTATTGTTTCTTTATTGTTTTAGTCTTGTTAGACAATTCTAAGAGAGTTATTGTATTCTACTGATAGTAAAAATGCTATTTCATATTTCACTATATGTATTTACGATTGAGTAATGTTGCTGTAGATATTATATTGTCGTGCCTTCTCGTTTGCACTGCCCTATTGTCGTTAAGTACTTCGAGTTTGTTGTGGGAAGTTTTAAAAAAGCTGCCGACAAACGTAATTTTTATTTTAAAATGTTTAATTTTCAATGTTGTTTATGGGCTTCAATTACACTCTGAACGTTATAATTTGTGCAAAAATCTGATGGGACCAACACAATACCTCCCGCCATTTACCTATGGATCAACGCAAATAATTCGAATTTTAAATGGCATAAAATTAACCCTTGTGGTAAACGCCCGCACAATACAAATATGTCATCATCATTACCGAAATGTGTGTACAAATCAGATTAGCACACCAAGCAATGGATAATATGCCGTGATAATATATTTATTTGTTTCTTTATTAAATACATACCTGTATATTTACTAATGCTAGAAATTATTTATTTTAAGTTCCTTTCCATAAAACTATTGTTCTATTTACAATTTTCCTTTTAAAACGTTACTATTGTAAATTTGAAATGATTATTTTTTTGACAGTGACATTTATCTGTCAGTTACATACATTTGAGCTGAACTATGTAACCATGGAGATGTATTTAAACATTTAAAGCATAAGCTCCGAGATATAATTTTTATATTACTTTATAAATTTATCCATAAAATATATAGTATTAAAGCAAACCTGTAGAAAATGGAATAATCTTTAATTTTTATAATAACAAATTACGAAAAAAATACATTTAAACGTATTTTTTGAAGAAAAACTATCTTGAGCTTCAAGTAAACTGCCATTTCCGGTTATCCGATTGCCACCAAAATCTAATGGCTTCTGTCCATATTAGAATAAGGTAGAAATACATGGTTTCAAAACTTTCTGAATGATAGTACATACACACACACATACATACATACATACATACATACATACATACATATGTACATACACACAGGCATTATCGTGAAAATGTTAAAATTGGATTGTAGGGACCTTAAAACGTGGTCATTTACTAAAATCTCGATATGCGATTTTAAGCAAGGGTATGTAAAAAAAGCATTTTTATTGTTGTGAAAAAAAAGCTTTATTTATCCTACTACCCCGGGGCAAATTGGTGCCCAAAAATATGAATTAACTCGCCGTCACTCGCGTTTTTAGATTTAATCTAACATTTTTAGATTTTTCCTTTTTAAATTGGGAGGGGTGGGTGTAGTAAATTTCAATATTTGGAGCCAAATGGCGAACTGCTAGATAGGTCGGAAAAGGGTTTTCGACTATTCAGAATACTATGTGAAAGAAAAATAAATGAAATTTAGTGTAACTTTATAAGAAGAATTGATTTTTCGGTTGTGAGGTTAGTTTGTTTTCGTATATATTTATTGTTCGGTAAAGTCAATAAATTTGTATTTTGTACTTATAATACATAATTAATAAATATTTTGCGATGAATTTTTTATTTTTATAACGATAAACCTATTTTCATCGTATTGGCGCTTAAATTTTGATTTTAACACTAGATGGCATCTTGTAAGAAATGCTCGAACTAGACTAACTATATATCTCTATCTCTAGTTGTCTCTTTCTGGCTAGCGGAAATCAAAACATTCGGTGAAGACGGATTAGGAATGTTTTGTCTATATTTCGTCGTTGGCCTTTATAACACGGTTACCGACCAGTCAAGTTCAGAATGTAATGAATTTCAAAATTACCGAATTATTTATAACAAGGAATCCATGGCAACGAAGTTTCGATGACAAAATTGAAACATTTTCAATATTATGATCTGGTAAATTACTTGACTGGGATGGATGATGAAGGATAACGATATTTTTGGAATTCAGTCATCTTTATTTTATTCTCGAATAGTTTCGACACCACGTGTGTCCTCAGGGGATGAGTTTTCTTAACTTTTTGTTGAAAATAGTGAAAATATTTTGTGATTTAACAAATTGTATAAATACATGGAAATTGTGTTTTTTTTTTAAATACAAGAATTGTCAAAACGAACATATTTAACTGTTAAATTAAATTTAACGGCTAGCTATCACTGTGACGAAAATTGTATGGCCAGATGGCTAAAATTATGCCAGAAATTTATCTAAAACTAGCTCCTATGTAAATGAGTATTATTACTTGTTGATCTTTCTCAAACTTAAGTTGCTTATTATACTACCATAATTTATTAAAGCCCAAATTATTATTTTTAGAATCTATTTGTACGAAAATTAATTTAAAAAATTCTGAAAATGAAGAGCAACTCGGAAGAATAATAGAAATAATATATGTAGTTGGAAGAAGTATGAATCTGGTGTTGAATGCTGGATAAATCCAGGTGTTAGTATTTGAAAGGAGTAAATTGGTACCTGAGTGCAATTTGTTGGTAGATGGAGTGAAACTGGAGCAGATTGAAAGAAGAGTGAGTGCGGGATGTAAGGTAATGGGTGCTTTGGGTACGTTTGCACGGAACGTTAACGTATCTAGGGATCCTCGGTTAAGTGTATATAATGGAGTGCTAGTGCTTGCTTTGATGTATGGAAGCGAATGTTGGGCATGGACGGAAAAGCATAAAAAGAGAGTGACTGCCGCGGAAATGAGGTATTTACATGGTGTATGTGGGTATATAAGACAGGATCGCGTGAGGAATAATTTGTGTATGAAGAATGTATGGTTAGGAAAAATGTTGTTAAGAGAGTGGGTGTGGTCAGTTGAGATAGTTTGGTCATGTGGGGCGAATGGCGAGTGAACGGGTTGCAACGCGTATATACCTTGGTGAAGTTGAGGGTTTTCGATTGCGTGGTCGACCAATGTGTAAGTGGATGGTAGGGTGCTAAAGAGAGAAAGTTTCCAAATGGGAAGAAAAGAAGAGCATGTATGAATCCGCTTATGAGTGTGGCCGAGGCGAAAAAATTGTGCTTAGATAGGAATGTGTGGCGAAAGATGAGTGTTTCCTAACTATTATTGTGATCCGGATGCGGTATTTTGCTACCAAATTCGGTCACTTTAATATGTTAGAGTGAGGATTTGTTGTAGTATGTTGATGTTGTTTGTGCTAACCCACTAAGTAGGATATGGGTGATTTTATGTGTGTATGCTGATATTTTAACTTTTATAGATTTATAAAGAAACAAATTTTAACATGAACGAAGCTTTTTCAATGCAGATTATTTATTAAAAATATTTCATTTTTAATTATAGTGAACCTTATATGCCTCCATGACCTTAGTATATTTTAGGCATATTTAAAATGTTCTCGGTTAATTATAAGTGTGTATCTGCGGCAGGCTGAAAAAAGTCAGATAATATTATTGATTTTTGAATTAATAGTTATGAAACTAATGAATATTATGAAAATTAATCATTTATATTAAAAATATATTCTTTAAACCATGCGAAAAGAACCATAAAAGTTTATTCGATGTTTTCATTAAAAATTTTAAAAGTACATGAAATTAAAACCATGGATTGTGTCCTCCAAAGTTTAGCAAAACAAAAACAATTAAATCTACTTTCACTACCATTTAAATATCTCTAGTTCATTTACCAAAATCTCAATTACAATTATCAATTATAAGTTGAATCAGCGAATCACGTCACAAACATTCCCAACTTTGATTGCTTCTGCGACATTTCCCCGGGAGTAAGAAAACACTTACCCCTCAAAATTACTCATTCCTTTCGTTTGAATTTGCCGCGTCCCTCGACGCCAACGCCAACTATTTGATTAGAGGGTGGAAGAGTTGGAAGTTTCCGCATTGTTTGCTTCTAAATTAATCCTATCAGTAAGTTTGCCAGGGAGGAATTAGGGGATTAGCCGATCGTGGATTAGATCAAGTACTGCCCTGGTGGCTAATGGACTACACTGACTACAGTGTTGCAGGAAAAATAACAACGAAAGAGTTTTGTTCTGTGTTGCTTGGTTACAGTTTCTGCTTTGATTAAAAAGAAAACAGAACATCGTTCATTGATCTTATATAAAAATGAGGGTTGATTCCGCAGACTATTTTATGGCGGACATTGATCCTGTTCCTTGCTAACAAATTTAATAAATTTTGAGCACTTTTTTATTTTTTAGCAAGGTCGGGAAACCTTCTGAAAAAGTTTTATTTTAAATAGGTATTAAGTTATTTTTGTAAGATTCTATATTTTGTTAAAAAAATCTGATGTGGCCAGCACAATACCTTCCGTCAATCCTGTGTATTATGTACAAATTCCATACATAAATTTTCTTGCAAAAGATTCTAAATTTTTGGTATTTTATGATTCCCTTTCTCGGCAACGGAATTCCATACTCCTGATAACAAACAAATCACATGAAATAAGAAAATCATGAAATTTTGAATGAAAAATTATGACACTTGTCAGTTATGGACATAATTAATTGCTGTCATTTTGATACGGGTCCCCATATCTGCTTGCCAAAGGCAGCAATGTCATGTCACTGCACGCGCCCTATACATATTTTTTTTGCAAAAGATCCTATATTTCCAGTAAAGTTATTTCATAAACAAACTATGCAAATTGCACTTGACACTGACATCTTCTTCTTCTTTAGTTTTCCCATTCGTTAGGGGGTCGCTATTTTTTATTTTCTTCTTCCACTAATTTTTGTTTTGCGTGTCGCCCTCATTCAGTTCCTTTTCTCTCAAGTCTTCTGCAATACAGTCTTTTCATCTTATATTTGGTCTTCCTATATGTTTCTTCCACCTTCTATTAATTTATTCATCGCTTCTCATGACATGTTCAAACCAATGTAATCGTCTCTCTTATATGTAGAAACTTCTAACACTAGAGTTACTTCCCTTATTCTTTCATTGATTTACATTTTATTGATACTGACATCTGTCAATTTGAATTACCTGAATATATTAGCAGTTTCCATGGTTATGTTAGCATAGCTGGCTGAATTATGAAATTTATACGAATCTTTTATCTTTATTATTCTTTAACTCTATATCTGTTGAATATGAAATATAAAATGCAATCAAATCGTATAGAGAATAATATATTCTTTAAGTTATAACATTTAACTGAGTTTTTCAAGAAAAACTGTTAAAATCTTCAAATGAGGGTACTTCCGGTTGACCAATTATAACCAAAATCTAAACATGTCTGCATATGGTTGTAAGGAAGAGGAATACGCAAGAATGTAATTTTTGGAAATCTAGTATTGGAGATATCGTGCACGAAAAAGCGGTCACATACAGACACACACACGCACATACGAACACACACACACACATACAGACATCATTGTAAAAATAGTAAAATCGTATTGTAAAGACCCTAAAACGTGCTTATTCAATGAAAACTCACCACCGAAATTTTTGACCAAAGACAATACCTTCCTTACCTATAGGTGACGGAAGGTAAAAAGATCAAATAGTATTCACAGCCTTAATACTTAAATAACTAATTTTGATTGTATGACTATCGATCAGTGAGCCGATTTTGCCCAATCGGGAAGGAAAAAATTAACATATAAAACTTAAAATGCAGCGTACGACAAGCGTCGTGATATGTGCTAGTGTGCTCAGAGAACTTTTTGACGGAACATACCGATGATTCTCGAGAGGCTACGAAAGAATCACCATATTATAATCAGAATGCAGGATTGCGCATGTGTCAGATCGCTTGTGAACAGCATGGGTCACGAGCGCACACGTGACCCTTAGTCTGTAGCCAATCTAAGTGTGGGGTGAGACTGTCACTTTGCGGTGGCGGCAATTTGAATGTTAGTGTTCTATGGGTGTAACCATCAAACTGACGTTTAAAAAGTTAGGTATTTTTTTTGTATTCGCTTGAGGTTTTGTTGTGTTCTTTTGTTTTGCTGCATTTTTTACTCTTTTAGCGTGTTTTGTGTATTGTTCTTCTAATTTTTACTGCTGCTTTGAATTTATTTCATATTTATTGTCTGTGTTGTACTCGTATTATAGTATTTGTGTTTTGTTAGAATGACTTTTTAAGTCATGTAGTAAGAATTTGTTCGTTCTTGCTTAAATTTAGGGGACCTAGGTTAAAAAATATTAGTTTATACTATTAATAGACATTTACACTTTGTACCTCGTGTGTCTGTCGCAGAAGGTATATGCGGAAAAGTGACAACTTCTCCTTCATGGATGCTGCACATTCCACAATACAACAAACTCCTACTACATGGGGTATGAGTGTCTATTCTAATAATTCAGTTAGCGACTCGCTAAGCGTGTGATATCGCTACCCCACTACTGTTCCGCAATGATGACGTAATGTCCCTACTACCGAAATGCGATGATGACGTATTGTCCCTACCACTGAAATGACGTTATTCGACACCAAAGTATTTCGACTCTCGCTAACTAAGAATTGAGTGTTTTGTTTCTAAACTATGGCTTTTCGTATTTTGTTGTTCGTACTGCTGAAGTAAAGGAGAGAAGAGAAGAAGCTAGAATTGCTCGAAGATTAATTTGGGATGCACATAATCTGTTCCAATTGCCCGAAACGGAATTTCTTGAAAATTTTAGACTGGGCATGGACAAACAAGTTTCTTTGTACGTGGTAAATATTTTAAATTCACATTTAAATTATGGCAGTTATAAAAATCGAATTCCTGCCCATTTAAGAGTAAGTACTTAATTTATTCATAAAATAAATATTAACCGCTCTCAGTGACTTTCAATTTTGTCGCCCATCAGCCCCCAAAACTTTTCCGCGAGCAAAATCCTCATGATCATAAAATGAAGCAAAGTTTCCTTTCGGTCTCTATATACCCTCTCTTCTCTTGCTTGTTTTTGAGACATAATTAAATTTAAACAAAACTAAATAAAAAGTTACAAATAATTTATAAATTTAATCTAAACTAAAAATATTGAAAAATAACCTATTACCTATACTAAAAGAACTAAATTAAATTTATATTAGGTACTCTAAAAAGAAAAACCAACTAAAACTTACTTTAATAGTAAAATAAAAATAAGCAATAACAAAAATTTAAAAAATGAAGAAAATAAGACTAAAATGTGTAACACCCGACACAAAAGAGCGAGAACCAGCACTAGATCACAAATGAAACTATATTGAAATTCAAAATGAGCGCTTTAAACTACAGCATTGCCATCTAGTAGACACTTTTTTACTTACTTGCTAGCAAGCGTGTAATATTAAAATACACTAAATGAATTAAAAGTTACTAAATGGTGACGTAGCTTGTACGTCATCATATGACGTCACTAACAGTGACGAAATAGCGTGTATACAGTGTCGCTTCAATTGGAATAGACAATAGACCCCATGGTTTACTTAAAAAGTCAATCTATCAAAACACAAACAATAAATATTAAATAAGTTCCAAGCAGCAGTAAAAATTAAAAGAACAATAAATAAAACACTCTAAGTCAAAAAAAAAGCAAAATAAAAAAAAACTTCAAGCGAATACAAAACAACAAAATGTTAAACATTTTATTTATTAAATAAATTTGCATTTTGTTATAACTAAATGTATTTTTACTCACAAAACCAAAAGTTTTTAAATTATTTTATTGTTTTCATTCACATACTAACAAAACTATTTATAACAAGTGTAACAGTTTAAAATTGTGATAATATATTTATGTTCGAATGAAAAACAAGTTATAAATTCTTATTTATTCACGCTCTCATTTCTGTCGTAATATTAATCCAGATAAAATACGGTTTTAGTAACTTTATAGATAATAAATTACAATCAAATCTAGATACTAATACAAGATTATGTGAATCATTCGTTATCTATGTCGTCATGAATATTTAATTATGCTAATTCGTGTATTTATTGGTAATTTTGTTTTAATTATCTCTGACTCCAGTAGTGTTTTATCCTCTCGCTGTATAAGCCAGTGATTTGTGAATATTTCCATGTAATTCTTTACTTTTTATGAAGCAATTTCATGCTTGGGAAATTCGTCCGGTTGAAGAGTTTGCAAACAAATTTATGAATAATTAATTAAGTAATCTGGCATTATCTGGTCAGAAGATCAGTCAGTAATTTATTTATGAAGTTTTTATGTTCGATTAATGATGTACCCATTGGTTATCTCATTTGTATCTACTGCTTTTTGTGATTAATCTGGAAATGAATGCTCATTGAAGATAAATATATTTATATCCTTAATATTTTCGAAATTATATGTGAACAAAGTGAAAATAATAAGTTAATTTAATGAAAAATAAATGTTGCTTGAATGGTTTCAGAATTCATTTTAATTTAATACGTGTGAAATGAAGTGAATTTATGTTTGTATATTATAATAATAAATCTTATTTGTAGCCGATATTGAAATTTCCTTTATAAATTCTACTTCAAATATTAATATTGATTCTGAGAAAGCATCGTATAAAATTAATTAAATAATTCAAATATATGTGAAGCATGATGATTGCATTTAATCTGTATTTTATACCGTATGTACCTAATAATATTTTTGCTTTATAATCGGATTAATTTAACATAAATGCATTTCAATTAGACTACGCCACAAAAGTAGTAGGTATAGGTATTATTTTACAATTATTGCATGGTCTTTGTAGGGATTTAATTTAGTTTGTTGTAATTAGTTGTAAACCTTTCGAACAAAGCGATATTTTATATTATAATTGGCAATTAATAGGTATTCTATATGAAATTTTGATTTCTTCCTTGTTTACTAATATTTTACTATTACGATTCTGTTACCTTTTACTAATAGCGTTTTCCATTTATACACGGTATTAATTTTAATTGGTACACTATTGTTATCTCGAGGAGTATAGGAGCTATGAAGTTGGTTAAATTAGCAAACAATTTCTATTTTATAAATATTTGAGAAAAATGCAAATGAAAATTATCTTGTTATAATTTAAAAATAAACGGCTTGACATCTATCAACGACGATTGTCATGCACAACGTACTAATTCATTAGTTTTTTATTTTGTCAAAAATAAATATTATAATGGTTTTTTACCTTCCGTCACCTTTAGGTAAAAAAAATTTCGATAGTGAGTTTCTAATGAATAAGCACGTTTTGGGATTCCTAGAATACGAATTTACTATACCGTGAGTATTTTTTAACATGAAACATGGTTACGATTTGATTGACAGCAATGTATTTGCCTGTCTCATTTAAAATGAAACATAGGGGACAATTTTGACATTTGTTTACTCTCTCAGTGTCAAAAAACCAATTTGAAATAAAATGGTTTATACTGTGGAAGAGAAGGTGCAGATTATTACGTGGTATTATTCGAATTTTAATCCAAGTTTAAGGTAAGTGTCGGACTTGTTCCGCGCATCATTTCCTGACAGGCCTACACCAAGTGCAGCAACAATTTTAAGAATAGTGAATATCTTTAGAGGAAATGGTTGCGTCCAGCCTGCACATAACAGTAGGAATAGATCCTGTAATATATTAACTGCGCAGAAAAAACATGAAATTCTGACTTATATACAAATACACAATAAGAAGAGATTAACATTAAGAGAGATTGGGTATAAGCTACTGCTGTAAGCAAAGCTACTGTACACAGACTATTTAAAAAGCAGCATTACAGATCATACCATTTCCAAAATCACCAGGAGTTAATTATTGACGACACGAGACGAAGAATAAATTTTTGTGAAAGAATGTTTGAAAACGTTAATAACAATTCAGATTTGCTGCAAAATATACTTTTTACGAACGAAGCAACTTTTTATTTACATGGCGAGGTAAATTCACAAAATTGTCGATATTGGTCCAGGGAAAATCTACATTTGTATCGTAGTACGAGGACTCAACGACCCGAGAAAGTTAACGTTTGGGCTGGCATAATAGGAAGCCACATTATTGGGCTATTTTTTATTAACGGGCATATTACTGCTCAATATTTAAATTTAATACTTCTGTCAAATTCATCCCCTATGTTTCATTTTAAATGAGACAGGCAAATACATTGCTGTCAATCAAATGTTAAGTCGTAACCATGAATATAACAAATCTCATGTTTCATGTTAAAAAATACTCACGGTATTTACGATGATGATGTGTGTGTGTGTGTATGTGACGTTCGATCGCACAACTGCAATACCACGATTCTAAAAATTATATTTTTTTCGTATTCCTCATGTTTAGATCCATATAATTCAAATTGACAGATGTCAATATTAATGAAAAGAAAATGAATGTTGCAGATAATGTTGAGATTGATGTTGAGGAAGACATGGAAAGATAGGGTAATGAATTAAAGGATAATGGAAATGGCTCGAGTGATAGAAGTTTCTAGATAGATACAAGAGAGATTATTACATTAGTTTGAACATGTTATGAGGAGAGATGAAAAATATATTGGAAGAATAATGAATAGCTTAGTACTAGAAGGTAGAAGAAACATAGGAAGACCAAAGATAAGATTGAAGGACTGTATTGCGGAAGACTTGAGAGAAAAGGAACTGAGTGAGGACGACTAAAGAAGAAGATGTCAGTGTCGAGTACAATTTACATAGTTTGTTTATAAAATAATTTTACTGGAAATTTAGTATCTTTTTCAAGAAAATTTATTTATAGAATTTTTACATAATACGCATAATTGACGGAAGGTAATGTGCTGGCCACATCAGATTTTTTATTTCGTCAAAATAGTTAAGAATATTTGTTTATTCAAAGAATATAACCCACACGCTCTACGAAGAAAACAAAATGTAAACTTCATACATATATAATGTGTTTCTTCGTGAATAAAATTCATTTTACTACTGAGAAAGAGTACGAAATGTTTGTTTTGATATTAAACTACAATTAACTTGAAACAAAATATTTTTTTTTTCTTCAAAGCACTCTTCACAATCAGATTAAAAAAAAATGCATAATTTTCATCTGGATTTTTCTCATATATTTTGTAATATTAGAGTATTACATATGGATATCGGTGAATTCAGAAAAAAAAGGTGAATCGAATAAGCAGATAAAGAAGTATTTTGCCATTTAAAATAAGAAAGTTGCACCCCATATTTTGAGAACCACTGGTTTAAGAGAAATCTTGTTTTGCTCATTAAATTAGTCTAATAAAATAGAAATTGTTTGCTACTTTAACCGAATTCGTAGTTTTTATACTTCTTGAGATAGCAATGCTATACTACTTAAAATGAACACCCTGTATAATCAGTGCGCACTAGCTGAGTTTTACGTGATTCATTTTTCTTGCACTTACTACAATCGTTTGTTCTTGCCAGTGCAGTCTGTCAAATTCATATATTTTGAGTTGCAAAATGTATCTGTGTAAGTACAATGGATGTCTTCACAGATTTGCACACAGGGTGGATAAAAATCGTGATTTAAAAAAAAAATCAAAAAAATCGATTTTTTCATTTAAATCAGATTTTTTTGATTTAAATTAGATTTTTTAAATTATTTTTTA
The DNA here is from genome assembly GCA_951394225.1 of Harpalus rufipes. Classification (NCBI taxonomy): domain Eukaryota; kingdom Metazoa; phylum Arthropoda; class Insecta; order Coleoptera; family Carabidae; genus Harpalus; species Harpalus rufipes. Next base: position 12,283,887 of record OX596288.1, on the reverse strand, counting down.
AATTGCGTAAAAACGAGTATTTTGAATTAAATTTTTAAATATTATGGACCAAATAAAGATATAATATTGAAAATTATAAAATCACATTTATGCGCCACTTCGTCTTCAGCTTGTGTTGAGCGAGTTTTTTCATCATTTGCGTTCAAAATTGAGAAACCGATTAGGAACTGAAAAGGCTGGAAAACTGGTCTGTTTACTTAAACATTTTATTAATAATGTACCACTAAATGAATAAACGTTTCTCCTTTATTTTTGTTATTTGAATTGTTCTATTTTCATATTAAAATATTTATGATTTATTAAAACATGTTTTTATTTTTTTACTGTGATTTGTTTATATTTTTAATTTAATAAATACGTATACAATAATAAAAATTATTCATTTTTTGTTTAAATTATTAAATTTAATTTATCTTGATTTAAATCAATGATATTTTTAAAAAAATCTGTTGTGGCCAGCACAATACCTCTCGCCACTTCCTTTTTTTTGGTTACATAAGTATAGGGCACGAACAGTCATGTTACATTGTTGGCCTTAACAACAAGATGTGGGGGCCCGTTTCAGAATGATAATTAGTAATTATGTACATAGATGTCAAATATCAGAATTTTTCATTAAAAATTTCAAGATTTTCTAAATTCACGTAGTTAATTTGTAACCAGGAGTGTGGACTTTACTTGTCGAGGAAAATAAACCACATGGAATTTGAAAATCTGACATGGGCCCCATATCTGCTTGTCAAGTCACATGACTACTCGCGCGCTAATGTATTTAACATTTCTTATATACCTACACTCTACATCAAAAATTCTACTTACATCTATTCTATATATTTAGATTATTTTAAATTTAAATTCATTCTATGAAGAAATTTTGTCCTATACTCTTCTAATATTTCCAGACGTTTCCAATTCATTGTCGGAAGTAACAGTATTTCTGAAGGGTATGTATAATATACCTATAATTTTAAATATTTAACTATTATTACAATAAGAAATAATAATGTATGTACTTCCCAGAAAAAGTCTTCAGTAATGTCTTCGGATTTCTGACACTGACATTTATCTGTCAGTTACAAACAATTTAAATTTGCAACTATTTTCCATGGCATTCTTTCGGCTGTAAAATTTATTACAACAGGTTATTTTATATATTATATTTCTTTTATCTCTAAATCTATAGAATATATAATAAAATATTTAAATGTATCAGACAGAGAAATTAATTTTCTTTAGTATTACAAAGAAAAAATTTCAAAAAATAATATTTAGAAGATTTTTTTTTCAAGAATCTTCTACTTCCGGTTGTCCAATTGTTACCAAAACCTTTTCAGACACACACACACATACACACACACACACACATCCACACATACACACATCCACACACACACACACACACACACACACAGACATCATCGTAAAAATGTTAAAATCGGATTGTATGGACCGTAAAACATGCTTACTCAATAAAATCTGGATATGCGATTTTTAGCATGAATCCATTACCTCTCTTAGCGAGAGGTAAAAAATCACTTGATTTAAACCATGATTTAAATCATGATGTAAATCAATTTGATTTAAATCTCTCAACCCTACTTGCACAGGACTTTTTCGGTATATTTCATTTAAAATATACTATGCATGTGTTGTAACAAGTAGTAACAAGTACTGGGAATGATGTCATTAACTGCACTAAGTGCAAAACTAAATATATAAATGGAAAACCCTATAAGATTCGAGCTCGAATAGCCTGACTCACAACGTACACAATCTTTATTACATTGTGTTTAAATTGACCATTTATCATCCCACCGGTCTTATATCACGGAGGGCTTAAAAAAGAGCAAAATGTAAATTTTGAGTGCATTTTCATCGTGTTTTTAATCCCGCCATCATTTTCATTCCCTCATTACATGTCCATTCATTCTCTCTCAATGTTCCCGACAATTACTTAATACATATTTCATAGGTTTAATTTCTTTCTCATTCCGTCGACTGCAGCATGTGTTCGGGTTTTTCAGCAGTTATTTGCCATTTCGCAGCGCCAGATGAATATGTTTTTTAAATTTGTTTTTGTTGCTCAACAGACCGCTTGAAAGAATGCTAAGCAATGAATAAGGATTTTGTTGAAAAGATTTTTTTTTATTATATCAATTTTATTATACAACTGATCCCATATAGGTCAACCAGCAAATTATATCTATTTATGTACATACCACGTGAGAGGTAAGTTCCCAGTGGAGCTTCCTCAGTATATGAATAATTATTTAATTAATAGGATTATGTGGATTTTAGATCTGACGGCATGTTCCTTTTTAGCCTTCGGGGAATATCTTCATTGTTCAATAAATTGATTGCTAACTCGTTTGGATGGACTTGTAATTTATTTTCGTGGCTTGTTGCGTATTTTTTTATTTGTTCTCGGACATATGGGATCTTGAAGTCTTTGTGTGGAGTGTGATTGCTAACGTACCAGGGGGGGGGGGGGTATAAATCATCCTTAGAGTTTTATTTTGGAATCTTTGGATAATGTTAATATTTGAGTTTTTTTTTAATTTTGAGTGTTGCTCCCTGAATCCGAATTGGTGCGGTGATATTAAGTTTTGTTCTTCTATAATTTTTTTTAATCTTTCGAGAAGCAACGTCTCGAAGAGTTTTGACAGTAGTGGCAGGAGGGAAATTGGTCTGTAAGATGATACTTGATGGGCTGGTTTCCCTGGTTTATGGATCATAATTATCTGCGCAAATTTCCATTGCACTGGAAAATATAGCACTCTTAGAATTGCATTATATATATGAGTCAGTAACACAATGGTCTTTCTTGGAATAGCTTTTAATATTTTTGCGTTTATTAAGTCGTACTCTGGGGATTTATTATTGTTTAAGTGGTTGACTTCGCTTGTAATTTCATTTGGAGTGAAGTGCCTGATAATTGGAGATAATGTTGAAAAGATGAAATTCAATTATATTACAAATCAGTAGTTTATTTTAATTCGAGTACTAAAAGATGTGCTTTGTAGCCATATAATGTGTTCAAAATATATTTGTTTTAATATGTACTTATTGGAAAACCGTAAGTGCATAAGTGCATATCTAACATTAAAAAAAAATCACGGTAGATTTCGAGATAGCGATATATTGTTCCTCTATCCAAGGATTTTGGGTTTAAAATCTAGATTCATCGGCTACATATTCACCAAAGTAATTCTGTGACTAAGAACACAACGAGCAGATGTCACTATATTATAATTTTGCAGGAAAAGCTAAAACCAAATATACAGTATCTGATATAAGTGGAGCGACTCCGTAGGAACTAATAAAAAATACTCCCCCATATTTTAAATATTCAATATATTCTCAAACTTCTTATATAATGTATAGGTAACATATTCATAAAACCTTATGGACGTTAAATAAGTAGTAAAAAGTATCGTACTAAACTTCACAAGTATGTACTCGTATTTGAATACAGATGTGAGGTGCGACAAAAATACAGCGTCTGTATTAAAATTTTATATTTACTTCAAAAAAATGGACCAGAATATCTATTTATGAAAGAAACTTAAATTAGACAAAAAATAATAAAGTTACATACTTAATACTACTTTAATAATTATTTATAATAGATTACATTCGTCATGGCATCGAATTAAGTAAATTATCGATGATTTTGTGATTTATAGATTTCCATGCATCCGTTATAATTTTGAATAGTTGCTTGGAATTATTAATATTATTCCTTGCAATATTTTAGTCAATGGTTTCTTACAGAATTTCAATTCTTTAAAAATTAGGTGAGTATTATGTATAGACACATATTCAAATCGACTTGTAACTTTTTTCAGTCACCACTCTTGCGCGGTTAAAAATAGGGCAATGCGATTTCATCACATGAATTCAGCATAAATCTTAATTATGTATCACGATTTTAGCGAATGAGTGGTTTGCAAATAAAACAACTTCAATTCCAAAGAAATTTCTGCAACATCTTCAAATATACTAACCACTCCTCAACAATCGTGCTAATACATAATCGGAAAGAAATATACATGTAGAATTCAAGCCTCATTAACGGTGTCGGAGTAATGGATGAAATATGAGAAATTTGTCGAATTGAATTTTTTTTTATGTCTTTATTTTTTAATTCCGTTGTCAGTTTATTAAATATTAATATTATTATTGTTTATCAAGACTGTAAAAGTGATGTTTTTTTTAGCCAAATCTGAAGTTTGCAACCGAGGCCAGCAAATCAGATGAGGTTAAATCGATGTATCATATATGTTTGATTTATAATACTAACAGCAAGAATAATAAACAAGGGTTAACTTCAGAATAGCTTATTTTTAACACAGGAATAGCTATGTATAGTTTATCACGAGCTTAACCCACAAATATATACTAATAAACATGGAATAAGACTTAACTCTAGGATAAACTCTCCATAAACGTCATTTTAACACAGGGTTAAGAGATATTCTCGGAATACCTAATCTTATTATTACCGCTATTAGAGTGTTTTGCTGTTATCTGGACCCAGAAAACTCACAAAATAATCTATTTACTGTCAAAATATCACTTAAAAGTGAGAAAAAAACTACCAATAATTTTTAACAGATGTAAACAAAGTAAAACTTTACGGTTGTCAAATGATACGTAAAACAATTGTTTATTTATAATTACTTCTCCAAATTAGTAATTGTCTTTCAAATGCCTAGAAATTCGCCACAAAAAGTACCACTTTAGCTCCCCATAAAATAAAATACTATTTTAGCCTCATCTGATTTGCTGGCTTCGGCCTTTTGCCTCGGCTGGAAACTTCAGATGCGGCTAAAAAAGATTACTTTTATAACCTTGAGACACAAATAACAATTTTTGATACAGTTCCAGAATGTTATTATTTACCTATAACTGTTTTTTACATTTTTGTCTAAAATAATTTAGGAAATATTTCTCAAGTGTTTATTTTCTCATGTTCGCTTTATAGTCTTATGCATTACACTCTTTATAATGTTTGTATAAATATAGTAAAATGTTATGGTACATTTATTTTTATGTATATTTATTATTCTTTCACGGATATTGAAAGGTAGTATTTATGGTTTATTGAGTAAATAATGATATCATGCATTACATTTCCATATTTAAATAATTACTGCAAATTTCCAATAATAATAAATAACATATCTTACAGCGTAATAGCGCAATTTATTTACTTGAAATTAAAATTCAACACTCCTTTAGGCGTAATATTGTATAATGTATATGTTAATTTCTCTTGAACGCACAATGAATGATAATTTTACGAATGATGTAAAAGTGGAATTAAATTTATTTTTCTTGTTTCAGGTGAGTACATTATAAATAAATCATTGCCGGCGACTGGTAAGTTAACAATTGCAAAATTATTTCTATGCTAATTTTAAGCGATAGTGAAACTCAAAATTTATCCATGAATATGAATAGTAAAAGTTATCCAACAAGCGATTCTAAAAATGTTATTTTTAAGGTCATCATTGCCTACTTGAACTTGTGTACATTGAAATAGTTTGATTTATAGGGCTATTCTGTAAGATCGTTATGACATAACGAATCGTTAAAACGTTATATCGTCATGGTAATAACGAAAATCGTTTAATAGGGTTATTCTGTAAACGATCGTTACGATATTATGCATTGTTATATCGTTATTATAACGATAATCGTTAAAGTGGTATTCTTAACAATAATTTAATTCTACATAACGAAAAAAGGATAACGATATCGCTATTTTTTAACGACTGGAAAAAGCATTCGTTACATAAACGTTTTGTCAATAAGTCAGTATTTTTATTCATGTCAAAATAAAATTGCTATTATGTTGAATAGTGATCTCAAAAAACAGTCATATTAAAGTTTTCTGCAAAGTAATATTAAAATAATTTAATAAGTTCCCAATTTGTCTACAGATGGTAGTAGTTACTCTAGCATAACCTACAACAAGAAAAATAAAGGCTCCGACAGCTGACAGGTTGACAACAGACTCCCACCAGAACTAATCTAACCTAGAAGTTTTGTGAGTTATATTGAATTATTTTAGATATTTCATTTAAAATTATAATTTGATTTTAGGAAATAAAGTTCTAAACTTGATCCCAAGGTTATTATTTTTCAAAATGTGTTACATAATACGGATACGAAGATAACGATTATCGTTAAGTAGAAATAACGATTTTCGTTATGATAACGATTCGATTTTACAGAATAGGCCTCTTAGTCAAAAGATAATCGTTCTAAATTTAGAACAACTAAAAATAATTAAAGTAGTCATATAAAAACTATAAATTGAATCCAGTTTAAATAATCTGTGTTGTACTCCTCATAATAGTTATTTAAGGTACCACCTATTAAATACGAAAATATATTGTCATTGTTAGTGTTTCACGAGAGTCTTGAATTTTTCTTGTTTTTACAGAAAATGCAAGACAAGAATGAGACAAGATATATTTCGTTCCAAGACAAAAAGTATCTTGCCAGACAAATGCAAGAATAATAGTATATTGTGTTATTAGGAGTAAAAGTGATACTTTGTGTGGCGAGCGTGGAAGTTTAAACGACGAGCGAAGCGAGTCGGATAAATGCACGCGAGGTACACAAAGACACTTTTACTCCGAATGACACATTATATTTTTTCTTCAAACGTAGATATGTAAAGAAAAATATCTACTACTGACGTTACATTTTACGTAAATTACGTTTGCGATTTCAATTGCCATGTAGCTATGGATACTTATTTGTTCATTTTTTGTTTATAAACATTGAAATGAAAATTTTCACGTTTTGACGTTTAAATAAAAACTGCAATTTTATATCCTCCTTGTGTGCAATTATGTCGGAATTTGAAGTATTATAATGTACGCCCCCTGAAGTTGTTCAATTGGATGGAAATCTAACAGTTTGGCTGAAAGATATGTCCAGGATTCACTGCAAAACAATATAAACTTTTCTTATCACTTTAATTCTAAGTATTCTTATGCTCATTACCGTTCCTGTAATTGTAATCTGTAAGTCTGCTATTCTTTAATAATGTTATTTCATCAAAAGTAAACTCTGTTTATATTTCAATTCACAGGTTATATATTTAAATTTGACAGCTATTTATTGTATTTAGTAACTTTATTCTTAGGTTACCTAGCGTGTTATAGTGACATTTAGGGCGATATTGCAGGTTTCTTTTATTAAAGTTACTTCTTATTCGTTGATCTGTATAGTTTCTATGGATATTTATTTATTTTATTTCTACCTTGTGAATCAAGTCACGAAAGATGCTACTTTTATGACGTTTGAAGAAAAAATATTTTTCAGTGTATATTTATGCCAAATGATTATGTGAATACACGATATGAACAAGCCAACTGCCTCATCAATCGTCGCCGGTGATCCGGCAGGGGGAAACAGAGTGACGTTGAAGTTTATGATTGGATACGGTTCGGAATCTAGGCTCGCCTGTGAGCTAACTACGTTCCGAAATTTTTGGTCGTTAATTTAATTTTAAAAATATTTTGTAGGAATTTTTAATTATATTTAATGGCGATTCAATGAAAAATATGTTAATTAAAAATAAAGATTTGAATCAACAAAAACAGAGAAAATGAATATTGTGCACGCCGCTGAGTGATGAAACAACCGATTTATTGTTAACGTGTACGCACTCTGTAACCCTATGCGAAAACATGCAAGAAGGTTTCAAGCAAGAAAAGTTTTTTGTTTGCAAGCGTAACGCAAGACAAGAGTTATTCTTGTTTTGCAAGGCAAGACGAGAAGTAGTCTAGCAAGACAAGAAATCTTGCCTTGTGAACACTATATAGTCATTGAAAAAACTATTTAGTGAAAAAAGGGGTCCTCTACTATGTTATTTTTTTTTTCATTTTACGATTCCAAACTCGGCCGGTTTACTTTTTCCACAAATTATAAAATCTGCACAAATAGTTAAAAAATTCTACAAAATCCTATGGGCTACTTTAAATATAGATTTAAAACGTTAAATAACTGAGCGCCAAATTATTGGAGATAATAGTTCAACCTGTATTTTAAAGGTCATCTTCTAGTCCAGATTTAGCTTCTACCGAGACTAGTGTTTCTAACGAAACAATCGAGACGAGGAAATACATTGTCTCGTCTCGTCTCGTCTAGAAGACAATAAATTAAGTCTCGTCTCAATTTTTCTTGTCTTGAGCAATGGAATCTCGTCTCGGCCGAGAATCTCGACGAGATTTTTCGCTTTTTTTTCTTTCTTAATAAATCCATTATGCAATTTAAATTGATATACTATATATAACCAAAACACATATAAATAATATACAGAGTGATTAAAAAGTTGAGACAGACAGCTATTTTCTTCGTTATCAATTTTATACCAATATAGTACAAACAGATACGTTTGAGCTGGGACAGTCTCATTGGCGCGAAAATTCAAAATAAGGAATAGCGCACATAACAAATATATAAGCTTTTTTGCAAATCTAAAGTGTTCAAAAATCAAATTGTACAAATTGCACATGGCAATATTATACTTTGTCCATGTTTTATGTTTCATCACTTTCTAAGATTCACGCATGTCTCTTCAAGTGATGTCAATTTTGTAAGTGTATATTTTGCTTATTTAAACATTATTTATTAAAAATAATCCCTATAAATAATAAATTATTCAAAATAAATATATCACCACGATTTTTTACCCATGTAACACTCTGTCGGTAAGTGAACGTCCACTATGACGTCAGGGAAATAAGAGGTAGTTTTATTTTAACAAATTTTAGCGATTCTGTTTAGATTTAATTACAAAAATATGAACATTTTTTTGATAAAAAATTATAAAAATTAATATTTTTTAAAAATGTATTATTAAAATAAAAAGAATTGTCGAGAAATCTCGAAATAATTGTCGAGAATCTCGACATGTAAGTCTCGTCTCGTCTCGTGAGTTCAAAAAGCTTTCTCGTTTCGGCGAGACGTGAAATTTCGAGACGAGACGAGATTCGAGAATGTCTCGTCTCGTCAGAAACACTAACCGAGACATTTTACTTTTGGCACAATGAAAACCAATTACGTAAAAATCCAGTACGTACCTTGCAAGACATATGGCATAAGGATAATGTAAAAGGTTTAAAATAAAAACATCATCATATGGCATAATACAGAAAAATAGACTTAGGTACAATGAGTAATAGATATATATATATATATATATATATATATATATATATATATATATATATATATATATATATATATATATATATATATATATAACAAATAACCCTTACCTTGTTCGTCATACAATTTTAAGATTTAGTTATAATATTTAATTTTTTACTCTGGCGGATAATCTTACTGGCAAAAGACGAAGCTGTAATTTTAAATAGAATGAATGAATCATGATAATATAACAGATTTGAAAAGCAAAGAAATACAGGTCTAATGGAAATTTGGGATATAAGAAGTTTTTACTGATATAGTTGGTGTCTAATTATTTGAAGTCAATTTTGTCAATTGTTTGATGTCTTGCCAACTAGTGTGATATTTTTAAGGCCATGTCAAGCCTCCCGGCGCCGGTATCCGTATTAATCCCAGTTTTGTAATGGCGTCACACAATAGTATGTCGTAGTTAGATTGTAAAATGCCGCCAAATTGGCAAATAAGTGTTTGCGGTGATTTACAATTTGGGTAGTCGCGTAGACTTATCTTGTATCTTTCTCTAAATATGACAACTGTAACCTCACCTGACGCACAAAACTGCAAGACTTTTGTGCGTTAGGTGAAGTTATTATTGCTATATTTAGAGATATTACAAGCGAAAATAATAGCCATATTACAGTGTGGCTGCTAGATATTCGTCGTTTTCCGCCAACAAAGTCGGGATTAATACTGTTACGCGGCACTGTGAGGCTAGGCTCAGCCTATTTTTAATTATCTATTTGAAGAGTAATTAATGTCTGATCACTAATTGAACTATTCGATTCATATTGAAGGTTGTTTAACATACACAATTTGATAATTTACTTGAGCAATAATCCGTCATAAATTTGAAATTTGCTAACCTATTTCTGTGATGTTTCGCAATAACTGGTATATATAAATCATTAAATTTATTGAGTGTTTTTGCACGACGCAAAGTACGCTCAAATTTCAAGGTTGCCAACAGAAGTTTCTAAAACTAAATATAAGAAATTTATCGTCATTTCGAACGCCGAGTTCGCTAAAGGCTTAGAACACGATGTATTTTTTTGTAGTTGATGTACTTCGATTTAAATCTACCGGTATGTTATAAAAACTAGATTTTTAACATTTTGAAAATTTTATCCAAAAAAGTCTGATGTGACCAACAAAATACCTCCCGCCTTTTAATTTTTATTAATTTAAATACATATACCTCTGTCTTGGCCGCGTGCCTGAATGTCTGGTCGCGAATCTGAAGAACCGGATTCAATCCCCACCACCACCAAATATTTAAAATTTTAAATGGCACAAAATTTACCCCTGTGGTGCACTCTCCACGCCAGAAACCAGTACCCGTGAGGCAACGCTTGGTAAACGCCCGCACAATACAAATATGTCATCATCATTACCGAAATCTGTGTACAAAGTAGATTAGAAAACTGTAATATGACGTGATGATATATTTTTTATTTTTTACCTTCCGTCACCTTTAGGTAAGGAGGGTATTGTCTTTGGTCAAAAAATTCAATGATGAGTTTTTAGTGAATAAGCACGTTTTAGGGTCCATATAATACGAGTTTACCATTTTTACGATTATGTATGTTTGTGTGTGTGTGACGAAAATTTCGGTTCGCATAACTTGAATACCACGATTCCAAAAATTATAATTTTCTCGTATTCCTCAAGTTTACATCTAGAAGAAGAGGTGATTAGATTTTGGTTATAATTGGTCAAGTACCCTAATTTGAAGATTTAACAGTTTTTCTCGAAAAAACGCAGTTAAATATCATTTATTGGCATGTAACGTTATTATAACTTACAGAATATATTATTCTTTTTACAATTTGATTGCATTTTAAACTTAATATTCAATAGATATAGAGGTAAAGAATTATAAAGATATTAAATTTCATAAATCAGGCAGATATGCTAACAATGGAAACTGCTGATATAGTCAGATAATTCAAACTGACAGATGTCAGTTTCAATGAAACGAAAATGAATGTGGTAGAGATGAGGATGTTGAGATACATATTGGGGAAGACACGGAAAGATACGGTAAGGAATGAAAGAATAAGGGAAATAACTCGTATTAGAAGTTTCTAGAAAGATAAAAGAAAGACGATTACATTGGTTTGAACATGTCATGTGGAGAGATGAAGAATATATTAGAAGAATAATGAATAGCTTAGTAATAGAAGGTTGACGAAACAGAGGAAGACCAAAGATAAGGAACTGAATAAGAACGATACGCAAAACAGAAATGAGTGGAAGAAAAAAATAAAAAATAGCGACCAATGTAATCGTCTCTCTTGTATCTTTCTAGAAACTTTTAATACTCGAGTTATTTCCCTTATTCTTTCATTCCACAATAATTTACTTCTCATTGACACTGATATCTATCAGTTAGAATTTTCTTAATATAGTAGCTGATTCCATGGTTATAGCATAGTTAGCTGATTTAATTTCTTTATAATTCTTTAACTCTATATCCATTGAATATGAAATATAAAATGCAATCAATTCGTATAGATAATAAAATATTCTTTAATATTTATAATAACATTAAATGCGTATATAATATTTAACAGTGTTTTTTCAAGAAAAACTGTTAAACTTTTCAAATAAGGGTAATTCCGGTTGGCCAATTATAACCAAAATCGAAGCAAGTATGCATTATGAATGTAAGGAAGATAAATACGTAAGAATTGTAATTTTTGGAACTCTACACACACACGCACACACTCACACATACAGACATTATCGTAAAAATAGTACAATCGTATTGTAGAGACCCTAAAACGTGTTTATTCATTGAAAACTCACAACCGAATGTTTTGACCAAAGACAATACCTTCCTCACCTAAGGTAAAAATAAAAGCGTATTCCTGATATCGTTTTGAAAAAAAATGTTATGTGACGGTATTTCCGGAAACTTTTCGTTATAGAGTTACAGCCCTTTAAACGTGCACCTCATCAAGCACATTTTTATTTATAACTGAAACCAGTTGTACTAAAATTTTAAAACTTGGTCTGAGGATACTGCTTATTTAGATGCATATTTATACTTTCTTTTTTTCTGTTTCTCAACCAGAGGCGTCTCATATGGGGAAGCCATGAACGTTTCTTATCATTATTTTTTACCTGTTTTGATTTTTGCTTATAAAATATTACATACATGCAAAAATACACAAAAAGATACTCTTGCTAAAACTTGATAAATGCAGTGGTTTTTGAGATATTTTAATTTTTAAAACCAAGTATTCAATGAGACGCTTCTAGTTGAGATACAGAAACAAAAGAAAGTATAAATATGCTCCTAAATGAGTAAGATCTTCATATACCAAGTTTCAAGTTGAATTTAGCCCCGCCCAATTTATCACCAACGTTCTTTTTTTTATCTTATTAGTTAGTGCTTTCTTAGTGCACTATAAGCGAACGTGAATGCACATCGCATTATTGAGTAAATTATAAAAAATATGGGTGGGCCAACTTCAAATTAAAATTTAATGTTTACTTAATGTGTACCATATCAAGAGTTAGTGTATCATTAGTGCTTTCTAATGAACCCAACAGTTTCGTTCGTGCTATTACCATATACTAGAAAACAAGCAAAAAGTCTGATGTGGCCAGCAGAATACCCGCCGTCAATCCTGTGTATTATGTACAAATTCCATACATAAATTTTCTTGCAAAAGGTTCTAAATTTTTGGTATAATGTGATTCCCTTTCTCGGCAACTGAATTCCATACTCCTGATAACAAAAAAAAACCACAAGAAATAAGAAAATTATGAAATTTTGAATGAAAAATTATAACACTTGTCAGTTATGGACATAATTAATTGCTGTCATTTTGACACGGGTCCTCATATCTGCTTGCCAAGGTCAGCAAAGTCATGTCACTGCACGCGACCTAAACATAAATTTTCTTGCAAAAGATCCTATATTTCCAGTAAAGTTATTTCATAAACAAACTATGTAAATTGCACTTGACACTGACATCTTCTTCTTCTTCTTTAGTTTTTCCCATTCGTTAGGGGGTCGCTATTTTTTATTTTCTTCTTCCACTCATTTTTGTTTTGCGTGACGTCCTCATTCAGTTCCTTTTCTCTCAAGTCTTCTGCAATACAGTCTTTTCATCTAATATTTGGTCTTCCTATGTTTCTTCCACCTTCTATTAATATATTCATCTCTCCTCATGACATGTTCAAACCAATGTAATCGTCTCTCTTATATGTAGAAACTTCTAACACTAGAGTTACTTCCCTTATTCTTTCATTGATTTACATTTCATTGATACTGACATCTGTCAATTTGAATTACCTGAATATATTAGCAGTTTCCATGGTTATGTAGCATAGCTGGCTGAATTATGAAATTTATGATTTGTATTATTCTTTAACTCTATATCGGTTGAATATCAAATATAAAATGCAATCAAATCGCATAATAATATATTCTTTAAGTTATAATAACATTTAACTGAGTTTTTCAAGAAAAACTGTTAAAATCTTCAAATGAGGATACTTCCGGTTGACCAATTATAACCAAAATCTAATCAAGTCTACATATGGTTGTAAGGAAGAGGAATACGCAAGAATTGTAATTTTTGGAATTCTAGTATTGGAGATATCGTGCCCGAAACCGCATACACACATACACACATACACACACACACACACACACATACAGACATCATCGTAAAAATAGTAGAATCGTATTGTAAAGACCTTGATACGTGCTTATTCAATGAAAACTCACCACGGAAATTTTTGACCAAAGACAATACCTTCCTTACCTAGAGGTGACGGAAGGTAAAAAGAGCGTTGGTACTAGATTGGGCGGGGCTAACTAACTGCAGGCCGGTATTTTGTGATCTCATAGGTATACATTGTTATTTTATTTATTCCTGATGTACCCTGTATTTTAAACTAGTCTAAAGAAATTTGTAGAAATTTCTTACCATTTGCGTATAGGTTTTATAATTTATGTGTTGAAAATGTATACCGGTCGAAATATTATGGGTTTGGGCTCATATATTCTCCTTGTGCAATATTCATCTATAAACTTACTGAATCCTTTCTCATATCACGTGATAAGCTATGCCTGATAACAAATCAATCCCCGGTTTATATCTAGTGTCATGCGATAAGCCAACAACGGGAGTAACAATTATTTGTTCATTTATTTATAGCAGGCCATGGTACGCCGCGTGGGTATGTTGTTATTCTGTTGTTTTATTGTGGAGTGCATTCACTTGTTTCATGGCTTGCTAAATGTGGTTATCGAACTGAGTGAGGTTCGAAGTCAGTAGTTTTTTAAATGGGAAGTTATTGACATAAATACAGAGGATTGATTATTTATATGAACTCTAGATGGAGAAGCAAGCAGAGAACTAGTTTGCATTTTTAGGAATTTAAGAATATATTACTGTTATTTAAATATTCAAAGGGTAGTGGTGGTTGAATAGTTAGCTCGCTCGCATGCTAAGCGTAAGATTTAGATTTACTTCTCATATTTGAAAATATTCTCTTTCTTGTCGTAATTTCTGGGAGACTTAAAAACTGTCAAAGCTGCCAAATTAATTTCTGGAAAACGCAGTTAAATATCATTTTCCGTCGACCGTTTATTAATAGGTTATTTTAATGTATAGAAAATCATTCATTAATAACCCCTATTAATGCACGATTTTTTATTAATAAACGATTTATTGGGTGCGTTCATCACATGGAACAAAGTATATATTGCTAACGCTAAGTTGTAGCAAAAAGGTAGACAGAATTAAAAGTCATGCTTTTGACACTTACTAGCTAGGTATATATTCATGTAGCATAGCTTTAAAATGAATTTAAAAGAATAAAATTCCTCAAATAACATAAAAAACCGCTTGTATCGTCAAGGATTAAGTAAACTGAACGCACCCACTGAAAACAATTGATGACAAAACTTATTGATTTTCTGACGTAAAATTTGACGTTCGGTCAACAATTACTAACCTAAAAAAATTTGTCATGGAATAAAATTAGATTTTCCATTTAAGTAAGATACGGTCAACGAAAAAATATTGTAACTAACACGTGTGTTAATTGGCGATTAACACACTTGATAGTTAAATAACTATTATTAACATTTAACGTTATTAAATCGTAGATATGGGCTATAGTAGGTCGAGGAGAAATTAAATAAACGAAGAAAGAAATTGTGAAAAATTCATGGAGTTTGTATATTTGTATAAAGACTTGTGAAAGATTCATTGACTTCAATGGGATCTTGTATCTTGTGGCTCAGTTGGTTAGAGCGTCCTACTAGATTTAGGAAGGCCCTGGGTTCAAATCCCAGCGAGATCCATGAATTTTTCACAATTTCTTTCTTCGTTTATTTAATTTCTCCTCGACCTACTATAGCCCATTTCTACGATTTAAACATTTAGTGGGGTCCACAATAATTATAATTTAACGTTATTATAACTTAAAGAATATATTATATTTTATACTTCATATTCAATAGATATAGAGTTAAAGAATTATAAAGAAATTAAATTTCATAAATCAGCCAGTTATGTTAATCATGGAAACTGCTAATATATTCAGATAATTCAAATTGACAGATGTCAGTATCAATGAAAAGTATAGGTATGAATGTGGCAGAGATGAGGATGTTGAGATAGATGTTGGGGAAGACACGGAAAGATACGGTAAGGAATTAAAGAATAAGGGAAATGGTTTGAATATGTCATGAGGAAAGATGAAGAATATATTGGAAAATGAATGAATAGCTTAGTAATAGAAGGTTGAAGAAACAGAGGAAGACCAAAGATAAGATGAAAGGACTGTATTGCGGAAGACTTGAGAGAAAAGGAACTGAATGAGAACGGCACGCAAAACAGAAATGAGTGGGAGAAGAAAATAAAAAATATCGACCCCTAACGAATGTGTTGACAAATTCATTCAACTTTTCATTGTATTCTGTCGCAGTCACAACGGCAATAATTGCTTCTAGACGCATGCGCAGTGTCCATTTTGAATTCAATTATAGGCGGGTAATGAAATATGTAACAAAACTTTGAAAATTTTTAACTCAATATGTAGAAGGTTTACAGGAAAATATTATTAAGAAATATTGTTAAACTCGACGAGTTCTATCACTGGTTAAATTTAATGTACTTATTTCTATTACACCCCGTATTTTCGCTTTCTTATCCAAGGTATACTCAAATCGGATATGCAGCCAATGCACATCATTACTTAGGTGAAAAACCTGACTGCATTAAATTCACTAATATGGAAAATTGAAATAAATTACAGTCATTTTTAGTTGTCAAAAAGTGTGTGGACTTGCAGAATTATTATTAAAATGTATAGTAGAGTTTGTTATTTATCGTACCTATATGATAAGAATAATATATAAATAATGTACATCTACCTTATATTATTCGTTTATTTGTTGGTACACTTGGCAACATTGATAATTTGTATGTTTATATGTTCCTCCTTGGTTTATACTTTCAAGGTTATTATTTGACAATTTGAATGGTATCGTGTTTGAAATATTTTTCTTCGTTGTGACATTTTATTTCCATTCTTGCTTATTATAAATCAATATTTTTCAAGACTACAAAAAGGGTGGCAGATCATGGCAAGATTCAGATACAAGAGGTGTAAAACTGAAGGTGGCAAGCGGTATAATAAATATATTTTACTATTCTTTCTCAAATAGGTAATTAAAATTTATTTTCAGCTACATTGTACTTCATGCCCAATACATCATTACTATTCGCATCCAAAACAAAAGATGCAGATTATCATGGTTAAATGAACTAAGAAAATTTTACAAAATGACATAATTAATTGCTGTCATTTTGACACGGGTCAAAGTTATGTTACTGCACGCGCCCTATACATAAATTTTCTTGCAAAAGATCCTATATTTCCAGTAAAGTTATTTCATTAACAAACTTAGTTTTGATGTAAGTTTAATTGATTCTACTGCTGTTTTTCTTTTATTCATTGTTAGGTTAGGTGAAACAAAATTATTTTTTAAAAATATCACAACAGTTTGAAATACAATTGTATTACTTTTTTCATTACGATTCTCAAACCTATGTAAACGTACCAGTTCATGACGTCACACATCTAGTATTAATGACGTGCATTGGCTGCATATCCGATTTGAGTATAGTTAAAATTTTACTATCCACCAAATGTCCACCAGTACGAACCGTAATGTCAGCAAACAACGCCGGTAAACTCGAAACCTTTATTTTGTGCTCAGTTTGAGTCTTTTTAGTAGTAGAGGAAATTTCGCCCCCTATGTGTTTGCGCCCTGGGCAGGTACCCCTATGAGCCTGTCCTAAATACGGCACTGATATTAAAATTCGAATTTTGTTAATATTTGCTATAAAATTCCTTTGCAAAAATACATCATTTTTCTCTTCTATGTTTAAAATATTCATTGTAGTTAAAATGAAACCAAAAGCAATATTTCTTCCAGTTAATAAATTTCATAAAAATATTAAATTTATTACCTTGTGATGCCATAAATTTTATCAAATATCCCGGAAAATCTAGTTTAATTTTACGATCTTTAATATAATTTCCAAAATTTAAATTTCGTTTAAAGAACTCCTTTAAGATTCAATCTGGAAGATATTTAACTGGCGTACGACATATTTAAAATTAGGTACACATCTGTTTAGCAATCTGTTGTAAATAGAACAAAACGTTCCCATAAAATCTTTATGCAGTAATGTTTTTGTTATGAAAAAACTATTAAGTAAAAAGCGTGTCAGTGTATGTTTTTATGGACAATAATTGCAAAATTCAATTTAAGACTGTGTTATATACTCTCAGTGTATTAATTTATTTTTAAAAGCGTAACTAAATTATAAAGTATTTAAAGACCATTATACGTTTTGTTGTCATCTTTATTAACCTTCGTCCTGCTTTTCTAATACTTTCTCAGACACTGTTTCACCGAGAGTCCGCTATTGTACTTTTATTTCAATAGCTGTCAGAGCTTTACGGTGTTCTTCAGTAGATGGCTCTGCATGTGATTAGTTATCTCTGAAACTATCTACTTTGTATGAGATAGTATACAGTAGAGATGCGCATTTTCGACCCGAACCCGAAACCCGACCCGATCCGACCCGAACCACAGTCGGGTTTCGGGTCACGTTTGTGATCAAGATAAATAGTTCGGGTCGGGTTCGGGTCGAGCTGGTTCAGTTCGGGTTGGTTACAGTTCGGGTCGGGCTGGTTCATTTCGGGTTCGGGTCGGGTTGATTCAGTTCGGGTCGGGTCGGGTTCGGGTCAGAAACCGTTCGGGTCGGGTTGGTTCAGTTCAGGTCGGGTTGGTTCAGTTCGGGTCGGGTTGGTTCAGTTCGGGCCAGGAACCGGTCGGGTCGGGATGGTTCAGTACGGGTTGTGTCGGGTTCGGGTTCGGGTCGGGTTCGGCTCGGGTTCGGTTCTGGTTTAGCTCGGGTCGGGTTGGTTCATCTCGGTTTACTTTTACTTCTAATCGTGCCGACGGCCAACCGCTAGTTCATAGGATACCATTTACCATAATTTATTTTTTTATTTCTACTAACGGAAGATGACTGAAAAGCTACACTTTTCGTATACATATATTATATTCTAAAAAATTATACAAATGTCAATATCCATTCAAAATACATATGTAAATACAACTACTTTGTATTATTACGCAAAGGTCGGAAAATACGAAACATACATATTAAGTGCAAGCTTACATATTTATTTTTTGAGAAAATCAAATATTGCATATGCTAAATAATATGAGTATGTACAATGTACATGTACCTACATATTTTCCGAATTTTATACAACTGGTAATTTTAAAATGTGACTTCAAAGAAATACAGTCGTGCGTACCGTACTTTGTTGAAGAAGAGATTATAGTATTTTTTATGTTAAGCCAAAGCCAGATGACCACTTAGAATGATATGTGTAATTTTTGATTACCAGGTATTTATTTTCCTTTTATCAAAGAATTTTCCCATTCCCCATTGAAGAAGAGATTATAATAAATTAATGTGTTCAGCCGGGTGACCTCCTTGGGTGATGGGTGCTGTATGTAATTTGTATTTACTTTGCCCGATATTTTCTAGTTTTACTCGTATTATAGAATTTACCCAATCCCAGATAATTTCTACCTCCATTTGGTTTAAATTTTGTATAATTTCTCATTATACTTCGTTTCGGAATGAGCAGGAGTAATAAATCAAAATTTACAAGAATAGTGTTGGATTGTCAAGGATGCGGCAAATAAATCCGCTAGAAAAATTAGATATAACCGTTGAGTGAATAATGTATGTAGTGTAATATATATTATTCACTCAACGATATAAAGTGCTCATAGAATGCTGCACGCTTTGTACCTGGAACAAAATTTACTTCTCTAACAATAGCTAACAACAGAAAGACCTCAATAAACCTTTCGATAATCCCTTCTGAAAACTTGCATAGCCGTAGAGAGAAGTTTTCGGAGGGATTTGTTTATGTATTTACATATGCTTATTATCCAAAAATAAAAGTTCTCTATCAGCATTTATATTTATTTCAATATAATGGGAATTCAGCTGATCTCGAAAAATTAATCGAGAACTGAAATGGTAGATTGAATTCAGTCTTATCAACTATCCCTTCGCAAACAATTACTGTAGCGCCACTGGAATATGTTCGAAGAACTAGTTTATTAGTGCAGCACATTTTAAAGAGAAATATAGTTTGTTTTTAAAAAGCAGAAAATAAAATATTAAATGGCAATGTTGAGGATAATGTTGATTTGGATTCAAGCTAAATTTAAATACGTCCTTGCTGTAACTTCTTGCTAGGTTGAACGTACATTTTCCTTTCAAACTCATTTATACTGATAGAAGGCATAATTTTATAATTATAATTATAATATTTACTCAAATAGACTAATTGAAATATATATTAATAATAATTAATCATTACCTCCAGACAAACAAAGGATTGTTTCAATTCGGGTCGGGTTAGAGTTGAGTTCGGGTTCGGGTCGGGTTCGGGTTCGGGTCGGGTTCGGGTTCGGGTCGGGTTCGGGTCGGGTTCGGGTCGGGTTGGTTCAGTTCGGGTCGGGTTGGTTCAGTTCAGGTCGGGTTGGTTCAGTTCGGGTTGGGTTGGTTCAGTTCGGGTCGGGTTGGTTCAGTTCGGGTCGGGTCGGGTTCGGGTCTGATTCTGTTCAGGTCGGGTCGGGTTCGGGTCAGTTCGGGTCAGGTACCGGTCGGGTCGGGTCGGGTTGGGATGGTTCATTGTCGGGAACCGTTCGGGTCGGGTTTCATTTTTACGAAAAATGCGCATCTCTAGTATACAGGGTAGTGACCGGCAAAACCGAACATAGAACTTTAACATGTAAAATTAGACTTTCCTAATTTCCTGCTTCCCTATTTATTTTAGTTAAAAAAGATGTAGGGCATAAAATTCTGCATCTGAATCAATAAGCAAAATTAATTAATTAATTAATTAATTTATGGGGTCTCGTGGCCGTGTGCCTGAGTGTCTGGTCGCGAATCTGGGGACCCGGGTTCGATCCCGACCGACGCCAAAAATTACATCGCATTTTAATGGCACAAAATTGACCCCTGTGGAGCACTCTCCACGCCAGCAATGAGTGCCCGTGAGGTGACGCCTGGTAAGCGCCCACACGGTACAAATATTCCATCATTACCGATATCTGTGTACGAAGCAGATTGGCACACCCAGCAATGGGTAATATGCCGTGATGAAATATTTATTTATTTTTAATTTATGCCTTGTAACGGCAGAAATTAGGTATGAAAATGTTGAAAATCACATCATAAATAGCAATAGCCATGGAATTGAGATGAAATAAATAACAAGTATGTAACGGTTTATCTGTCATGTTAGGGTAATTTGTTTTTATTAGGTATTATTTCTAATTTCTGTTCCAGTTAACAATTATCTGTTAATTTAAATTGATATTTGTTCACATGGGGTCTCGTGGCCGTGTGCCTGAGTGTCTGGTGGCGAATCTGGGGACTCGGGTTCGATCCCGACCGACGCCAAAAATTATATCGCATTTTAATAGCACAAAATTGTTCCCTGGGGTGCACTCTCCACGCCAGCTATGGGTGCCCGTGAGGTGACACCTGGAAAGCGCCCGCACGGTACAAGTATTTGATCAATACCGACATCTGTACAAAGCAGATTGGCACACCCAGCAATGGGTAATATGCCGTGATGAAATATTTATTTATTACCCGGGTCCCCAGATTCGCGACCAGACACTCAGCCACACTGCCACGAGACCCCAGATTATAATTTTCTAGAGGCAATAAAATTAAATCTGGGTGGTAAATATTTTTCTAATTTTTACATAAAATCCGTTAATTAGTTTACTATAACATACTAGTTTTTCGATTAAATGTCATTATGCGAATATAAAAGTTATAATTTAAAATATTGTGTTTATTTTGCCATTTCCTATTCTTCACGTGTTAAAAAGGCCAAATTTAATAGCAAATATCTCAGGTACCTCGTGGTCAATTGTTTTAAAACTTGGAGAGCAGGTATATTATACTTCATTTGAGATGTACTTAAAATTTCAATTAATTCTGATATAATGGTTTCACGATAAAACTATCTTAATGACAAAATATATTATAGTTATTCTGCTGGATAAATGGGCATTGAAATACAACAAAACAGTTTTGTTTAAAAACAAAAATCAGTCAGTGTATCCTGGGATTAAACAAATTGTTTAAATAAGTAGCAGAATGTTTTGTTTAATAACGTTTTTTGTTAGCTCAGTGTGCTTCAGAGCAAGGTATAAAATTTTAAGATTAAATTTTTAATGAAATCTTTCATAGACATATTGCAATCTATTTATTTAATTATTTATAGATCCATTACTTGTCGGTATATTTATTCTCGAAGTCATATATCGTTTTAATTGATAGGCAGTAATTAGATACTTCATAATGGTTGATATTTCCAAGTCGATGTAATTATTTTCCGATGTCCACAAAAGGCAAGATTCCATTTCAGGTTTGTAGTTAGTTCTGTATAAGTCTATTTGTTCCTGCAATAAATCCCTTGATATTAATAGTTGTCCAATTTATGTCATTGTAATAATTTATGTGCCTTACAAATAACATTTGAAAGGAAATAATTTCGATTCGCTTAATTTCCTGTGCCAGACACGTTCAATATTCCCATGACATAGTGCGCCAAGCTTACAATTGTTTAAAAAAAAAAATGTTTGCAAGTAATTATTGTGCTTGATGAGCACAACTTCCTGCAATTTTGTTCAGTTGTGGAATACTGGGAATAGTTTCTTTATTTCTGCTGATTACTTGTTACAATTTAAACTTTAAACGAATTTGAAATTAGTTCTAAGAGTTTCTAAATTTTAATTTTTGAAAGATTATCGTCCACATATTTAAGTTGTTTCATTAAAATAAAATCTGATGTGACCAACACAATACCTCCCGCCATTTAAAATGGGGTCTCGTGTCCGCGTGCCTGAGTGTCTGCTTGCGAATCTGGGAATGGAATTTTAAATGGCACAAAATTGACCGTGGGTGACGCTTGGTCAACGCTGTCATCATCATTACCGAAATCTGTGTACAAAGCAAATTAGCACACCCAGCAATGGGTAATATGCCGTGATGATATATTTACTTATTTTTTTATTTAAATGCGTACCTCCATATTTACTAATGCTAAAAATTATGTATATTTGTTCCGTTTCGTATAACTATTGTTCTATTTACAATTTTCTTTTTAAAACGTTACTATTACTTTACTTACTTATCCCGGTACCTCTTCTACCTTAGGTGTAGTTACTATTATTAATTTGAATTTTATTGACACTGACATTTATCTGTCAGTTACATACATTTGAGCTGAACTGTGTAATCATTGAGTTGTGTTTAAAGCATAAGCTCCGGGATATAGTTTTTATATTATTTTATAAATTTATCCATTAAATATATTGCGAAAAATTAACATTTATAGGTTTTTTTTGAAGATCTTCAAGTAAAGTGCCATTTCCGGTTATCTGATTGACACCAAAATTTAATGGCTCTGGAATAAGATAGAAATACATGGTTTCGAAATGTTCCGACTAATAGTATTACCAAGGGTAGTGGAAGGTAAAAAAAATAATGTAATTTTATAGGGTTTTGTGGCCGCATGCTTGAATGTCTGGTCGCGAATCGGGGGAACCAGATTCGATCCCAACCGACGCCAAAAAGAAATATTTCGAATATAAATGGCACAAAATTTACCCTTGTCTTGCACTCTACACGCCAGCAATGAGCGCCCGTGAGGTGACGTCTAGTAACTCCCGCACGGTACAAATATGTCATCATCATTACTGAAATTTGTGTACAAAGCAGATTGGCACACCCAGCAAATGGTAATATGCCGTGATGATATACAGGTGACACTGAAAAACGGGCCACTCAAAATAACTTTTCTATTTATAATTATTTTTTATTTTTTTTGATATGCTTATAAACTAGGCCTTGGGGTTCACAAATAATGGTATTCGGCATGATGGTGGCGCTTCCGGTTTAATCGGAAGTGACATTAACTTTCATATTTTAAATAGGACACTATATATATTTTTATATATTTAGAATCTAAGTAAAATTTAACGATATGCTTCAAGTGCATTTTTACTAGAGAAATAAATTACAAAAACGTAAGAGAAATGATGTATAATTAACCTGCCAAGCCGTGATATCAGACAGACTGTGAAACAGTTGAAATAATATTGACTAATATTTAAGTTAAATGCATAAATAGTAAGTTATTTTTGTAGGATTCTAGACTTTGTTACGAAAAAATGATCAATTTATTATCACAGCCTACTTGATATGGCTTACCAGGTGAATTATTCATAATTTTCTCTTGCGTTTCTGTAATTTATTTCTTCAAGAAAAATTCACTTCAATTATATCGTTGAATTCATAATTTTAGGTAGATTTCAAATAAAATATATAGGTTGTACCATTTGAAATATGAAAGTTAATGTAATTTCCGGTTAAACCGTAAGCGCTACCATCATGCCGAATAGTATTATTTGCGAGCCCCCTAAGCCTAGTTTACAAATATGGAAACAGAATTAAAAAATAATTAAAATTAAAAAAGTTATTTTGAGTGGCCTGTTTATCAGTGTTATCCTGTAGGTTTAAAGTATGGAATATTAAAAAAAACGAAATCGACCGAGTTTAAAAAAAAAACGCTGAAACACGTAGATTTAATATTTAAAAATACATATTAATATGATTGTGTTTAACCTTCATTTGTTTTCTAATTATGACATCACAAAAAAAAAATCTGTTGTGGCCAGCACAATACCTTCCGTCATTCTCGTGTATAATGTATAAATTCCATAATTTTTCTTACAAAAGATTCTAAATTTCCAGTAAAATTATTTCATAAACAAACTATTCAAATTGCACTTGACACTGGCATCTTCTTCTTCTTTAGCTTTTCCCATTCGTTAGGGGTCGCTATTTTTGCATGTCGTTCTCATTCAGTTCCTTTTCTCTCAAATCTTCCGGAATACAGTCCTTCCATCTTATCTTTGGTCTTCCTCTGTTTCTTTAACGTCCTATTACTAAACTATTCATTCTTGTTCCAATATAATTCTTCATTTCTCCTTATGACATGTTCAAACCAATGTAATCGTCTTTCTTGTATCTTTCTAAAAACTTGTAACACTAGAGTTATTTTCTTACCGTATCTTTCCGTGTATTCCCCAATATCTACTTCAACATCCTCATATCTGCCACATTAATTTACTTTTTATTGATACTGACATCTGTCAATTTGAATTATATGAATATATTACTAGTTCCCAAGTTTGGCATAGCTGGCTGAATTATAAAATTTAATTTCTTTAAAATTCTTTAACTCTGTATCTATTGAATATGAAGTATAAATTGTAATCAAATCGTATAGAGAATAATATATTCTTTAAGTTATAATAACGTTAAATGTCAATAAATCAAATTTAACTGTTAAATCTTCAAATGAGACTACTTCCGGTTGACCAATTATAACCAAAATCTAATCAGTTGTTCTTCTGGATGTAAACTTGAGGAATACGAAAAAATTATAATTTTTGGAATCGTGGTATTGAAGTTATGGAATCCGGAAGTTTTGTCACACACACACAGACACACATACATACAGACATCATCGTAAAAATGGTAAAATCGTATTATATGGACCCTAAAACGTGCTTATTCAGTAAAAACTCATCATTGAATTTTTTGACCAAAGACAATACCTTCCTTACCTAAAGGTGACGGAAGGTAAAAATGATAATATTTTCTTCCTTGCATAAGAAATATTCTGAGAAAAATCGAGCTGCACATTTAACAATAAAGAATAATCAAGATACTTTGATAAGTTTTTTAAATCTTTAAAAAAATTTCGTAATACCATACCGTTACTATGATTTAACAGAACTAAACGAGTAAGGGAAAAGGGAAAAGGTAACGGACGCCGGCCGTTAAGTATTATAACGGACACACGAATGAAAAACAAAGATTTTTTTAAATCAATATACGAGGTCTGTTCAGAAAATAGCCGTACTTTATTTTTTAAACTTTATTATTAATTTTACAGATCATTGGTCCTTGTCTCCTTTAAGGTACTCTCCTCCCCTATTCACACACTTTTCCCAGAGGTGTTTCCATTGGGGGAAGCAGTCTTGGATAGCTTCATTTAAAATGGCCTTTAAGGTCTTTGACGAATTTGGTTTAATATCATCAATAGTCTAAAAACGGCGTATACCCAGCTTTTAATTAAATTAATCGGTACGTTTTTCCTACTTCGCCAATGGCATATTTAATGTTTTGAGTCTCAAATAATACTTTAATGATGAGGATGAATAAAGAATCGTAGTAACCATCAAAATACAAAATAGCACCACCAATATCTGTATTATACTTTGTCGCTTGGCTCAAGGTATAAATGACTTAACGTACCTGTAGATCAGGTAAATGCGAGTATAAAAGAAATCAGCTTTAAACAGTTTTCTTTAAGACGATGTATTTGTTTCAACAAGGCCACAGGGATCACATTTTTTGTCATACATAGTTGCCTTCGCTCACTATCCATAAAACCAAGTCTTTCAACGTTCATATTTACAACCCTTAAAGGTTCACTACCCTTAGCCACTATTGTATGTTGAGTTATCCCTTGAAAATTGTTTAACCACGCCATTCTTCCCACTCTATCGCCTAAAATGGTCGCTCAAATCGTATATCGATTTACTGCATCCAACTCAACCGGTCCACGGATAAAAATTCCACAAAACATGTTAGTGCATGAAGAATACGTCAGATTAAAATCTCTCAACTCAACGCGTAAATTGAATGTGGGCAAGAATTTATTCAATAAGTCTGGAAAGAATCATTGAAATGATTGCAGCAGGAATGCAGACAGCGCCGACTGGTGGACAGTAGGAGGACTAATATATGAGCACTTGCTTTGTGGTGGGGGAAAAATAAACTGAGCACAACTTGCTGCGATACAGAAATATTTATTTATATTGCTTTTAAATATATAAAGACGTTTTTACTTGGGAGTGTCAATTTAGTTTCGGTTAGTTTTATTGGTTAGTGTTCAGGGTACAAGTGGAAAGATTAGCACACAAAATTTACACAAAAAATAAGGCTGACGTTAGTAAATAAATTGGATATTTATATTACATTTTTGTTGGTTACTATGGATATGTATTTCTTTACCTCCTGCTACCGTTGGTAAGGGAGGTATAAGGATTGTGCTAAAAATCGCATATCGAGATTTTAATAAATGACCACGTTTTAAGGTCCCTACAATCCAATTTTAACATTTTCACGATGTGTGTGTAATGTGTGGATCATCTTTACGCTCTAACTCAAATACTATTGTTCAGGAAATTTTGAAACTTTGCATTTCTACCTTACTCGTACATAAAAAGAAGTCATTATATTTTGATGTAATTCAGATACCGGAAATGGGAAATGGCACTTTACTGGAAACTCAAAATGGTTTTTCTTCGAAAAATACTTTTAAATGTTATTTTTTCGAGATTTTTGTTGTATAAAAATTAAAGATTATTAAATTTTCTACAGGTTTGCAATAACACTTTTTCTATATATTTAGTTTAGATCTCAAATGCATGTAACCGACATATATATGTCACTGTCAAGTATTTCAAATAATAATAGTTATGTTTTAAAAAGAAAATAGTAAATAGAACAATAATTATATAGAAAGGAACTTAATACAGTTACCAGCATAAGTAAATATGTAGGAATTTAGGTAAGTAGATAAATAAATAAAATAAATATATCATCACGGCATAGTACCCATTGCTGGGTGTGCCAATCGGCTTTGTACACAAATTTCGGTAACGATGATGACATATTTGTCCGTGCGAGCGTTTACTAGGCGTGGAGAGTGCAACACAGGGGTTATTTTTGTGCCGTTTAAAATTCGAAATATTTAACGTCGGTCGGGATCGAACCAGATATTTAAAATTAATTTAATTTTAAGTATGTACATGAATAAAAATTAAATTAAACGGGAGATATTATGTTGCCTACAGCAGATTTTTTTTAGGTTATTGATTTTTTTTTTTATCTACGACGATTATCAAACTTGTTTCTTTAGTTACGACCGAGATTTTAATAGTTAAAGTAGCACGTTAAAAATGGTTGTTGAGAAAATATATCATTTATCACATAACATTCTATATATATTAGGCGCCCCTTAAAACGATAGTAGATAAGTGATTAAAAAAGGGATCTGTGCAACCCCGACTCTAAAAACAGTGGAATCTTTCTTAAGCGGACAGCACTAGTCGCCGATTATTTGTCCGGTTGAAAGAGTTGTCCGTTTAAAGTAAAAATGAAATTTAAGCAGTGAAATTTTCGTATCCTAAATTTCGAAATTTCCTTGTTTTTTCTCTATTTATAGATCCTGACAATATAATGTTTTTATTTCGCGCTTTAATAAATTATTTATATGTAAGTTTGTCTATGTTAATGTCCTCTGTTTAAAAAAAATCCTCTTCTGTTGTGGACTAACATGTGTATCAAAAGTTTTCAATAGTTCTGTCCTCATTTTTATAATTTCACCTGCTTGAGATTTCCCGATATTAAACCGGGCTGCTAACTTATTTACACTGAGTTTTTCTTGATTGAAAATTTCAATAATTTGTAGTATTTCTCGCAACGTTAACATACGTTTACGAGTACATGTTCCCAATTATAAAATACTGTAATAAGAAAGATTTCTTCTGACTCAAGTCGAGATACATCGTAATCAGTGGCATCCCCGGTATAATAATGCTAATGAGCTTAACTACTTATATGAGAAGTCGTTTCTTAAAAATTGAATCAAAAATTAATGTCTGTGTCCGTTTAATAGCGTGTCCTCTTAATAGAGGTATGTTTATTAAGAAAATCAATATAAAAACGCCGGTTTCCATAAATTTGTCCAGTTATAGAGGTGTCCGCTTATTGGAGGTGTCCGTTAAGCGATATTTTACTGTAAATGTTATCACGTTCTATACTTTTTTGTTACATTACAAAACTTGTACAGATATCTGTTATACCGACCAGTGTAACGGAAAACTACCCTTAGATGCTGGTTCATATTCCTGCTACATCCCGTACGTACTTCCAGCATCCACCACTAGATGTCTCCTTTCCTGCCGCATTGTTAGTATTGATCGCTAGTTAGCAGGAACACAAACCCTATTCCCCAAGCCGGTAATTCCAAACCGGTTTGCTAGTTCATCCCCTTGTTCACAGAGGGCAAAACTGTTTTTACCCTTATCTACACAATCCTGTATTTTCCTGCTGGTGTGTTACCGGAGATTTCCGGTAGATGGATCCAGTTATTCCGGAAGAAAAATCCGGGAAATCGATAACACAGTTATATTTGAATACTGTGACCTTTCACCGCAATGAAGAGGTGAATCGAAGAATGAAAATTCATTCATGAAAGGAAGAAAAGTAAACTGTTTAATTTATGTATTAGGAAAAGGGGGATTTTATGAATACAATCAATTTTAAATGCAGCTTAAAGTATGAAATAGAATTATTGTGACAAATTTGATTTTAAAATTGGATCTGTATACATTGTCGTACCTTTCTACTCAATACTGGTTTACCAGTCGTTTTTTTTTATCTCGATTCTAAAAGTAATATTTTCTGAATTTAAAATAGCACCATGTTTGTTTATTACCAATTTTTGTTTCAATTAAATGTTTTTCAAATACAGCATTCCGTGTTGAAAAACTCTAGCAGTATCAAAAAATATTAGGAATAAATAAATGGGATTCAGAATATTATTATTAGCTGAGTTTAGACTTTGAAGAAATATATATGTTCAAATCTAATTTATTTAAAGTAATAAATTCTTTAATTTTAATATAATTTGTTAGAGATTTGGAGAGCTCAAATGATGACGATGATGATGATGATCATGATGATGGAGCTGAAGAAAGTGATGAGTCCGCACAGCAAATAATTAACCAACGCGGAGCAGTATTTCGGCGAAATTTCATAGAAAAATATTTCGCTCATTAACAAAATTATTAATTATTGTTTTGATTTCCGTATCATTTCTAACTGCACACGTCCAATTTCAATTATTGTATACTTACGTTCGTTCTTTAGTGTAGTTTCCTTTCACTTCTAGTAGAATTTAATTTTAAAAATTAAAACTAATGAATAAAAATATATAATGAAATATAAAATACGCACATTTATTATATACTACGTAATAATTTATTAACTACTGAGATTAAATTTCATAAGTTTAACAAAGTTATATTTAATGGTTATTTTCTAATTTGCCTATCTCTATTTTAGCTTTTTTGTTTAATAATTGTGCTGTTTCTAATTCTATTTCTCTCGGATACAGGGTTTTCGGCAGGGATAGTTTATGCATTGAATAAACTAAACATATGAATTTAAAATAAATTAAAAGTTTGTAAAGTATCTTTTCGAAATAAAATGTAGGCTATAGGTTCCATGGATTTATGACAAACTGTCATAAGTCGTTTTTATTCAAAAAGTAGAACGTTTCGGGCAAAATTAATCCATCCTTAGCAAAATTAAATACATAATTTTTCATTATATATAGCAATTGAAGTGCTTAAATTACATTTTGTTTAACTTTACAATCGATAATGAAGCCCAAATTTTGTTAAGAATTAAAGCAGAAATAATTGACAAAAGTTAGCGACATGTAAACTATAGGGCGACAGGTTGAGCACTGAATTTAAAATAATATATCTCTTATCCAGTTTCAAAATCCAATATCAAATTAATTTCCACTGGGGCAACACAGTCTTCTACTCTTGCCGAAAATAAAAGTAGGTGTGATGATAATTCAATACTTTAACAAATTTTCGAATTTAGAATTAATTATACCTCATTTCGATTTTCTGTATCATAACTAGAAATGTCAAGTACAAAATCATCAGGGCATATTTCTGTAATATTTTCGACAAATAAATGTGGTGGCGTTGGTGGAGATCCGCCACCAGTTTTCTTTCATTCTGAAATTTTGTTATTTTTTCTTCGCAGCACATATCAGACCTTTCCACTGCTGCTTCAATTGATTTAGGTCTCTATTAAAACCATTTTCCCTAAATGATTCCTCAATTTGTTTCCAAGCATCCTTCTTTTTCTTCATTATATTCATATCATTTTTTTACCTCCCGCTACCCTTGGTAAGGGAGGTATAGAGATCGTGCTAATAATCGCATATCGAGATTTTGGTTAATGACCACGTTTTAAAGTCCCTACAATCCAATTTTAACATTTTCACGATGATGTCTGTGTGTATGTATGTGTGTGTGGATCCTGTTTACGTTCTAACTCAAATACTATCATTCAGAAAATTTTGAAACCGTGTATTTCTACCTTATTCTAATATGGAAATATCTGATTAGATTTTGGTGGCAATCGGATAACCGGAAATGGCAGTTTACTTGAAGCTCAAGATAGTTTTTCTTCAAAAAATACCTTTAAATGTATTTTTTTCTCAATTTTTTATTATAAAAATTAAAGACTATTCCATTTTCTACAAGTTTGCTTTAATACTTTTTCTATATTGTGTGGATAAATTTATAAAGTAATATAAAAATTATATACATAGGTAAATGGCGGGAGGTACTGTGTTGGTCACATCAGATTTTTATATTTCGAGAACAAAAACAAATATTCATCATCGAAAATGGCTTTATTGTTTTTCAAAATGTTCTGCATGAAGATCAATACACTTTTGCATGCGTGTAAAACAATTTTCGAAGCACTTTTTCCACTCCGATTGAGGTATCTCCAAAACATGCATTTTGAACGCATCAACCGCTTCTTCAGGTGTCGAAAAACGTTGACCTCGCAATTTGTTTTTGATGTTCGGAAATAAAAAGAAGTCATTGGGTGCCAAATCAGGACTATACGGCGGATGACTCACCAAGTCGACGTTTTGAGTGTTCCAAAAAGTCAAATGTTCGAATCAATGTGTGAGAGCTCGCATTGTCGTGGTGGAGAATGATCCGTATTCGGCGGTTGGTTTTCTTTATATCTCCGAAGATTTCTGGCAAATAAATGGTTGTGTACCATTCAGAATTGAACGTTCTACGTTGCACCAATAGTAAAATTAAGACATATCCAGTTTTTCCGAAGAAACAAGCGACC
The DNA here is from genome assembly GCA_951394225.1 of Harpalus rufipes. Taxonomy (NCBI): domain Eukaryota; kingdom Metazoa; phylum Arthropoda; class Insecta; order Coleoptera; family Carabidae; genus Harpalus; species Harpalus rufipes. Next base: position 12,251,962 of record OX596288.1, on the reverse strand, counting down.
ATTTGCTTGGAAGTGCTTGCAACACGAACGACTTTTGTTGGGTTTGGCTCGCTTTGGAAGAACCATACAGTCGACTGCTGTTTACTTTCGGGCTCATACGCGTAGATCCACGATTCGTCACCTGTCACTATGTCATACACATATTTTGAAGTACCGCGATCGTTTTTTTTTTTTGAGCATTTCTTGCGACCAATTGACAAGCTTGTTTTGAGTGATTGTCAAATTATGTGGGATCCAACATGAACAAATCTTTTTTACGGCGATTTTTTTTGCAATATTGAATGTATGCTGGTTCTATTAATGTCCAAGGATACCTTAATGTCACATAAGTCACATGACGATTTTGCAGTATCAGTTCACGCATCCCATCAATGTTTTTCGGAACAACAACCGATTTTGGACGACTTTCACGAAATTCGTCCTTTATCGAACTAGGACCACGATTGAATTCGGTAAACCAATGATGGCACTGGTCCTTGATGGTGCTTCATCGCCAAAAATCGAATCAAGTTCCATCGATGCATTGTTGTTGAGTTAATCTTCGTCGAAAGTTGTAAAAAATAAACCTACGAAAATGTTGACGATTTAATTCCATTTTTTGGCCGATATGAATCTTTCAAGTTACTGTAAACAACACAAATAGCGTTCGTACGTCAAAACGTTCTGAGTACGTATACCGTCAAAAATTTCAAACTTTACGATAGAGACTTCAGTTGCCAGATGGCAGCACTACGGTTGTCCAATCCCGGAATATAAAAGGCAAGTCTCGTAGAATAAATTTTTTTGAGGGAGCATTAAAAAAATATATTTTGCGAAAGATGTCGGTGGGCCTAATAAGTTTGTGAATCACTGGTTTACACTACTAATAGTAGCAACCTCTACGCTGAATTTCATATATTTATTCCGAATATTTTTTGTTGTAGCATTTTCAACGACCGCTGTAGAAAATAGATAACAGTAACTTTCTAACACTCGTAAAGTCTCCATTTCAATAGTGTATTTATTCAGGCGTTGAATATTGGAGTAAATGTAGCTATAAATAGTTCTGGTAATGCATGCGATAAATTAATTAAAGTCTAATACATGTTATCTAGCTGTGAAGCAGATTAAAATTTCACAAGGAAATTTAAATATAAACGAGGACAGGTCCGTGATCTGGGCCCATAAAATTATAAATTCACATCGAAAATGCGTTAACTCGTTACAGATTCGACACCTGAACGGATATCACGCCCATTTGATATCCTAGAGTTATTGTCAAACATGGGGAATGATTTAACGGTTCGCCGATGCAGAAATATAAAATGGGGAGTGAAACAAGTGCCCTAATGGGTGTAATCAAAAGGTAATCTGTTATTTATAAATGGACTGTTAAAATTAAGATATCCGTAAACTAGATTTTGCTGTTCTAAAGACACTATCCGTTAATGATATAAACGGAGATCCGTTTAAGTAATCCGTTTAGATAAAAAAATTAAACGGATAATGATTCATAGCCGTTAATTGTAAACAGATGACATTTAATACAAATATATTTAGAAATTTGGAAATTATGCGTAGTGAATGGCGTTATCAGCATTTGTTGTTTGCTCTGAGTCTTGGATTTATGGAATGTAATCCGAACGAGAGTACAAATAAATAATTATTATAACAAAATTATACTCGTACATAACCTATCAAATTATTATATCTTCAGAAAAAAAAATAGCAATACCAAAATTATCATGTATCTTTCTCAGAGAATTAAAAAAATATTCGACTATTTTCAGGGCTGCATTTAATCTTTTTTGGTCTAAGACACAAATGTTCTTTGGTGCTCTTATTTTTAATTTTTGATTACAACGAAGAATATTTTGATTACAACAAAGAATATTTTCATTTATTTAAAGAATATTGATAACAACAATGAATCTAACCAAAAAAATTTCATCAATATTTTAATAGTAACAATTTGGGAAGAATACAAATAAAGTTGGTTTATAATGTATGTTTAATGATAAGTTTTGTGTATGGCCCTCCGTATGTCCATTTTCTCGATACTATGATTAGCTTATTGGTGGCGTGTATAATTTCATTATAAATGTTGGGGTTTGGAACCTAGTGTTAGTAAATGACAGAACTGTTTTATATCCATTTTTTTATTTTTTCAAATTCATAATATATAGGCATACTGACAATTTTGACATTTATTACAACAAAGTATTACCAACATTCGAAGATTATTTTGAAAAAAAAATGTACATTATTGTGAATATACCCTAAATATAAATTTGTTAATACCTATCTAATATCTCCAAATTTATGTCACTTAATAAATTCTGTTATTATTAAAATATAAATATGTCGACATTTACAATTTGACACTACTTCCCTGTTCGTTTATTATATTAATTTTAACGGATCCATTGAAATGTCATATTGTGAGCAGAATTCGTTAATAAGAAATATTTTAACGGAATGTGTTTAGAATACACCCATTAGTATCCGATTGTGGATTTAATAACTTTGTATCCAACCAAAATCAAGTATACGAGTACATTCATGGTGGTCAGATGGTTGAGTGCGCTATGTGATTTTGACGGTCTGATGGGTGTATTCTAAACCCATTCCGTTATTTATAAACGGAACGTTAAAATTAAGATATCCGTAAACTAGATTTTGCTATTGTAAAGACACTATCCGTTAAAAATATAAACGGAGATTCGTTTAAATTTTCCGTTTAGAAATAAAATTTATAAGGAGAATGATTCATAGCTGTTAACTGTAAATGGATGACATTTAATATATAAATATTTCAAAAATTTGAAATTATACACTGAGAATGTCGTTATTTCCCATCATTGTTTTTCCTCTGACTCTTGGATTCATGGAATGTCATCGAAAGGAGAGTTCAAATAAATAATTACTATAACAAACTCGTACATAACCTATCAAATTACCATGCCAAAATGATTTATTTATTCTTCTCAAAGAATTTTAAAATGATATCTCTATGTCAATGAAACAAAATAGTTATTTGTATATTAAGGCCGCGAAATCACTCTTTAGCGTACCGAGAGAAAAATTGTCGCCGAGGCCGCTTGCGGCCGAGGCAAGACAATCTCGAGGACGCTAAAGGATTTCGCGGTCAAGGTGTACACAATATTTTTTGTGCAACCGTAAAAAATATGTAATTACAAATTTTATTAATTTTAAACAGTTTCACTGTAAATTGAAAGTTGGCTTTCAAGGTAGCTATGGACTTGACATTTGATAAACAAAACAATTAGTTTTGAAAAAATCATAGTGATTGCTTACTCAATTTCGCGGCCGCGAAATCCATTTCGCGGCCGTTGCCATAACAACAACCGCGAAATTCAATTTCGTGGCCTATATTGCGGCTGCGAAATGCTTATTTCGCGGCCGGTTGCCCAAAAAAGATATTTTACTCTACAAATCTTGAGCTTTAATTAATGTTTTAAAATATTCGAGTGTTTTTAGGGTTGCATTTAATCTAAGACACAACTATTCTTTGGTGCCTTTGTTTTTAATATTTGATTACAACGAAGGACATTTTAATTACAACAGAATATTTTGATTACAACAAAAGACATTTTGATTTGGTCCAAGAATATTGATTACAAGAATAAATCTAACAAAGAAAATTTCACCAATATTATAATAGTAGTATTTTGGGAAGAATAAAAAAATAAAGTTTGTTTATAATGTATGTTTTATGACAAGTTTTGTGTATGTCCCTGCGTGTGTTTATTTTCTCGGTACTATAAATCCCAAATTCACAACAATATACAATAATATCAAAAAATTATGAAACTGAGAATTTTGACATTTATTACAACAAAGTATTATCAGTAATCGAAAGATTATTTTTTAAAAAAATACACATTATTGTGATTATATCCTAATATAAATTTATTACTAAATTATCTCCAAATTTATGTTACAAATATCTGTTTAGATCTTAATATATTCTGTTATTATTAAAATATAAATACCAATGTTGACATTTACTATTTGACAATACTGCTGAGCAGATTTATGATTATTATAGATATTATAGATATTTGCGAATAAAAAACATATTTAAATTTTAAAGATCTCGTACGTATATTTTTATAAAAAAAAATCTCAAACTACTAACACTATATAAATATAATAAAAGTCTGATTAACAATGCTTCTTCTTTTTTGTCATCACTTTCAAAATATCTTCTGAATTATTAATTGCGAATTCGTAGTTCTTTGACCTAAGTGATCCCATCCCGTTAAGCACAAAATGGTAATTTAAACGTATAAAAAAAGTATTAGACTATGGTATTAGAATCAGAAAAATGACCGCGTATTATACGTCTTATAAACAATATCTCATATGTTTAATAAACATTCCAATATACGTTTAATATATATTTCTTCAGTTCGCAATTAAACGTTTATAACTAACATATATTACACGTAATTTGAAAACGGTTTTTAAATGTATTTATTATACATTTATAAAACGTTTATATAAACGTTTAAAAAGATTAACATGGTGTGCTATATTAAACGTATGAAGTATTATATTATTAGTATAAGAATAAGAAAAATGACCGTGTGTTATACGTCTTATAAACAATTTCTTATATGTTTAATAAACATTCCAATATACGTTTAATATATATTTCTTCAGTTCGCAATTAAACGTTTATAACTAACATTATATTACACGTATTTTGAAAACGGTTTTTACACGTATTTATTATACATTTATAAAACGTTTACATAAACGTTTAAAAAGATAAACAAGGTGTGCTAAATTAAACGTATAAAAGTATTATATTATTAGTATGAGAATAAGAAAAATATCCCTTTGTTATACGTCTTATAAACAATTTCTTCAACGTTTAATAAAAGTTCTAATAAATGTTTAATATATGCTTTTAATAAATATTTATTACACGTATTTTGAGAACGTTTTTAAAATGTATTAATTATACACACATAAAACATTTAAACAAATGTTTTATAAATGCATATTATATGTATAATGAAAATGTTTTTTAAATGTATTATGAATTCATTTATAAGATGTTTATGTAAACATTTTATCATTGAAATGACTAGTGAGCCGGTGACAGTCTTGTTGAAGCGTTGAAAACATTTACCTTCCATGTATCGTACAATATTTTTGTTATTCATTTGTATGAGTTATTTAAGTATTAAGGTCAATAAGTGTTTAGTGTTTCCTATCGGTTGAGGATGATTTTGGAGATCGAGACGAAGTCGAAATCTCCAATACACCCGTTACTGGTAGAAAAGCACTTACTGACCGCAATACTTATTACGTTTTTGCTCAATCGATGCACAAAATTCAAAAAAATTGATTTGAAAATTATTTTAACATTAAAAAATTTTGGCTGTCATTTTTAGAGTAAGCTTTGATCATTGTATTTATTTACTTACCGCCTCCGCCACCTGATCGGTAAACGATTGACATAAAAAAATTGATTGTGCTAAAAATCACTTTAATGACTGATTTTGGAATATAAATAAGGCATTTCGGAAATAAATATATGAGTTTATTATAACTATATATGTATAAAAATACATTAAATGTTCATACCTATTACTTACAAAAGTAAAAAATTAAACAAAACAACTACATTATCGTCTCAAATAGATGTTTAGAAATAGATACGTATTAATTAAGAATTAGGCTACACGTACAGAAATATTAATTTGCCTCCTGGATTTTTCCTTGCTCATAAGAATGTCACGTTTTGGCTAATTTTAACCAATCTTTTATGGCGTGATCGATTAATTCGTCGGTTTCACTGCTGATGTACGGCTTCTATAAAAAATATAAAACAATGTAAAATTAAATTATGTTCATATGTTTCTAATAGTAAACGATAAAGAAATTATTTTTGCATAAAAAAATGCCAATATTAATAAACACTTATAAATTTTAAAAACGGATCGTTATACAATTTTTGTAAAATAGAATCAAAAGTTGGCAAATTACATTTCGATTTTTCTTTCAGTGTCGACTGTCAACTGGTTTTACAGGACAAAAATTATAATAAACTGTTTAAAATTTTACGATTGTTTATAAATATAGGCATTAGTATTAAATCAATTATTTAAAAACATTAATTAATCTAAGAAAAAATTAGTAATGTTGGTGTAGCAAAATCAAAAGGTGAACAGTCCAAATTGCATTTTTTTTCTACTATCACAGGTATAAAATAGTACATTACTAATAAGGTAAAAAGGTTTTTACAGTTGAAAGGAGGAAATTACTGGTGAGCAGATTAGGTAACCCTGCCACCTCCTTGAAGTGAAAATAATTACTTTTGTACAATTATTTTATTTGTTACTCATTTGTAAATTAAAAATTGTAACTAAATCTTGCCAGTTACACTGTTGTGTTTAAAGTTATTTTTCTTATTTCGCGTTCACAAGGTGAATTTTTGTATCAGCGTTGTCATGTGTACGATATAAATAACAATAATAGTAATAATTACCAAATATAACATTGCAGAGTTTTGTCCCTTTAAATGAACATTTGTTTCTCCATGCCCCGTTAAAAATCATTGCAATTTTATTGCTTAGTAAATATCTTCAAATATTCATTGTCGCTTGACGACCGTTAAATCTACCCACTGCTGCTAATCGACTACACTAAAAATTGAGAATATAATATTTAAAATACATAGAAAAGTTGAAATTTTTTATACTTACCAAATAACAATAATCTTCATCGTTATTTAGAAAATTTTCTGTAGTATCAGTCTTCCAAAATTTTTATTGGAAATGTCGTTGTGTTATTGGACCTACGTCAATATATTTTGGATCTGTATTAATCTGCATTAAAAATTTGTTTAGAATTAACGAATGTTGATCTAGATTGGTATAAATCATTATCACTGTAATCAGTATTTAAATTCATATTATTCATAATTAGTCTTGTACTCGTACTGCTTTCTTCAATTTCTATCATTGTTTTGTTTTATAGTTATTTGCAATTTTACAACGAAGTTGTCACAGACTTAAAATTTTATTATGTAGCCTTATAAGAAAAAAAAATGGGAAGTAAGGAATAGACAATATACGAACTTTATTTTCTACCGTTTTTATACCTAAAAAAATTAAATTATTAGTCATAAATTAATAATAAAATCGGAGATACAAGTAAAAGTTACTTGTATATGTATAGGTAGTGAAGCGTTTAGTTAGCACAAACAATGGTACCTACTAAAAATATACTCCTCAAGTAAACCATCCTTAATTTTGACTATTAAAAAATAGTTATTTATGATATGTGTTAAAAGTGCCATTTTACTTTGTGAGAAGGAAATTTGGAACACGACGCGAGGCGGAGTGGTCCAAACCTTCGAACAGAATCAAATCACTTTTAAGACATATTATACACTATTTTTACTACAAACTATATTTTTTTCATTAAAATTTGTATTTCTAATAATTTTTTGACATGTCAAAAATTATTGCAAACATGAAAAAGTGACGTAAAATACATAAAGGTATATTAAATGTAGATATAACGCCTTTTTTCGCCTTATTGCGCAATGTTTTTTTTTAGTGTAATATTGTTGATTTTTTCAGCACATTTCTATAATTTACTCTACAATATGCTTCAACAAGTATACTAGAAAATTGCCAGCTACCATAGGTTATAATAATTTGACTACGTATTCTAAGGAGTGTAAATTCTCGTAATCACATAGCCGTATTAAAATCATAAATATAACATATTTAGTAAAAATAAAAAAATCTCCTACGTATGTAGACCACGGAAAGTAATAACACTACACACGTTGAAAATCAGCCATTACTATTATACCTACACGTAAAACACCTATATGTATATTAAACGTAAAAAAAACGTTTCTATGCGTTTATTGTGCAATCTTTCATTTGTGCAATATTCTTTTCAGATTATTTGTTTAATTTACAGCATAATAATTTTAAAATTTGAGGACTTCATTATATACGGAAAAATACATACGACCATTATATTCTGGTTTAATTTGGTGAAAAATTAAACATATATGTAGCTAGCAGGTTTTACGTTGTAACAGCATTGTTCATGAGATGCAGATTGACACATTAACATAAATTATACAAATATAACATATAGATTATACATACTTTCGGCAATAAAGATTCTACACTAATAAAATATGCATGAAGGTACATACGTTACGTAGATGACGAACACCAAACGGAACACCAACAATTATTTCACTATACTATCTACGTTCAGTACAAAAACCAGTGTGACTTGATGGTTGATTTGATACTCAGCCATTCATATCTACTGCGCGTGTGTAACGCGAGATACTGGCGGCAAAATTTAACTGTGATCTTATTACGGTATATAATAGTACATTCAAATTCACATTACACTTAAGTTTATTTAGCAATACTTAAACAAGATATACTCGTAAAGAGTACCGTGCAGAAACTACATATATTTATACCAATATATCTTTATTTTTAACAGTCATTGGATTACTCAACGTAAATTCAACTCCAGTCTTACCTTTGCATATCCAAAACAGTTTCATATTAACATTAAACATATATTTACCAATACTTTAAGCACGGTATACAGTATACGGTACTGCAGCAACTACATTTAAACCAATATGTATATCAGTATGCTTAGCTGTTATACGATTATCAAACGTAAATTAAATTGTAGTCGTACTATTGTATATCCAAAACAGTTGTATATTAATATTAAACGTATATTTAGCAATAATTTAATCGCCGTATATAGAATGCCGTACTGTAGTAATTATATTTATACAAATATATCATTATTCTTAACCGATATACGATTATCAAACGTATATTTAACTGTAGTCGTAATATGGTATATCCAAAACAGTTTTACATTAACATTAAACGTATAAGTAGCAATAATATAATCACGATATATAGTATACCGTACTGTAGCAATTATATTTATACCAATATATCATTATTCCTAACTGTTATACGATTACCAAACGTAAATTTAATTGTAGTTGTAATATGGTATATCCAAAACAGTTTCATATTAAGATTAAACGTATATTTAGCAATAATTTAATCACAGTATATAGTATACCGTATTGTAGCAACTATATTTATTCCAACATATCATTATTCATAACCAACATATGATTACTAAACGTATATTTATCTGTAGTCGTAATATGGTATATCCAAAGCAGTTTATATATTAACATTAAACGTATATGTAGCAATAATTTAATCACGGTATATAGTATACCGTACTGTAGCAACTATATTTTACCAATATATCATTACTCTTAACTGTTATACGATTACCAAACGTAAATTTAATTGTAGTTGTAATATGATATATCCAAAACAGTTTTATATTAACATTAAACGTATATTTAGCAATACTTTAATTACGGTATATAGTACACCGTACTGTAGCAACTATATTTATACCAACATATTATTATTCTTAATCGATATACGATTACCAAACGTATGTTTAACTGTAGTCGTAATATGGTATATCCAAAAGAGTTTTATATTAACATTAAACGTATATTTAGCAATAATTTAATCACGGTATATATTATACCGTACTGTAGCAACTATAAATATACCAACATATTATTATTTTTAATCGATATACGATTACCAAACGTATATTTAACTGTAGTTGTAATATGGTATATCCAAAACAGTTTTATATTAACATTAAACGTATATTTAGCAATAATTTAATCACGGTATATATTATACCGTACTGTAGCAACTATAAATATACCAACATATTATTATTTTTAATCGATATACGATTACCAAACGTATATTTAACTGTAGTTGTAATATGGTATATCCAAAACAGTTTTATATTAACATTAAACGTATATTTAGCAATACTTTAATTACGGTATATAGTACACCGTACTGTACCAACTATATTTATATCAACATATTATTATTCTTAATCGATATACGATTACCAAACGTATGTTTAACTGTAGTCGTAATATGGTATATCCAAAACAGTTTTATATTAACATTAAACGTATATTTAGCAATAATTTAATCACGGTATATATTATACCGTACTGTAGCAACTATAAATATACCAACATATTATTATTTTTAATCGATATACGATTACCAAACGTATATTTAACTGTAGTTGTAATATGATATATCCAAAACAGTTTTATATTAACATTAAACGTATATTTAGCAATAATTTAATCACGGTATATAGTACACCGTACTGTAGCAACTATAAATATACCAACATATCATTATTCTTAATCGATATACGATTACCAAACGTATATTTAACTGTAGTCGTAATATGGTATATCCAAAACAGTTTTATATTAACATTAAACGTATATTTAGCAATAATTTAATCACGGTATTTAGTATACCGTACTTTAGCAACTATATTTATACCAATATATCATTATTCTAAACTCGCATACTTTTAATAAACGTAAATTTAATAGTAATTTTACAACGTTATAGATCGAATCCTTTTATATGTATATTAAACGTATATATCACAATGATATAATATCGGCATATATTATACTGCAGTGTACCTACTATATTCACTGTAATATACGTTTTTAAAATGTAATTTTTGATGTAATATTATTACGGTGTAGATCGAACCAAATTATATTTAAATTATACGTTTATTTACCAGTCATTTAATTACGATATATATTATACCGTATTATACTAACCATATTTATAGTAATATACTAGTTTTCAACCACTCATACGTTTATTAAACGTATATACCGTTGAAGTGTGCTTACCGGGATTGTTTTGTTTTGTAGCTCATAGTAATCACGTTAGATTTCAATTACTGATACATATTTAAATATTAAAAGAACCTACTAAATGTGCTTATCATATAAGTAGACATAAATATTTCACACATTTCCTCAGTTTTTACCTTGCTAAAGAAAATAATATGTATCCGGAATTTTTTTGAAAAAATAACGATTTAAAATATTCTTGACTTTCCCGTGTGAGACGTCTCTGTTTGAAATACAGAAACAAAAGAAAGAATAAATATGCATCAAAATAAGTAGTATCCTCGTACCAAGTTTCAAAATTTTAGTGCTACTAGTACCAGAGTTATTAATAAAAATGTGTTTGATGGGGTGAACTTTCAAAGGGCTGTAACTTTGTTACGAAAAAATTTCGGACATATCTCCATATAACGTTTTTTGCTCAAAAAGACCTGAGGACTAAGCTGTTATAGTTTGTTACACTAGTCACCAGTCCTGAATCCTGTATAGCTATGTATTTCCCAAATGTGATTGGCTGTGCAATGTGAAAATTACAACTTTTGACTATAATAATTATTTTTTAATGTTATGTATACTTCATTAAAACATCATTTTATGCTGATATGATAGGGCCCTGAAGTTCTTTAGATATTAATCAAGGACATCTGAACTTTAGAACGTTTAGGAAACACTGGTCTATTAATCTATTAAGAAAAGGCTAACTGACAAATGTCAGTGTCAATGAAAAGAAAATGAATGTAGCAGAGAAATGAGAATGTTAGGAATAGATGTTGGGGAAGACACGGAAAGATACGATAAGGAATAAAAGAATAAGATAAATAACTCGAATATTAAAAGTTTCTAGAAAGATACAAGAGAGACGATTACATTGGTTTAAACATGTCACGAGGAGAGATAAAGAATATATTGGAAGAAGAATGAATAGCTTAGTAATAGACGGTTGAAGAAACAGAGGAAGACCAAAGATAAGATGGAAGGACTGTATTGCGGAATACCTGAGAGAAAAGCAATCGAATGAGGACGACCCGCTAAACAGAAATGAATGGAAGAAGAAAATAAAAAATAGCGACCCCTAACGAATGGGAAAAGCTAAAGAAGAAGATATCAGTGTCAACTGCCATTTGCATAGTTTGTTTATGAAATAATTTTACTGGAAATTTAGAATCTTTTGCAAGAAAATTTATGTATGGAATTTGTACATAATTAACGGAAGATATTGTGCTGGCCACATCAGGTTTTTTACCTTCCGTCACCTTTAGGTAACGAAGGTATTGTCTTTGGTCAAAAAATTCAATGATGACTTTTTACTGAATAAGTACGTTTTAGGGTCCATATAATACGATTTTACCATTTTTACGATGATGTCTGTATGTATGTGTGTCTGTGTGTGTGTGTGTGTGACGGATTCCATAACTTCAATACCACGATTCCAAAAATTATAATTTTTTCGTATTCCTCAAGTTTACATCAAGAAGAACAACTGATTAGATTTTGGTTATAATTGGTCAACCGGAAGTAGTCTCATTTGAAGATTTAACAGTTAAATTTGATTTATTGACATTTAGCGTTATTATAACTTAAAGAATATATTATTCTCTATACGATTTGATTACAATTTATACTTCATATTCAATAGATACAGAGTTAAAGAATTTTAAAGAAATTAAATTTTATAATTCAGCCAGCTATGCCAAACTTGGGAACTAGTAATATATTCATATAATTCAAATTGACAGATGTCATTATCAATAAAAAAGTAAATTAATGTGGCAGATATGAGGATGTTGAAGTAGATATTGGGGAATACACGGAAAGATACGGTAAGAAAATAACTCTAGTGTTACAAGTTTTTAGAAAGATACAAGAAAGACGATTACATTGGTTTGAACATGTCATGAGGAGAAATGAAGAATTATATTGGAACAAGAATGAATAGTTTAGTAATAGGACGTTAAAGAAACAGAGGAAGACCAAAGATAAGATGGAAGGACTGTATTGCGGAAGATTTGAGAGAAAAGGAACTGAATGAGAACGACATGCAAAAATAGCGACCCCTAACGAATGGGAAAAGCTAAAGAAGAAGAAGATGCCAGTGTCAAGTGCAATTTGAATAGTTTGTTTATGAAATAATTTTACTGGAAATTTAGAATCTTTTGTAAGAAAAATTATGGAATTTATACATTATACACGAGAATGACGGAAGGTATTGTGCTGGCCACAACATATTTTGTTCTATTATAATAAAAAAATTAAAGGGGAGGGGGCGTTTTCCCAGACTCATCCTGTATAATACCATTTGGCATACTAAATTTTGCATTATATTTTCCCACATATACAAAACAGAAACTATTATTTCTAACGTAGTACTCGTATCTGTAGAGTCGAATCTCTTCCATCCAGCACTCTTGCAATACATCTGTCGCTTCGCGCAGCATCCAGAAGATTGACGTGCACTATCAGATAGGTATTGCATTTGCATGTTTCCAGTTTGTTTAGTTTAGTCTGTCCGCTGGCAGATTAACTTGTTACGCTGACGTATTTAGGGCGAATTTATTGATCTGCTGCATTTTGTGGTCTGCTTAAGGTAATGCAATGAATAGTGTCACATGTTCTATGACATGAAGTGTACATTAGCAGATAAAACGTGCGGCGTTTCAGTATAATCTTGCCTAAGCTGATCACGAATTTCAATTTCATATTAGCACTGCACTCTAGAAATATATACTCTGGCGGTATTATTAAATACGTCACTGCAATACGATTATAAACAAAAATATTTAGTTATGGAATTGCATATTAACACTCTGATTATATTAACTATTATTACTGAATTAAATTATAAAGCATTTGCATATTGTAAATACATATAAAGTGAAATATCGGTTCTCTTAACGATGTAATGACGTAATAGTAGCCGGATTTAAATTTGCCGCCATTTTGTTAATACGAGTTGTAAAAGGTTAATTTTTTTTGACAGTTGTCACGTACAGATCACGCGATTTAAGAATATGGAGAATTATTCAAACGAACAACGTTTAATTATTGTAAAAACACATTACAAAAATGGTGAAAGTTTTGCGAAAACAGTTCGCCAATTACGTCAAGTTTTCGGTCGCAATAATACGCCAAATGAATCGACAGTGAGGCGTTTAATTACAAAATTTGAGACCAAATTTACCCTGATGGATGAGAAGATCATTGTTCGTCGTCGTCCTTGTCGGTCACTCGAAAATATAGCCACAGTAAGGGAATCTGTGGCCAAGAATCCAGGAACTTCCATTCGGCATCGTGGTCAAGAACTAAACATTTCCAGAAGCACTATGCAACGAATTTTGGTAAAAGATCTGCATTTGCACGGGTACAAGGTTCAATTGGTGCAAAAAATCAAGCCAAGGGACCATGCGTAGCGCCGTGGATTTGCTGATTGGGTGTTGGAACATCATCAAATTAATGCGGATTTTTCGAAGAAAATCATTTTTTCAGATGAAGCACATTTTCAACTCGACGGATACGTAAATAAGCAAAACTGTCGGATTTGGGGTGCTGAGAATCCTCGTGTGATACTCAAACAACCAATGCATCCACCGCGAGTAACTGTTTGGTGTGCATTTTGGGCTGGCGGAGTGATTGGGCCGTATTTCTTTGAAAATGCGGCTGGAAATGCGCTAACTGTTAATGGTGTGCGGTATCGCGAAATGTTAACGGAGTTTTTGTGGCCCGAATTGGATGTAATTGATATGGAGGACATGTTTTTCCAACAAGACGTTGCGACCTGCCACACAGCACGTGAAATAATGGTGTTACTGCAGACCAAGTTTCCAGGCCGTGTCATTTCTCGATTTGGCGATCAACATTGGCCACCAAGATCGTGCGATCTAACACCGATGGACTTTTTTCTTTGGGGCTATGTGAAGGAAAAGGTGTATCTTAAAGAGGAAATACGGCGCGTTATTGGTGAAATACAGCCACATTTATGTGATAACGTTATTCAAAATTTCAACAAAAGAATAACCCTGTGCCAGAGATTTCGTGGTGGCCATTTGCCTGATGTTGTATTTCACGTTTAATCGGAACTATTTTTCTTTATGTTGAAATAAAAATGTTTGCTTAATTAAAAAAATAAATGTGTTTTTCTTTAAAATTAAATCCGGCGCTCTAGTTGGGACCCCCTTTATATTTTGTACTCGTAACTTTCAAAATGACACTTCACGCAACACTCAATCTGGAACAAGTGCTTCCCGATCGACTCGACTGTAAAAATTGCAAAAAACACTGGCCCTTTGGAGCATTCTAAAATAAATCTGTCTTGATAATAATAAAATCTAATTCATAAAATACATAAAATTTTCCTTTATTAAAAGTTTGGGAAATAAGAGTAATTTGCTAAAATTCTTTCAACATTTGTGAGCATTAGTGCCATCCACAAAACAATAAGGTAAACGAGAAGTGCAAGTCAATGTATCAAGTGGGCAGCACGGAACTATTGCCCCCTGGGTGTCATTGGGTACACTACTTTTGACATATGTCAAATACATGTCAAGTAAATGTCAAATATGTCATATGAACCTGTCAACGTTCATTTGTTTAATATACAGTGATTACTTAATTTTTATAATTTCGATATATTTAAATAAAAAAATATTTATTTTCATTATTTTTATTATATGTACAAATTACATTATTTAAATTCAATATTTTATAATAAAAGCATTTTCTTCTCATTCTTGATTACTTGGAATAGCCGGGTGAGTTCTTGTTCATATTGATTACCCATTATTTCAACATGGTCTCCTTATGAACGTTGTTCTGCGTGGATTTTTCAAATGATCTTATGCATTTTCGGGATGTAGGTTCTTCTATTTTCTACCTGCTCTGATCTTGTCTTCCCAGCAGTACTTTGGTTTTCCTCCGAGACGTTGACTTCTAAGACAGATGCAATGCGGAATACGTACTGTACCACTCTAGTTCCTTTTCTCACATTTTTTCATTGATCATGTTGTTGCTTATAGTTAGCAAGAAGACGTCCCCTTGGAAGCGACGCTCAGTAAATTTAGTGATTGACCATCATTTTATATCACACATGTTCACCATCAAAAGTTGATGTAGAAATTAGTTTCGAAATTCTCGGTTTTCCCATTATTTGGACAAAGACCATAGAGGCTAACACAATCACATCAGATCTATAGCTGTTGTTCCAATTTTCTTCACAAGAACAGTAGATAAATCCTTGAAATTTTGTATTCTTCCTGTTGTCAATGTCCGTGAAGAGATTCCTTGAAAGAATCCTTTAACGTAAGCTTGTGTCTTCCATAACGGCCGTAGGAAATCTATAGAAGTGTTTATCCTGTGAATCACTTACAACATTCATATATTTATTCTCGCAGTTGGGATGCCGACATTTAAACTTATAACGACGATTAAAGCTGAAAATGTTAATCAGATTAGAAGAAATAAACTAAAATAAAAATATTAAATTATTTACTTATCATAAGCCATAATATATATTTTTTAAACCAACGATTTATACTTGACAATGCAATGACAATATCTTCGAACAATATTTTTTACTGTTGACAAATAATTTTATAAATTTTTATTTTTTATTTCATAGATAACTTAATTCATTTCAAACTATAGCAG
Organism: Harpalus rufipes; assembly: GCA_951394225.1. Taxonomy (NCBI): domain Eukaryota; kingdom Metazoa; phylum Arthropoda; class Insecta; order Coleoptera; family Carabidae; genus Harpalus; species Harpalus rufipes. The sequence continues at coordinate 12,235,497 of OX596288.1, read as the reverse complement.
CGACATGAACCGTTTAGTGACATCTCTGTTACATTGGGTACACTACTCTCACTGCCTACTGTTTGCTGCCAGTTTCCCAATACAAGTTGCACCGGGGTGGTGCCATCTATTTGACAACCTCTGAACTAAAGACGTCATTGATACAACTTCTTCCGATTGTAATCAAGCAAAAATCGCGACTAATACTATATAAATAATAAGAAAAAACTCATATTGTGGAATATAACAACTTTAATGGAAAAGTAAGATTATAACAACATGAAATGCTTAAATTAATTAATCTATTTTAGGTTAGGTTTAATATTTGAACTAAAAAACAATATTTATGGATAGGGAAGAGCTACAATTGTTACAAGTGTTATTACAAACATTTATAGTAAAATTTTGACAAATAGAAATCGTAGTTCCTGGTGCAGCTTGGTTTGCAATTGATAAAGATTGTGTATAATTTGCAGATTCTGGTGTACTCGCACTAGTTGCATTTACAGATGATGGTCCTGCCTGCGTTAATTTATTTACAATCATTTTTGTACTATGGAGGGAGTTTTCTACATAACGGTTTCATAACGTTCTCTTGATTTTATTGGCAGTAAATTTTGAATCGCCACATTTGCAACTTCCCGAATCTCGGGAGGGGTACAAGACACATCAGACATTGCACAAAATTATTCACTTAAACATAATAAAGGAAAAACTTGGTACAAAATTCGCACATATTAATATTTGGCGGATGTTGAAACATCGATAGTTATATTATTTCGTCGACGCCTTCAGTGTTGTATTTGACAATGATGGTGGCTATTTTGAACATTTATTATGATTTCATTTAGGTCCGTTTGAATGAATTAGACAATGTTGTATTTGAAATATTAACACTATTCTGGACTTCCATTCTCTTTATTTTTTAACAAAATATAACCACACAACGTTTCAATTGCTAAAGTATCTGCAATCGTCATCAGGTGAATACTAACAAACATAGAGACTATTGGAGCTTATATACTGAAGTCATGATTAGTGAAGCGATCAGTTTAAGTTCATACAAACGTCCAATCAGCGGCTTCCACACGTTGCCTATTTCTACACTTGTTGACTTTTCTTTTGTACCAGTGTTGCTCTCTGTGTATGATCTTCGCCTCAGACCAATTCATTCTATGTTGTTTTTCTCATGAATGTTGCGCGATGCTGGATCTTGACGTCTCTCCTCTCTGCATATGAATTCGATGTTCTTTCAGTCTGACTTCTAAAGGTCTTCTGGTTTGCCCCACGTATGACTGGCCACATTCACACGGGACTTGGTAGACGCAATTTTTTGGTCTACATCACTTTTAATCATCTTTATGCGTTTTCTTGTTCAGTCAATTGTAGAGTTGTTCTTGGTCGACTGCATCCTACAAATGTCCTACCATTTTTGGATTGTACTCAAGAAAAAGTTATTAAGAAATATTGTTGTACTCGATGAGTTCTATTACTGGTTAAATTTAATGTACTTATTTCTGTTACACCCTATATGTATGATTGATTAATTGAATTTTTTTGTAAAAATATTTATTTATTTATTTTCATTTTGGATTCTCAACAGGATAAAATGTCCCAATAAAAGAGAATCTCTATATACATACATTAAATGAGTACAAAAGCTACAATACCTACTAAATAGAAAAAAAATAGTGATACTTAATGAAGTTTGACATATTGAATATTACAGAAATATAAACAAGTCAACATGAAATGTAATAGTTAAATAGAATAGAGTTGTTAAAGGAGAAGTAGAGATTTTATACAGAAAACCTAACATCTGCGGGCCACAGGTTAAGAAACGCTGCTCTAAAAGATTAAGAACGACATATTACTATAATGTTGTGAGTAATAGTTATTTATGCAACAAGAGTGTAAACAATCTTTATGACATGAAACCAAGCCTCGTCACGAAAATTATTGAGCTAATGTAATAAAGATTGTTTACACTTGAGTTGCATACAATATTTTTTATATGACCTAAAATAAAATTCCTGAAACAAATTAGAATTTGACAGACGAGTAGACGACAATTTGAACACACCAAATATCGAGTTCACATTTAACAGATAACAGATCTGAAGTTGAATAGTGCAGTTCTGCCAGTATTACCAATATGAATGTATAGAAAAAACTAAATTTAGGTAAGACAATTTAAATGCCAAACGTGTATTGATGGTTAAATAAATAAAATATGAAAATCGTTTACTTTACACACTGTCTGCAGTGTGTAAAGTATCAACTTTACACATCAAAGTACAAAAAAATAAGTCCATACGATTTTTACCTCCCGCTACCCATGGTAAGAGAGGTATAGGGATCGTGCTAAAAATCGCATATTGAGACTTTGGTAAATGACCACGTTTTTAGGTCCCTAGAATCCATTTTTAACATTTTCACGATGATGTCTGTGTGTGTATGTGTGTGTGTGTGTGTATGTATGTATGTATCTATGTGTGTGCGTGTGTGTGTGTATCCTCTTTACGCTCTAACTCAAATACTATCATTCAGAAAGTTTTGACACCATGTATTTCTACCTTATTCTAATATGGAAAGAAGCTACTTGAAGCTCAAGACAGTTTTTCTTCAAAAAATGCCTTTAAATGTAATTTGTTCGCAATTTGTTATAATAAAAATTAAAGATTATTCCATTTTCTACAGGTTTGCTTTAATACTTTTTCTGTATATTTTATGGATAAATTTATAAAGTAATATAAAAATTATATCTTGGAGCTTATGCTTTAAACACATCTCCATGTTTACATAGTTCAGCTCAAATGTATGTAAATGACAGATAAATGTCATTGTCAAAAAAATAATCATTTCAAATTAATAATAGTAACGTTTTAAAAGGAAAATTGTAAATAGAACACTAGTTTTATGGAATTTCTAACAATTGCTGGGTGTGCTAATCTGATTTGTACACACATTTCGGTAATAATGATGACATATTTGTATTGTGCGGGCGTTTACCACAAGGCTTAATTTTATGTCATTTAATATTCGAATTATTTGGTGTTGATCGGGATCGAATCGGATTCTCCAGATTCGCGACCAGACATCAGGCTCGCGGCAACGAGACCCCATAGGTAAATGGCGGGAGGTATTGTCTTGGTCACATCAGATTTTTTTATATGCAACTCGAGAGACATTTTATTCATTAGTATCCTGTTTTCTGTCTTGCACAAATTTTCCCTTCTTTTACTATTTTTATCAGCGCAACTAATATAAATGTGATTTTCGACATATGTGCCTTAATACACACACACTGGGCCTTATTTGCCTCAGGTACCTTTATTTATTTCCCAAAAAGTAAATGCGCTAATGAAAATGTAATGACTAAAATTCATTAAAATTACAGCTACTTAGGGCAATATAAGTAATTAGTGTAAATTGTCTAATTTGTGCCCTAAGAAAATATCCCTCCTCCTTCTATGAAGCATCTTGATCTCCCTTACACGAAAACACAAGAGGCGAAGATATCCGCTTGCTTCGTGCAATTAATTAATTGAACTGATTTAGTTAATATGTATAATGGGCCGTAATTAAACCAGGAGACAATTAATGTACCTAATTATTCAAATGTTCATCAGTCATATCATGATATTTACCCTCGCATCTTAAGGTGTAGTTCCTTGGAGGCAAAATTACTCGTTGCCGAGAAGGCTGACAATTATGCGACTTTTATATGACGGTAAATAAATTGAGCTGCATCTTGGAAACCCTGTGCTGTAAACGAAAGAGAAGATGGAGTTGATATATTAATGGGTTTCTTCTGCTTCTAGGAAGACTATTTTAAGCGAGGGATTGTAATAGCGATCAATAGCATGAAGATTGTAATCAGCTAATTTCAAATAAAATTAACAAGATTGCAAACCGATGCAATTCAATTTATTATACAAATAAAGATTAGATGAACACGTTACCAGGGATGCAAGTCTATTAAAAATACCTATATATAGCATCACTGCAATCTATTGATTGATAAATGTACTAATCTCATTTACACAAACCATTCTAATAATTTATACAGGAAGCGGCCAAGAAACAAGGCAAATAAAATAAAAAAGTATTGCAAAATTTATTTCTAAACACAACATCTTGAAGGTGCTGGCTACCGTTCTCTATGCACTGATGCAACCGTTTCTAAAGTTCCTCTCTACATGTGCCAACATTCGAGCTCCTTTTTACCTCCGTCACCTTTTACCTTCCGTCATCTTTAGGTAGGGGAGGTATTGTCTTTGGTCAAAAAAAAGCAAGTTTTGGGGTCCATAAAATACGAATTTACTATTTTTACGATGATATCGTTCTGTCTGTATGCGCGTATGTGTGAGTGTGTGTGTGTGTGTGTGTGTGTGAGCGTCTGTGCGTGCGTGTATGTGTGAGGGTCCGCGCGCGCGTTTGTTTGTGTATGTGTGACGATCGTTTCACATCGCATAACTCCAGTACCACGATTCCAAAAATCATATTTTTTTCGTATTCCTCAAGTTTAGATCTATATGCAGACATGATTAGATTTTGGTTATAATTGGTCCACCGGAAGTACCTTCATTTTCAAATTTTAACATTTTACCTGAAAAAAAGTTAAATATCATTTATTGACATTTAATGTTATTGTAAATTTGATTATTCTTTATACGATTGGATTGCATTTTATACTTCATATTCAATAGATATAGATTTAAAGAATTATAAAGATATTAAATTTCATAAATCAGCCAGCCATGCTAACCATGGAAACTGCTAATATATTCAGATAATTCAAATTGACTTGTCAGTATCAATGAAAAGTAAATGAATGTGGCAGAGATGAGAATGTTGAGATAGATGTTGGGGAAGACACGGAAAGATAGGCTACGGAATTAAAGGATAAGGGAAATGGTCCGAGTGATAGAAGTTTCTAGATAGATACAAGAGAGACGATTATATTGGTTTGAATATGAGGAGAGATAAATAAATTGAAAGAAGAATGAATAGTTTAGTACTAGAAGGTAGAAGAAAGAGAGGAAGAATAAAGATAAGATGGAAGGACTGTATTGCGGACGATTTGAGAGAAAAGGACGAGAATGAGGACGACACGCAAAACAGAAATGAGTGGAAGAAGAAAATAAAAAATAGCGACCCCCCAACGAATGGGAAAAGCTAAAGAAGATGTCAGTGAATTTGCATAGTTTGTTTATGAAATAATTTTACTGGAAATATAGAATCTTTTGCAAGTAAATTTATGTATGGAATTTGTACATAATACACAGGACTGATGGATGTGTGTGCTGGCCACATCAAATTTTTTTGAAAGTGTATAAAATAAAAGTATATAATAGCAGTGGCGGCTCGTGTCTTTTCAGCCGGAGGGGCGCATTAATTAAAAATATTAAGAGTATTTTTTTACCTAAGCTGGGCAAGTATGTAAGGAATTTAATTACAATATTACAAATGTCTTCTTAAAAGTAAATTCAGCTCTTCTATCTTTCGCAGATATATATTGAAAAATGGCGAGTAAATAATCTATTCTGTGCTTTTTTCTCACTAATTTGTGTTAATTTTAAATCAGACAATGATCTACTTAATTCTTTAATTTTTAATTTATGTTCTGTAGGTATTCATTTTAAAACTGAACCGAAGCCTGAAAATAAGTGCGGCCATACAGCGCTTACTAGACATAGCTAGCCTTGGACATCCAAAGCATAAATTAAAAAAAATTAGCATCAAAAAATTCGGAATTTTATTTTCTAAGGTCCAAATTCAGAGACTATTCAATGACCACTCCACGCAGACTCAGTTGTCACTTAGTTGTAACTCACTTGAGTGTGAGCTAAGCTAATACTCACATCTTACTCAATTTCGTATTCAAAAAATCTGATGTGGCCAGCACATAACCTCTCGCCGTATATTTTACCTGGCTGTATGCATAAAGCAAAGAATATTTTTATAAATACAAATAATATATTCATATAAATCTATGACGTTTAAACTTCTTTATTATTCAATAATAGCATGTCTCAACATAAAGATATTTTACCATAAATTATGTTACAATAAATTACAAAGTAGAGTTTACCATATATAAATATTAGGCTGGTAACAGCAATTTTCAATTCGAACAACCTTGTTTACTTTCTCTTCGTATTCTTCTACTAAAAACATTAATTTTGGGCGGTCTAATATGTATATATCTGGATTGTGCATCTATTCTTACATATCTTCTTTTACATTTTATTTTTTCATACTTGTTATATCTAAATAACACTAATTCCCTTTAATAAAGTGACGGATAGATTGCACTCCGATTATTCTTATATCGATGTGTAATTTTGTCAATATTTACAACTTACTTGAGAAGAATTTGATAGCTTTTTCGCAATTCAAAGTTACTCTAGTCTACAGTGCTGGTGCACATTGTCGCATAATGTTTGAAACAAATTTAAGTCCTTCAACCTAGACTTGTCATCTCCATAATAGTCACAGATCAAGAATTAAGGGATTCTCCAAGTACATTTTTCTTTCATTACTCATTATTTCTGACACTGACATTTATCTGTCACAAATAATTTAAATTTTCAACTATTTTCCATGGCCAATCTTTCGGCTGTAAAATTTATTATAACATTATTTTATATATTATATTTCTTTTATCTCTAAATCTATAGAATATATTATAAAATATTTAAATGTATCAGATAGAGAATTTAATTTTCTTTAATATTACCAAGAAAAATTTTCAAAAAATATTATTTAGAAGATTTTTTTTCAAGAATCTTCTACTTCCGGTTGTCCAATTGTTACCAAAACCTTTTCAGATCTTCCCATGAATGTCCGATTGGGAAATACGTAGTTAAACAAATTTAAAGTCTTATAGTTTTTGAGTAACCGTCCTTCCAACATCCCACACACACACACACATCCACACACACACACACACACACACACACACACACACACACACACACACACAGACATCATCGTAAAAATGTTAAAATCGGATTGTAGGGACCTTAAAACGTGCTTATTCAATAAAATCTGGATATGCGATTTTTAGCATGAATCCAATACCTCTCTTAGCGAGAGGTAAAAAGCAAACGTGTGAGTCAGTCTGTATCAATTCTATTTTGGCATATTTTTATAGTGGATTATCATTATCTCGTAAAATTTAACTGAAACGAAGGAAAGTAATGAAACATAAAAATAATGGAATAATATAGAAGTATTTATAAAGCACTACATAATATTTTTCGGGACAGATAATATTTGAGAAACTATTATTTCATGTTAAAGGCCTATGTCACGGTTTCTTGTGTTCACCTGTACATACGAGTATATGTATAATGGGAAAAGCAGTGAAAAGCGTAAAAAATTCTAAATGAATATGTTTATCTATTTTAAGGATATACAACACTTAACAGCTATGATTAAGGTCGTTGACTTGGTTTTGTTGATTTGTCTCTTTAATTCATTTCACATAAAATCGACAGGGTTTAAAAGCAAACAATGGCAAAAATAAGATAAAGTGATCAGTCTTATATACGAGCCCAACCCCAAATGTATTCGTACCCTCAATAAATATATTAACAGCAATAAAAAAATAAGTTTTTAGTTTACATTAAAGACTATATTTGGGTATTTTATGTATTAATAATGTGTACTGGTTTTTTATACAACGTTATTAACTAAATTTCTCATTTAAACAATAATCTACGGGATAATAACAAAAGATAGGTCCCAAAATTTTTCGTTCCAACAATAAATAATACAATATTTATGTTCGTATTATCTATAAAACTGAAGCTAAAAGTAACTGACAATATACTCAATTAATTGTCATCTTATATTTTATTACTTTAATAAAAATTATTTGCGAATTATTAAAGACGAAAAAAATTGTCACATGCAGACAATGGTTTATTTGCAAATAAATTATTATTAAAACTAAGAAATTTTATTATAAGCAATGTATTCAAGTTCTATACACACTATGAATACACCATATCAAAATTTGTTGAATACTTTAATAAATAAATACCACTTTGAAAATAATTTTGCTAAAAAATAAAATTTAATATGGTAATTAATTGAATATATTGTCAGTTTCCTTTACCTTCAGTTTTATAAATAATACTAACATAAATATTGTATTATTTACCGTTGAAACTAAAAAAATTAGCACGTGTCTGTTGTCATATTTGCCCGTAGATTATTGTTAAAATGATAAATTTCGGTAATAACATTGGTTGGTACCACAAGCCTGGTTTTAACTAAAACGATGTTTTAAGAAATGTCAAATTCAAATTTCAATATTTAATTTCACCCTTACGTTCGAAGAGCGATTTTTTTTTAAATATTTGTTTGATTATGAACTATGTTCTGCTTTAAAATCATATTTTGATGAATTTAATATTATTTATTATTAATATTATATAATGAAATTTGACATTTCTTAAAACATCGTTTTAGTTAAAACGAGGCTTGTGGTACCAGCCAATATGTTTATATCCAGTACACTTTATTAATATATAAAATAAAAAATCTGTTGTGGCCAGCACAATACCTCTCGCCACTTCCTTTTTTTGGTTACATAAGTATAGGGCGCGAACAGTAATGTTACATTTTTGGGCATGACAAGCAGATGTGTGGGCCCGTTTCAGAATGATAATTAGTAATTATGTACATAGATGTCAAATGTTAGAATTTTTCATTAAAAATTTCAAGATTTTCTAAATTTACGTAGTTAATTTATCACCAGGAGTTTAAAGTTTACTTGTATGCCTTAGATATTTAACATTTAATTCTGCTCCACATGGAATTGGAAAATCACTAAATTTAGAATTAGAAATTATGATATTTGACCTCTATATACATAATTACTAGCTATCATTCTGACATGGGCCCCCATATCTGCTTGTCAAGGCCAACTAAATCATATGACTGCTCGCTCCCTATTGTATTTAACATTTCTTGTATACCTACACTCTACACCAAAAATTCTACTTACGCATATATCTATTCCATATATATTTAGATTGTTTAATTTTAAATTCATTTTTGATGAAGAAATTTTGTCCTCTTCTAATTTTTCGAAATGTTTCCAATTCTATGAATACATTAAGAAATAATATAATGTATGTACTTCCCAGAAAAAGTCTTCAGTAATGTCTTCGGATTTCTGACACTGACATTTATCTGTCAATTACAAACAATTTAAATTTTCAACTATTTTCCATGGCCATTCTTTCGGCTGTAAAATTTATTATAACAGATTATTTTACATATTATATTTCTTTTATCTCTAAATCTATAGAATATATTGTAAAATATTTAAATTTATCAGAAAGAGAATTTATTTTTCTTTAATATTATCAAGAAAAAAATTCAAAAAATATTATTTAAAAGATTTTTTTTAAAGAATCTTCTACTTCCGGTTGTCCAATTGTTACCAAAACCTTTTCAGATCTTCCCATGAATGTCCGATTGGGAAATACGTAGTTAAAAAAATTTAAAGTCTTATAGTTTTTGAGTAACCGTCCTTCCAACATCCCACACACACTCACACACACACACACACACATACACACACACACACACACGCACACATCCACACACACACAGACATCATCGTAAAAATGTTAAAATCGGATTGTAGGGACCTTAAAACGTGCTTATTCAATAAAATATGGATATGCGATTTTTAGCATGAATGCAATACCTCTCTTGGCGAGAGGTAAAAATTGCCCAAATATACTCTTAACTATTGTAATCTAAAAAATTATTTCTTCTTGCTGTTCATATATTTTTTTCTGGGGGTATGAATACATTTGGGGTTGGGCTCGTATTATTATAGTACACTGATTTAGATAAACCAGCAAGTATACCTGTAGTTTTGGACGGTAGGTACTACGAATTTATCTGTCTTGTCTCTTATTCTTTGATTCAAAATAATCTTCCTTCCTTCCTTTCCTGTTGAATAAGTTTACGGTTGGCATTCTTAGAGTGATTGATTGTAATTTCATGCGTACATGATGAGCCGCACGCTAAAGATAGTGACACAATCTCTCCGACTATGCGTAAGTGAATATTTGAACGGTTGTTCATCAAATCCACGTCGACATCCAAGTGTGCTGTGAATGTGCTTTACGTCAACTAGACAAGCTCAAAAATAGATCCCATGTGCTATGAAATGATTAAGAGGTTTTCTTTGTACCATAACCAATTCAAAACAGAAATATGTGGAGAGGTAGGCGATATCATAATGCCAATACGGATATATACCTTGGGCTAAGCGACAAAATATCGCACAAGTGTTGGTGATGTATATATTGAAGGCTCCTATTTTGACTTCTAGACGAATTTAGTTTTATTTTTATAGCACCTTCAATAAATGTGTACAATTACTTCATCGTCTTCTTTTCCCTTAGTTTTGAATTTCTTGAGAACCAGTATTGGGCCTCGATTTTGTAGCTTTAAATTCTACTCGAATTTGAAATCTAGTAGAAGCGACAGAAAATGCTAACTTCGCAACAATATTTGAGTGACAACGTCGCCATGAGGTGGAGAATACGGTTTTATAAAACTATGAATATCTTCTCGTATTGTTTGGCACAGTGACATTTTCATATATAATATCATAAGTGGAAAATTTTGCCGGAAAATTTTTCAGATTGTTACGAGAACTGGTTGCCTAGCAATTTATCGAGTGGCATTGACAAAAAAATCACGAGCTATCAAGCGAGTGATTTTTGATCAATGTCACAAGATAAATTAGCAACAGGCTCGAATAAAGCAATGGGAAAATTTTGCCAGCATAAAATTTAACCACGAATGGTATTCGGATGACTATTTCCAAGATAACAATCAGGTAATAATTTATAGATTTTTGTTTTTCGTGATAAAAATATAATTTTTATTGTTTTTTGAAGTGTTATATTTAAGATTGCTTTTTCAATGTTCTGAACAGATTCCTGCCCGAATCGACTCATTTTTAATAAAAGCTGAAAATACACACACTTTGACTGGTATGTCAACAATATGTTTCTAGACATTCTTAAAACATCAAAAAAATTCGCTTAATAAAACTCAATTACTTATAAAAATACAGCATCTTATTGGCTCAAAGGATGCGAATTTTTTTTTGTGACGGTGTTCTGTCGAAATAAAACTTGGTAACTAGGTAGAATCCTAAATTGGTGTATCAATTTATGAGTGAAATAGTCATTTCTAAATGTTAAATTTTTCAAACAAATAGTATGTTTCTTAATATACAGACTGATTCATCTGTTCTCTTTTAATAATTCGATTATTTTAAATATTATGGAAAAAAGTTTCAAACGAATTTTATTTTGAATAAAAACGTGTATAAATAAAGTATAAAGACAATCATATGTTATATTATTAAAATACAATGGCGAATGATTTAAATATTACATTTTTATTGAATACAGAAGGCTTTGCATTCCATTATTTTTATATTTCATCTATTTCAGCCCGATATTTCATTATTATATCTTTTATTTAATATTATCAGATGTGTAATTAAAAAATAATATGGAAAAAGCCTCCTATATGTAATAAAAACGTAATATTTTAATAGCTGCAAAACTTCTTGACTGGAAAGGTGATTGGGAAGAAGAAATTATACTGGATATCAGTCAATTATTATTATTATTTCCGCCTCTACCGGTTTCGACACTTCATGAGTCTTCTTCAGAAGCTACAACAGTAATTACAGTTTTTGAAAAGTTGAAGGAAATATGTTTAAAACTTACGTGAAAATGTATAATTTAAGTAACATTGATAAATAACAATAAACGATGCAGCACGCAGCTCTATATGCGAGCAGTCAGTTGCGTTGAGTCCAGTATAGAGTTCAGTTAAATATATATATATATATATATATATATATATATATATATATATATATATATATATATATATATATATATATATATATATATAAATAGTGATATAAATATCGCGTAGACAGTCTACAACAGTCTGCAACCGACCGGCAGTCACAGGTGGTGAAATAAATAATCTTAGTATTTAAGTATTTAATAATATTTTAGTGTTAAATTAGCGTTTATATTTAGTTAATCATAGTGATCGGTATTTTTATAATATTTTTCTTAATTAATTTAATTGGTGAACCGGAAGTAGCCTTATTTGAAGATTTCACAGTTAAATTTGATTTATTGACATTTAACGTTATTATAACTTAAAGAATATATTATTCTCTATACGATTTGATTGCATTTTATATATCATATTCAATAGATATGAGTTAAAGAATTTTAAAGAAATTAAATTTTATATATCAGCCAGCTATGCTAAACATGAAAAATACTAATATATTCTTATAATTCAAATTGACAGATGTCAGTATAAATAAAAAATAAATTAATGTGGCAGAGATTAGGATGTTGAAGTAGATGTTGGGGAAGACAAGGAAAGATAGGTAAGGTGATTACATTGGTTTGAAAATGTCATGAGGAGAAATTAATAATATATTGGATGAATAATAAATAGCTTAGTAATAGCAGGTTGAAGAAACAGAGGAAGACCAAAGATAAGATGGAAGGACTGTATTGCGGAAGACTTGAGAGAAAAGGAACTGAATGAGAACGACACGTAAAACAGAAATAACTGGAAGAAGAAAATAAAAAATAGCGGCCCCTAACGAATGGGAAAAGCTAAAGAAGAAGAAGATGTTAGTGTCAAGTGCAATTTGCATATTTTGTTTATGAAATAATTTTACTGGAAATTTAGAATCTTTTGCAAGAAAATTTATGTATGGAATTTATACATAATACACAGGATTGACGGAAGGTATTGTGCTATCCGCAACAGATTTTTTAAATTTAAATTAATAATATATCTCTTCACCCAAATAAATAAACGTTACATTATGGTATGGTTAGTTGAGGTTAGTTTAGATTAAATTGGGTTATGTTAAATTAGGTTAGACCAAGTTAAATAACATTTTTCTTGTTTCTTCATTCAATACTGATCGTTTATTTAAAATACTGATCCAATAAATGGCAGTCATTGAACACAGTTAATAATCTCAATAATAATGTGGAAACTTCAAATCCAATATTTTATGAACCACCTAATCATCCAATTAATAATGCTCTTACTAAATAAGTTTGCGACAATCGAATAGCTCCTACCTGTTTTGACAAACAACTAGAGTGCGTTGGGAAGAAACGGCCTCATCTTTCCCAATTAATCAAGACCAATTCTAGCCGTGATTAAATCCCAACACAAGACATTAAAAAGTTTTCTTTGTGGAGTTGGTGGTCCGCCATTAATCACTATAAATGTTATTACGGGGATGTTTCGCTTGGAGCGGGAGAAAGAATCAGAGAAATTGTCTTATAATACCGGTGATTATTTTCACTAGGTGTTGGAATTTCGGGAGCATTCAGACAAGAATTTGTTAAAGTTTCCAAGACAAACGAGGTAATTGAAATTGGACATTATTCACAAGTCTGGAACCTTAGGCAGTAAACAATATTTACAGTTTGAACTAAGTTATATTCGTAAGAATTTCGCAATGGTTTTATTACTATCTTAGGGTAGTGGTGACTCAATAATTAACACGATAGTATATTGAATGAAAAATTGGGGTTCAATTCTTATTACTTATAACTTTTTTCCTTGTAATTAGTTTTGCATTTCGGGCAAAATTGGCTTGATATTCAAGAGTTCAAAAAAATTTCACAAGGCAGCAACAACGACATTAGATCGAATATGGTTTTATAAGATTATTGGTATCTGCTCTTCTAGTTTTACTCTTTTATTATTTGCAGAATTTTTATTTTTAATTTCTCGAACTAACTAAAGGCTGTTAAAATTAACATGGTACGATTCAGAATACATTCCTACCTAAAAGAGTCAAAAAATGCAGCCAAATGAAAAACATACCAAACTTGAAGCCAATAAAAAAAATCTGATGTGGCCCGCACAATACCTTCCTTCAATCAATATTATGTATAAATTCCATACACATATTTTCTTGCAAAAGATTCTATATTTTCAGTAAAATTATTTCATAAACAAACTATGCAAATTGCATTTGACACTGACATCTTTTTCTTCTTTAGCTATTCCTATTCATTAGGGGTCGCTATTTTTTGTTCTCTTTTTTCACTCATTTCTGTTTTGCGTGTCGTTCTCATTCAGTTCCTTTTCTGTCATGTCTTCCGCAATTCAGTCCTTCCATCTTATTTTTGGTCTTCTTCTGTTTCTTCAATCTTCTATTAATAAGCTATTCATTCTTCCAATATATTCTTCATCTCTCCTCATGACATGTTCAAACCAATGCAATCGTCTCTCTTGTATCTTTCTAGAAACTTATAACACTAGAGTAATTTTTTTACCGTATCTTTTCGTGTCTTCCCCAACATCTACTTCAACATCCTCATCTCTGCCACATTCATTTACTTTTTATTGATACCGACATCTGTCAATTTGAATTATCTGAATATAATAGCAATTTTCATGGTTAGCATAGCTGGTTGATTTATGAAAATTAATATCTTTATAATTCTTTAACTCTATATCTATTGAATATGAAGTATAAAATGCAATCAAATCGTATAGAGAATAAATAAATAAATATTTCATCACGGCATATTACTCATTACTGGGTGTGCCAATCTGCTTTGTATCCAGATATTGATAATGATGGAATATTTGTACGGTGTGGGCGTGGAGAGTGCACCACAGGGGTCAATCTTGTGCCATTAAAATTCGATGTAATTTTTGGCGTCGGTCGGGATCGAACCCGGATCCCCAGATTTGCGACCAGACACTCAGGCATACGGCCACGCGACCCCATATATAGAGAATAATATATTCTTTAAGTTATAATAACGTTAAATGCCAATAAATCATATTTAACTGTTAAATCTTCAAATAAAGCTACTTCCGGTTGATCAATTATAACCAAAATCTAATCACTTGTTCTTTTGGATGTAAACTTGAGGAATACGAAAAAAATATAATTTTTGGAATCGTGGTATTGAAGTTATGCGATCCGAAACTTTCATCACACAAACACATATAGATACACACACACACACACACACACACACACACACACTCACACACACATACATACATACAGACATCATCATAAAAATGGTAAACTCGTATTATAGGGACCCTAAAACATGCTTATTCACTAAAAACTCACCACTGAATTTTTTGACCAAAGACATTACCTTCCTTACCTAAAGGTGAAGGAAGGTAAAAACAACCTAACTTTGTAAACGTGAGTTTGATGGTTACACCCACCGAACACTAACATTCAAATTGCCGCCAACGCAAAGCGACAGTGTCACCCCGAACATGGGTCACGGGTGAGCCCGTGACTTTCCGAAACAAAATATCTCTAGGCCTCCTTTATTAAAGTCTATGAATTAATGTCTGCTTATAAAAGCATTTTTTTGTCTTATCTATTTTTGCTCATATTTGCGAAACTAATTTTGATAAAACCTTCTATTTATACCCCATTTTCTCCAAATCACAATACCTAGCTTGAACTTTCTATTTCATTTCAATTTTTTGATTCCATTGTCCTATCGCATTGTCACATAAACAGAGACAAATCGCGCAAACAATCAATTCACGTCATGGGCGATAAGGCCTGAGGCTTGGTTATCAGGACGGCTGGGGAAACAATGATGCAGAGCCTACTGTGTTGTACACCCACAGTGATTAGCTTGTCGCTTCTTGCGCCCGTTTTTCCACGCGGGATGGCCTTGACGAAGGTATTGTGCCCATTGTACGAATTGATGTGATTTACTTCGCCTAATGATAGAAGGTTTATCATAATGAAATGTATTTTCCCGGCTTATGGTCGTTAGCAAGGAGGGGTAGTGTATGCTCATTGTTCGTTTCAACTTACTGACATCTAGTTACATAAAACGATAGTTAACTATACATAGCAACATTTCAGAAATGCATTAGGATGGAAACGTTACAAAACAATATGATGTTAGAGATATCTTATAAATAAAGAAATATTCTTTAAAAAATTCCAAAATACGAAATCGAAACTACATCTGGATGACATGAGTAGTGTCACGTAGTGTCACTGTGTACTTTATGCAACTTCTAAAATTAACGCATAATAAACACCTAAAGTCATTTAATAAATAATAGTAACAAAAATATAAACAAAATCTTGGAACGGAAATAGAACATAACACAATAAGAAGCGCGGTCTACAATCGTAGACCGCTTGAATTTAAATTTGATATACGCAAGGTACTACCCCTATCAAATTAATTTAGCATGCTAAAGTTATAGAAGGTCGTATAGTCAATAGCCACTCAGAACCACGCCTGCGCAATTAATATATTGTTCGAAATATTACTGTTTAAAGAGACGTGGTCTATACTCGTATATTACGATTATTACGTAACTTCGATCCAACTGAATTTAATAATTGAAAATCGGTATAAGTTCAGTTTATTATTACTAATATCGATTTTATATTAACCGTATGTGTTTGATTGACGGCTGAACATGGATTTTCATGTTCTTACAAATGTAATAATGTTAGTGCGTCATCTATTTCTGGATGAGTCGGATGAAGAAGGGGACTATGAATCAAATATTGTTGAAAAGGTAAATAGTTATGCTGAATAATACCAATCTTGGTCGCGAACTACTACATGAATATGAGAAAAAAACCTTGAAGACATCCAAAAATGGCTTGGAAAAAGAGGCAATTATTTTAATTCGATGTCTAGGAAACCCAGAAAGCTTCCGGTAAATATTAATTAATGCAATAGTCAGGGCCGTTCCTAGGGCTTGCGTGCAAATACATAATTCGCCGCCTCTAAGTGATAACTATATTCTACTACTATATATTTATTGGGTAGCAGGTAGAACCTCGTAAATACAAAAAAATATATATTTTAAAACTTTTGAAAAGTATTACTAGATTCTCGCACATATAGTAATCTGATAAATTATTTATGTTATAATATTTTTGTTATATCTATCAGCGTAACGACGGCCGCCTCCCGCCTCATCTTTTAGCCGCTGGCGTGCGGGGCCTGCATTGTACGCCCGCTAGGAACGGCCCTGACAATAGTTTATATATTTCCAAATTATCGAAAAATTGTATACTTTTATGATATAAATTAATTTTTCTTGATTTTCTGCCATTGTCACTATATTTGCGACCTTCGTACGAACCTTCTTGTATGTGCACACCCGGCCTCACATCCAGAGCTCGACCGAACTGTCTATGCACAATCTACACAGGACAGTATTTACCGAACGTGTTCTGTGCGACCCATAGTGCACAGAACTGAAAAATCGTACGCACCTTTAAAAGAAAAACAAACCAACAATTTGTATAGATATTGATATCTTAAATTCCATATTTCAAAATTTAGTATCCAGAGTGCAAGATCCATATAAACATATAGACGTACGTAACACAGTATAAAAATTTATATTTTTTTTTTACCATTATATTTTTACTTCTTATACTTAAGTATACTTGTAAAAATGGAACAGAAAATAATTATCATTAAATGTTTTCTTCGTAATAATGTGTGCTTGATTCACTTTTCGTCGCTGCCATCTTGGAGAATAGTATTTCGTACTTTTTGTAGCACGAATGCATTTGCATAATTCGCTGGATTTTTTTGTAGGAGAAAGTTTGTAAGCATATTTTATGGAAAATCGGAAATCTAATTGGCATGTAAATTTTTTCTCGACGGAATTTTTTTCTGGTCTTTAAAGATAGGGGTGGAATATGACATACGGTATTTGCATATCTTTCTGTTAAGGAGGAAAGTACAGGCCAGAACAAAAATAATTTCACTGAGACAATGTAGTACAACCTGTGAAAAAAGTTATGCATTTCTTATAAACTGTACTTGAATTTACAAAATTGTCTATGCTTTCAAATTTTCAAAATATTAACTCAACGTAATAAAAAAGGAACTAATGCAGAGATGCAAAATGGCACTAGTTATCTTCAATTGTTTATAGACATATACTTCATCTAAGTGTTTTTATTTATTTATATAAACAATATAAATCGATAAATAAAGTGACTGGACAAATGTTCTATCAAAAATAAATGACAATTATGTGTAAAAATATAAATATTTGGTTAAATTGGACATTTGTTATAAATTCTTCAGTAACATTCGATCATCAGCGGCTTATTGGAAAATTAAAAAAAAAGAATTAATTCCAATGATTCGGCAACTGGGAATTGGGCAAATCAACTCTTTCATCCCCTAAAAAATGGTGGCCGGAATTAATAAAATCTTTATATAAATGAAAAAAGAACAAAACTGTTTCTATGAAGCTCTAAATTTAGAAGAATATGAGAAAACGGAATTAATACGAAGCGATCTAGTTATTTGTGCCAGACATTTTGACTTCAAAATTATAAATTAATGCTGCTTTTGAAACAAAATTCGACTATTTTTCAAAATTATTTTGTGGAAGACCGTTATGAGAGAGTGGAATTTCAAATGCGGGGATCACCTCATGAGCATATATTCCTTTAGTTGGAGGATGCTCCAAAATTTGATTCTTTTGAGAAAGTTAATGTCCCGGAATGTATTTCGTTTATTGACAAATTTATAACTTTTCATTCGGAAGACCCATTCATGGTAGATCAAAAACATAGACACACACATTTTCTATAAAGTAACAAGAAATAAAAATAAATGCAGATTTAATTTTCCATTTCCCGTTATATCAAGAACCATGATTTTGGAACATTTGCTGACAAAATAAGTGAAACATTCCAAGATATTAGTAATTTAATGTGTAAGTATTAACTTTCTTCACTTTGTTATTGAAATGGCACCTATCCACAAATGCGTTTGCTATTGAAAAGGCACTAGTCCCGGACAAATGCCGTTTCTTGACTAAATATAAACTTTTCGCTGTTCTACGTAGCCAAGTGAGTATGCCCTTTCATCACAAAACACGCATTTTAATGTCATAGATGGCAGTATCGACCTTAACTCAATTTTATAATTTTGTGGACTAGTACCCTTTTAATAATAATCAATTAAATATTAAGTTTTTGTTCGAACACCTATTTTTAAAGTGACACTATTTCTTGTAACTAAAACTACACTTTAATGATGACGTTGATGGTTAGACAATTAATTGTTTAATAAGTATTAAAAATGGTAGTTTACTAGTGCGAATGTTAAAAGTTTGGTATAGCCCTAGCTTGCTGACCCAGGGTAGAGCCATATTTTCTACGATCAGAAAGATTATCAATTTTTAAATATAATAAAAAAAAAATGATATGCTCAGCACATTACCTTCCGTCAATTCTATGTGTATTTTGTATAAATTCCTCACAGAATTTTTTTTTACAAACTATTGTATGGGCGTATTCTTTTAGGGGAGAAATGAACTGTTCTTATCTCGTACTGAACTGAACTACTCGTAAAAAGAACAGTATGTTTTTTTTAAAATAAGAAGTAGAAAATAAAAACATAGGTATATAGCATTTTATTTATAACATCTGCTGAATTGGCTTGTGGCTGTAATCTGTTGTATTATACCTTATGTGATTTGTTTTTACCTCATTAAATTATTTTACATTTTTATATTCACCGTTCGAACCCTGGGGTCGTGGGTTCGATTCCCACCTGGGGCTTGGATGTTTGTAAGTGTCTTTCAAATACATTAAGATATGTAATGTAAAATTGTAACAATGATGCAAATAAAGTATTTGATTAGGGGCTATAACTCACAGAGTTGAAAAGCCGACATTATTATTATATTTCCAGCAAAATCATTTTACAAAGATATTATGTAAATTTTATTTGACACTGACATCTGTCAATTAGTAATATTTGAATATTCTGTTTACATGGTGCAGCTTTTAGCAGTATAGGTTGCAGTATATTTCTTTATAGTTTTTTTATCTCTAAATTCATTGATTATAAAGAAAAAAAATATAATTAAATCGAATAGAGAATAAACTATTTTTTAATATATTAAAATCTTTAAATTAGGGTAATTCCGGTTAACCAAACGTAACCAAAATCTAATCAACTGTTCATATGGACATAGGAAAGAGGAATATGAAAGAATTATAATTTTTTGAATAGTAGTATTGAACTTATGCGATCTGGAATGATCGTCACATATTCGCACACACATACATACAGACATCATCGTAAAAATAGTAAATTCGTATTCTAGGGACTCTGAAACGTGCTTATTCATTAAAAACTCACCATTGAATGTTTTAACCAAAAACCAATACCTTCCTTATAGGTAACGGAAGGTAACTATTTTTCATTTCTGTAGGTAACCAGGGTAACAGTACATACTGGTCTGGGATGTACCGACTTTTTCGACCGCATGAGAGGTTTGGTCTGTAATTATTTATTTTCAATAATTAAGTTATATTCGAAAAGTCTTCTTTTATATCGATCGCAGAAAAAGTTAATATTTCGCTCTGTGATTCTGAAGTATGTAAATGACTTCGATTGGTTTCGAACTTGGGTTGTCAAAATCAGAACCCTAAACAGAACACTAAATAGGGTTTATATTTAAAATATACAAGTCAATTTGTTTGCATTAAATATTTTGAGGAATATAATATTTTTTATATTTTTTATATTTTTCATATCATTACAATTTCTATGAGCATGACGCTCACCTAACCTACAACTCATAAAATTTTAAATTTTCAAACCATAACCTCTTCATATTTTACACCAAATATATCACTCCCCAGCATCTTTCTCACTAATTTAATACAATTATATTTTCTTTATTATATTTTTTTATATACTTACATAACTTTATATTTGACTTTACATAATTATTGAATGTATATTATCTTACAGCTGTAGGCTCCGAAGATGCTATCATAATAGCGAAATCGATAAGCCACATAGTATAATAAAAACATTTATAAAAAACTCAAAGTTTTTAATTACCATTCATCATGAAAACGAACTTTGAATTAGAGTCGTTCATCAATAAAATTGAACAAATGGAGATATCCAAAAAACTACCAGCTGAGAAATCTACTTCAAAAAAGACATAAAGTCCATCAACATTTAAATTTCCTTTGTACCTGTAAAAAATACCATATAACTCCGAAATTCATCGAGACAAAAATATCGAAGAAACTTCCAAAAAGCCAGAGAAATGGAATTTGCCGAAAGATGCTGAGGAGTGAAGTTAAGAAAAAATTCCAGATGAATACATCCATAGACACCAAACTTAAATTCATGCACAAACACCTGCTCCAACATCTACACACCATAGAATACGAAACATTAATTACAAAACTGCAAGAAAACATCTTCTACCATAACTACAGAACCGACAAAATAAGACAAAACAAACTTCAAAACCTAATAAATAAACAACAAGAACAAAACCAAAAAGTCCAACAACGTGAACAACAGGAACAACAACAAACACAAAACAACAATAGCCACAAATTCCCACCACGTACAACAAATCTTTCCACCATAATTTTCACCCCAGAAGAAGATGAAATACTCAACCATGGTTACAAATATGCTCCACCACCTCAAAACCAAGCAAATATCCCCATCATCGCTATAGGAATAGAAGCTCAAATACAAAAACACCCCAAAAAACAACAACTTCAGAAAGACATCACGACAACACTTCAAAACTTCAAGGTAGGTGGACATGACAATCATAGAAACCAAAAATGCAATAAGTTCAATAAAAATTTAAAATCAATTAAACAAAAAATCTTACAAAATCATTTAACCGTTACAAAAGCAGACAAAAATGCCGGCCTAGTCATAATAGACACCGATCAATACATAGAAAAAACAGAAAAATTCTTTTCAGAAAATAACATAACACTTTTGAACAAAAACCCATTAACAAACTTTAATAAAAAACTTAGAAAAACCATCAATAATACATCACAAACTCTTTCAAAATTAAACACTAACATATACCAAAATTTAGAACCAAATCCACGAACTCCCATACTTTACAGCCTCATAAAATTACACAAACCAGAGAAATCCATAACCTCCTCAATTCAATCTCCAGCACACAAAATATCATAAACCTTAAACTACATTATAAATAATAAATTTCAATATGAATCAAAATTCTCCATAAAAAATTCAACAGACTGAATTACAGATTTAAACAATACCTTACAAAACAACAATCAAAATTTTATCTTAGCTTCTTTTGATATTGTTAATTTATATACAAATATTCCAGTTTCAGAAACACTTAACCTATTAAAAGATAACATAAATAATAATCAAAATTTCATCAATAACTATAACTTAGATAACACAGATATTAACAATTTAATTGAATTATTTAATATAGTTACACAACAAAATTTCTTTAACTTCAACAATAAGACATACAAACTAAACGACGGACTTCCAATGGGCAGTCCAATCAGTGGTTTACTAGCTAATATTTTCATAGACAATTTAGAATCAAAAATTATGCAATCTCCACTCAACGAAAATGTGTTGTTCTGGAAAAGATATGACGATATCCTTATCTTATGGGCAGGATCCCTCACAGATTTACATAATTTTCATAATAATATAAACACCCTATCTAATATTAAATTCACAATAGAAATAGAAAATCAAAATAAAATAAACTTCTTAGACCTTACCCTACATAAATTAAATAATACATCCATAGAATACGACATTTACAGAAAACCGACATTGACAGACATAATCATACCAAATAACTCCTATCATAACCCAAACACAAAATTAACAGCTTTCAATTTCTTATTCAATCGACTATTGACAACACCATTAACAATAGAAAATTTCAAAAAAGAACTTAACACCATATTTACAATAGGCCTACATAATAACTATACATTACCATTTATGAAACAAATATTTCACAAAACAAAATATACAAAATTAATAAATAATAAAATATACAGACACGTAAAACAAAACAATACCTATATCTCAATACCATACTACAATAATCTTCATAAAACACTCACAAAAACTACACAAAAATACAATACAACCCTCACATCAAAATCCCACCCTAACCTATACAACATTTTAAAAAATAACACACCCAAAACCAACCACCTTGATAGCAGCGGTATATACAAAATTAACTGTAACGAGTGTGACAACTCATACATAGGACTCACAAAACGAAACATAAAAACTAGATTTCAAGAACATATAAAAAATAATCCGCCTTCAGCAATAGGAATACATTTACAGACTTCAAACCATAACATAACAACAGACAACCTTCACCTTCTTCATTCAGAAACAAAAATTCAAAATTTATATCTTTTAGAAAAATATGAAATACTTAAACATATACATAACCACCACAACCTACTTAACGAAAACATATCTTTTCCGGAACAACACATTTTCAAAAACCTCCCGCCATTTGTCTAACAAACATTAACAATAAAAATAACCAAAACTCACTATACAACATACTTCCGCTCAACTCAATTTTTCCTCACAAGTTCCATTTCTCTGGCTTAAAGAAGACGTACTTTATAACAATTTTTCAACATAAACATGAACATCAAAAATAAATAACAATTTTTATTCAATATTAAACTACCGACATGCCAAACCTTTATTAAAATTTCTCTGACGGTCAGTATTTTTCATATTTTTTATATTTTTCATATCATTACAATTTCTATGATTGTCATGCTCACCTAACCTACAACTCATAAAATTTTAAATTTTCAAACCATATAACCTCTTCATATTTTACACCAAATATATCACTCCCCAGCATCTTTCTCAATAATTTAATACAATTATATTTTCTTTATTATATTTTTTTATATACTTACATAACTTTATATTTGACTTTACATAATTATTGAATGTATATTATCTTACAGCTGTAGGCTCCGAAGATGCTATCATAATAGCGAAATCGATAAGCCACATAGTATAATAAAAACATTTATAAAAAACTCAAAGTTTTTAATTACCATTCATCATAATAATATCGTTATTTTAATTAATAACTGAATAAACTAATTGGAGAATATTTAATTTTATTATGCGTCCATTTAATGGCAAAATCCAATTTCCCAAATTTGAAAATTGCTATTTAAATGAAAAACAATTTCCATCGAACAAAACCAGTGTAACTCAATACAGACAATTTACAGGGATATAATTTCAAAATAACAATTATTCCATTTATTGACGATTTATAATTTTATCAAAAATAAAATTATATGCTTCAATTTGTTTTCACAATAATATTAATAACGGGCAACTAGTCAAATTGCAAATGAAACTTATCAAAAATGAAATCACCGGGTAGAATAAAGATCGTTATCCGGTAATTGGTTGGCGTTGGTTGTAAAACAATGCGCGGACCTTTTGCCCTGATTAAAAGCCAAATATTTATTTCCTAAAGCCTGAGTTATCTATATGCTAACTGAAAAATAAATTACGAATGACAAACTATTTTATAGTATTATTTGTCACAGATAACAACGTTCATTAACAATTCTGACATAAATCATGAAAGAAATTATTTATCTAATCAAAAACTCTGTCATTTATAATATAATATTCAAATAATAAATTAGATACATTATCAAACAGAATGATTGTGTGCAAGAAAAGCGTTAGAAATTTATATTTGAGAAGAGTACTACAAATATGTAAACGTAAATGATTTCATTATTGTACAAAATTGTAAATTAGTATTGGCTTTATCCGTTGGCTTTCTAAATACAAATATATAAATAAAAAATCTGCTGTGACGAGCACAATACCGTCCGTCAATCCTGTGTATTATGTATAAATTAGAATTTTTGGTGTAGAGTGTAGGTATACAAGAAATGTTAAATACATTAGGGCGCGAGCATACATGTGACTTTGTTGGCCTTGACAAGCAGATATGGGGGCCCATGTCAGAATGATAGCTAGTAATTATGTATATAGATGTCAAATGTCATAATTTCTCATTCTAAATTTAATGATTTTTCAATTCCATGTGGTTTATTTTCCTCGACAAGTTTCGAGAGAATGCCTCCTGCGTCGCGAATCGACAATGTCCTACTTTGCGCTCACAAATAGCTATTGTGTTCATGTGTAAACATAATCTGATTATTGGCCAATATAAATAAGGAATCAGAAATTTTCTATTGTCTCACGATCTTTTTTTATAATTTATTAATATCACTCCTTCATAATTTTATAATCATCTAAAACGGACTGTATTTAATTAATTTTATAATAATACAAAATAATTTGAGTCTCTCATCACAACATTTATTTTCTCGGTTACGTATTCCACCTAATTATTATTACTATGATGGAAACAAAGGTCGTACTGCCCGTAATTAAAAAGTGTACCAGTAATGGAATAATCTTCCATATTTTGTGTTTTATGCTGGTGAAAATTTCTGCAAAATATTTTATTATCTGCAGCAGTAGTAGCATGTATTGTCGAAACATCAAAAATTACATGTATCCATTACAGGGTTGGTTGTGTACAAAGGCCTTTAATTAAAATTGCACACACAAACAAACAGGGTGGCGGTAAATTATAGTGGAAGGGGTGGGAAAGTGCACCGCCAACTGCGACGCTAGTGCATACATGCATTTTAGAAACGTTTCACTGCATCCAAAACAAGGATGAACATATGATCTAGTTTCACCAAAAACTGGAATTTGCTAGTGAGCATTGCCATTTTTTACTAACATGAAGAAAAACCAAAATAATAGTAATTATAACAAATAACTTCTGTACTAATCGTATGGGCGATTGCATACAAATCAAAGATCTGAGTCACGAAGTGGTGAGGGGCGTTTTCAACGGCGGGAAACTTCTATTGTTTATAACTAGAATTCTAGTGTAAAAAAATTAAAAAGAAGGTAAGGAAGGTATTGTCTTTGGTCAAAAAATTCAGTGATGAGTTTTTAGTGAAAAAGCATGTTTTCGGGTCCCTATATTACGATTTTACCATTTTTACGATGATGTCTGTATGTGTGTGTTTGTTTGTGTGTAGTGTGTGTGTGTGTGTGTGTGTGTGCGCGTGTGTGTGTGTATGTGTGTGTGTATGTGTATGTGTGACGAAAGTTTCGGATCGCATAACTTCAATACCACAATTCCAAAAATTATAATTTTGTCGTATTTCTCAAGTTTACATCCAGAAGAACAAGAGATTATATTTTGGTTATAATTGGTGAACCGGAAGTATCCTCATTTGAAGATTTTAACAGTTAAATGTGATTTATTGACATTTAACCTTATTATAATTTAAAGAATATATTATTCTCTATAAAATGTAATTGCATTTTATACTTTATATTCAATAGATATAGAGTTAAAGAATTATAATTAAATTTCATAAATCAGCCAGTTATGATAATCATGGAAACTGCTATTATATTGAGATAATTCAAATTGACAGATGTCAGTATTTATGAAAACTAAATGAATGTGGCAGAGATATTGAAGTAGATGTTGAGGAAGACGCGGAAAGATACGGCAAGGACATAACTCTAGTGTTACAAGTTTTTAGAAAGATACTAGAGAGACGATTACAATAGTTTGAACATGTCATGAGGAGAAATGAAGAATATATTGGAAGAAAAATGAATAGCTTAGTATTAGAAATATAACTAGACAAAACATTCCTTATCCCTTCTCACTGAATGTTCTGATTTCGGCTGGCCAGAAAGAGACAACTAGAGATAGATATATATTTAGTCTAGTTCGTTCGAGCATTTCTCACTAGATGCCATCCAGTGTTAAGGTCAAAAATTAAGCGCCAATACGATGAAAAATAGGTTTATCGTTATAAAAATAAAAAAATTCAACGAAAAATATTTATTAATTATATATTATAAATACAAAATTATTGACTTTACCGAACAATAAATATGTACGAAAACAAACTAACCTCACAACCGACAAATCAGTTCTTCTGAAGTTACACTAAATTTCTTTTCTTTTTCTTTTACATAGTATTCTAAATAGTCGAAAACCCTTTGCAGGCCTATTTTTGCAACAATAAGGCATTTTTAAATACATTTTATAAGTGACGAGACCCACTAGCAGTTCGCCATTTGACTCCAAATATTGAAAGGCAAAAATTTGCTACAAGATATTTTTACACCTTTGCAAAATCATTTGATAAGAACCTCTGAACAAACACGGAACACAATTATAAAATTTAATTTTAGATATTTATTTTAAAATTAGAATACACCACGAAATGAAAGTTATTGAAAACAATGTAACAAGAATAAGAAGTTTTTTTTTTATTCCGATATTTTATTTACTAAGGTAGATAGGTACTGAATTAATCGACTTAAAATATGTTGGACTAAAATTCGTTGATTTTGATCATAATTTAGTAGTTTAATTTTTCATTTTCAAAGATTGTATTATTAAAAACACTTGCGCCAAAATCAAAACAAACCAAATGAAATTTTGTCTAGTTATATTTCGTCGTTGGTATAACAGGCCGGCTATTCGAGTTTCATAGATCTGCTTGAAAATAATTAGTTTAAAATATCAAACAAAATTTGTTTCAAAATATCATAGCTGCTAGATACGCTAAGCGGAAAAGAGAACAACCCTCGTATGCACAAATATTTTCCCTTAATAGATTCAACGAAAAAACTGTAAAAATCTGTTGTGGCCAGCACAATACTTCTCGCCACTTTCTTTTTTTTTTGGTTACATAAGTATAGGGCGCGAACAGTCATGTTACATTGTTGGCCTTAACAAGCAGATGTGGGGGCCCATTTCAGAATGATAATTAGTAATTATGTACATAGATGCCAAATGCCAGAATTTTTCATTAAAAATTTCAAGACTTTCTAAATTCACGTAGTTAATTTGATACTAGCAGTGTGGAATTTACTTGTCGAGGAAAATAAACCACATGGAATTTGAAAATCTGACATGGGCCCCATATCTGCTTGACAAGTCACATTACTGCTCGCGCGCTAATGTATTTAACATTTCTTGTACACCTACACTCTACACCAAAAATTCTACTTACATCTATTCCATATATTTAGATTATTTTAAATTTAAATTCATTCTATGAAGAAAATTTGTCCTACTCTTCCAATATTTCGAGATGTTTCCAATTCATTGTCAGAAGTAACAGTATTTCTGAAGGGTATGTGTAATATACCTATAATGTTAAATATTTAAGTATTAATACATTAAGAAATAATATAATGTATGTACTTGCCAGAAAAAGTCTTCGGTAATGTCTCCGGATTTCTGACACTGACATTTATCTGTCAGTTACAAACAATTTAAATTCTCAACTATTTTCCATGGCATTCTTTCGGCTGTAAAATTTATTACAACAGATTATTTTATATATTATATTTCTTTTATCTCTAAATCTATAGAATATATAATAAAATATTTAAATGTATCAGACAGAGAATTTAATTTTCTGTAGTATTACCAAGAAAAAATTTCAAAAAATAATATTTAGAAGATTTTTTTTCAAGAATCTTCTAGTTCCGGTTGTCCAATTGTTACCAAAACCTTTTCAGATCTTCCCATGAATGTCCGATTGGGAAATACGTAGTTAAACAAATATAAAGTCTTATAGTTTTTGAGTAATCATCCTTCCAACATCCCACACACATACACACACACACGCACACGCACACACACACACACACACACACACACACACACACACATACACAGACATCATCGTAAAAATGTTAAAATCGGATTGTATGGACCTTAAAACGTGCTTACTCAATAAAATCTGGATATGCGATTTTTAGCATGAATCCATTACCTCTCTTAGCGACAGGTAAAAATTACAAATAGACAAATACTTGTTGGTAGTGTGTATGAACAAAATCAGATATAATTGGTGACATAAATCCCCGCGACAGAGAAAATGATAGCGCGCAATCTCTATTCAACTCATGTTCCTATGTGCAGTATCAGGGTCGGAATTACACCCCCAATAATCGAGATAGTTAAGATTTAGTGGATTAGATTTACGTGGCTTTCAGTGGGTGCAATTGTGCAAAGTTTAGCATTAATGCGTTAGCGATGGTGGATCAGCTAATGCGGGTTTCCAGCAGGCAGCAGGGGATGCCAGAAGAGCGTAAGGGTGTAGGGCTGCAGGGATAAGGGTCCACAGGAATCCAAGGGAATCAAGTGACCGGTGCCAATGACCAGATGGGATAATTAAACTAAGGAATTTACATTTCTAAAGGGTTGATCGGACAAACAAAGAAATTTGCAAGGAGGATAAGTCAATAATCTAGTCTAGAGCGAGATGAGTTTTAGATATAGTTTGGTTGTTGTTGACATGAATAGTACCTAGTAGAAAAGTTTGCGGTAATTTTACAATATGGGTTTCCAAGTTTTTTCATTTTTTATACCAATCTGTACATAAAAATAAATAATAAATAAATATTTATGTGCTTAGGAATAAAAAAATCATACAAATGGATCAGTAATATATGTACAACATTTAACATAAAATCTCGAAGTTTTAATGCATTTATACAATATTGATAGATGTCGAACGTTTTCTCTCTTGGTATTTCGGATAGTATATGCCTTGTTGTATCTGCATGGTTACTTCCTTCCGTATGTTTTGAGAGGAAACGATTATTATATATGGGACATGTGAACAAGAAGTGATTGAAGTTGTTTTTATCTTTCGATAAGAGAGGTATTGGATTTATGCTAAAAATTGCATATCCAGATTTTATTGAATAAGCACGTTTTAAGGTCCCTTCAACCCGATTTTAACATTTTTACGATGATGTCTCTCTCTCTCTCTTGTGTGTGTGTGTGTGTGTGTGTGTGTGTGTGTGTGTGTGTGTGTGCGTGTGTGTGTGTGTGTGTGTGTGGATGTATGTGAGTGTGTGCGTGTGTGTGTGTGTGCGTGTGTGTGTGTGTGGATGTATCTGTGTGTGTGTATGTATGTGGGATGTTGGAAGGACGATTACTCAAAAACTATAAGACTTTATATTTTCTAATCGGACAGTCATGGGAAGATCTGAAAAGGTTTTGGTAACAATTGGACAACCGGAAGTAGCAGATTCTAGAAAAAAATCTTCTAAATATTATTTTTTGAACTTTTTCTTGGTAATATTAAAGAAAATTAAATTCTCTATCTGATACATTTAAATATTTTATTATATATTGTATAGATTTAGAGATAAAACAAATATAATATATAAATCAATCCGTTGTAATAAATTTTACAGCCGAAAGAATGCCATGGAAAATAGTCGAAAATTTAAATTGTTTGTAACTGACAGATAAATGTCAGTGTCAGAAATTCGAAGACATTACTGAAGACTTTTTCTGGGAAGTACATACATTATATTATTTCTTAATGTGTTAATAGTTAAATATTTAATATTATAGTTATATTACATACTCTTCAAAATATTGTTACTCCCGACAATGAATTGGAAACATCTCGAAAAATTAGAAGAGTAAGACAAAATTTATTCACAGAATGAATTTAAATTTAATAAATCTAAATATAAAGAATAGATATAAGTAGCATTTTTGGTGTAGAGGGTAAGTATACTAGAAATGTTAAATACATTAGGGCGCGAGCATTCGTGTGACTTTGTTGGTCTTGACAAGCAGATATGGGGGCTCATGTCAGAATGATAGCTAGTAATTATGTATATAGATGTCAAATATCATAATTTCTCATTCTAAATTTAGAGATTTTCCAATTTGATGTGCTTTATTTTCCTCTACAAATAAATTCCACACTTCTGGTGACAAATTAACTACGTGAATTTAGAATATCTTGAAATTTTTAATGAAAAATTCTGACATTTGACATCTATGTACATAATTACTAATTATCATTCTGAAACGGGCCCTCACATCTATACTGATGTAACCAAAAAAGGAAATGTCGAGAGGTATTGTGCTGGCCACAACAGATTTTTTCTAAAGTGTTACAGGTGTCGCAAATTTCTTCATTGTAGAAACTGTGACAAAATCCATCTTGATACAAGAAAAAGTTATTAAAGTGGCAGGTTCTTTATTGGCTGATTAATTTAGGACCTTATATGGAATGTTAAGTGATAGGTAGATGTGGCTGGTGGTATATAGATGGAAATTTTGGTTGTAGGAGGAATTCTGGATTCTTCAGTATTTTGAACAATTATGATAGAAGAAAGTTATGTGGCAACAGCATGTCGTAAACTTATTATATTAAATTTATCTATCAATTTCAGTAATCAAAAATTCTGAAAAGCACAAAAATGATTAGCTTTACTATATTTGAAAAAATGTTATCCATAAAATAGTTACGAGTTATTTTCCTTTATATCAGCTGTCCCATATAACTTTGCCAAGTCCTTCTTCATCTGTCGTGCTATTATCAAACGAGAATGAAAAAAAAAATGTTTAACATTAATTTTCAGGTTAATTTGAATGGCAAGAAAGAATTATAAACCTCTTATAATATACTACGGATCTTCAATTTTATTATACTTGTTTTTTGTTAATCAAAATTGGAAAGATCAATGTAAAACAAACAAAAAAGTATCTACTGAAATGCTTCTACGATAAGAGCTTATGTATTAGAATTAGAACGTTGAAAACATCAACTCTACCGGGTGAATACTTGAACACCGAACATAACCCGTTATCACTGGAAAATCGTTTTTCGCAGACTGTTGCTCGTCGTTTCAGCTGACAACAACGTTTGTGGTATCAATAGAAAGATAAAAAAAATTCTGCATCAAATGACATGTAAATTGGTAATATTTCAGGCCCTTAAATTAATTATTAAATTTATTCAATTTCTTATTAATATCGCTAGCCATGATGGTATTTGAACAAAATGACAAACACATGTTTGACATTTTATCTGTCAGAATTCGTTAGCTATAATTTTTTTTACCTCTTGCTAAGAGAGGTATTGGAATCATGTTAAAAATCGCATATCCAGATTTTATTGAATAAGCACGTTTTAAGGTCCCTAGAATCCGATAATAGCATTTTATGATGTCTGTTTGTGTGTGTCTGAGGTTGTTGGAGGCACGATTTCTCAAATTCTATAAAACTAAAGACCTGTTTAACTACGGATTCCTCAATCTAACATTACTGTGAAGAGTTGATTAGATTCTGGTAACAATTGGACAACCGGAAGTAGTAGTATTTTAACAAAAATCTTCTAAATATTATTTTTTGAAAATTTATGGTACTACAAATATTAAAAAACAAAATTCTCTATCCGGCACATTTAATTTTTTTATTATACCTTCTATATATTTAAAGATATAGATATATAATCTATAAAATAATCAGTTGTAGTAAATCTCACAGCCTGCTCACAGCCCAAACATCTCCATGGTAACTACTTGAGAAATTAAAATGTCTGTAATTGACAGCCAATTTCACTAATGTCAGTGTCAAAAATTCAGAGATACTACTGAAGGCTTTTTCTGGGAACGATATTTAATATTTCTTATTGTATTATTAATTATGTATTTAATTATAGGTATATTACAGTAACCCTTCAGAAATCCTGATAATGAATTGGAAGAACCCCGAAAATTTAGAAGAAATGGAGAAAACTTACTCATAGAATGAATTTAAAATTATTGAAAATAAGTAAATAGAAAGATTAGGTGTAATTAGAATTTTTTGTGTGTACAAGAAATGTTAAATACAATACTTATATATACCACAATGGATAGGGCGAGAGGTATTGTGATAGCCACAACAGATTTTTAATATTTTGTAACATATTAGAAATGGCTTGAAATAAAATAAATTAATATAATATTAATAAAAATTGCAAAAGTTAAAAGGTTATAACGAATTCTGACAGATAAAATGTCAAACATTTGTTTGCCATTTTGTTCAAATGCCATCATGGCTACCGATATTAATAAGAAATTGAACAAATTTAATAATTAATTCAAGGGCCTAAAATATTACAAATTTACATGTATATGATATCATTCGATGCAGATTGTTTTAAATGGTAGTTTTTTTTAAAGTTTTGGAATAGTTGGATAATTACAAAATTGGAAACCGTAAATATGGAAATTAATTTTTACATGAGATTCGCTCAAACCTCCTTAATACACGCTGGGCCTTATTTGCCTCAGGTACCTTTTTACATTACGCTAAAAATAGTGCGGAATACAATTATTCATTAAAATGGTAACGATTCAAGTATGCAGAATAATTTGTACAGTGCAACAAACATTAACAGTTAGCGAGGATTGGTAAATTTTTTTTTTTCGATTACTTGTTTATTGCTGGGTGTGTCGAGAAAAGTTGTACATACACGTTATTTTTAAATAATTAAAACGGAATTGTCAATCACTGCGATATAATTTCCATCGATTTAACATTTTACTCGTGAGGTTTCCCTTTCATAATGCATATTTGGTTGTTAGTCTGTGGGTGGATAAAGTTATGTAGGGAAGGCGAGAAGGGTTGGTTGATTTCGCCGGTCCGTTTCCAGGGCCAACGTGATTGCAGGCCGGTATGCTAGCCGCTTTATTAGAAAGTACGACGACCGTTGGAATGAGAATTTGTAGGTGCAATATCGGAAAACTTTACCAAACTGCTCCAATGCATAGTTCGCCTCAAATTGAATCAAACGGTTCTACCAAATTCAATTTCTAACCCTAATTATTTTATACTCGCAGCTAAATGGCAACATACACCAACTCTTTACCACTTGTTTTACTTCAATTCGTTTTCTACTATGAGAATAGCTTATTATTTGTGCAGGATATTCACATCGATAATTTACTTCTTTAGATGCCACGATGAATTTAAGCTGTTATAAATAGTAAAATCTATTAGACCGTGTCACATATTTTATATTATTTCAGTGTTCTTATACATTTGTAAAAGCACTGCAACTGCAAATACGTCGTTTAGAAGATCTATAAGCGCATTGTTTGATACAATTAATGTATACAATCAGACAAAATTCACGACACACAATATACAGATTGTATAAATGTGAATTTTCACAGCCGAATTCTCGAAAAAGTATTAGCGGTAATACTCGTGTTAGTTGCCACGTTACCGCTAACCTTATTCTCAAAACAATTTAATACCAAACTCTTAACACTTACCTAATACCGGTGCTATAGTGAAAATGATTAAGCCAGCTATGCTAACTTAACCATGTAAACTGCTAATTTATTCAGAAAATTCAAGTTGACAGATGTCATTATCAATAAAAAGTAAATGAATGAAAGAATAAGGGAAATAACTCCAGTGTTAGAAGTTTCTAGAAAGATATGAGACGATTACATTGGTTTGAACATGTCATGAGGACAGATGAAGAATGTTTTGGAAGAAGAATGAATAGCTTAGTAATAGAAGGTTGAAGAAACAGAGGAAAACCAAAAATAAGATGGAAGGACTGTATTGCGGAAGACTTGAGAGAAAAGGAACTCAATGAGTACGACACGTAAAACAGAAATGGGTGGAAGAAGAAAATAAAAATAGCGACCCCTAACGAATGGGAAAAGCTAAAGAAGAAGAAGATGCTACTATCAAGTGCAATTTGCATGGTTTGTTTATAAAATAATTTTATTGGAAATTTAGAATATTTCGCAAGAAAATTTATGTACAGAATTTATACACATGATTGACGGAAGTTATTGGGCTGGCCACATCAGATTTTTTACTTTGTGTAAGGAAATTGACATTCCTTTATTTTTTTGAGAAATACTAGTATATGTATTTCTTATAAGTGGGCCGTGCTAAACATCTCCGCACCGCGCCACACTTCATATCAGAAAATCAGATTGAGAGTATAGCCACACGGAGTCGACACCCTTAATTCGTTCATGGTACTGGTGACCTCGTTATTATTTATAAGACAATATCAGAGTATTTGTTATTGTTTAAATACCAAAGGAATTTTTGAAAACAATAATTATTTGATATTTGCCAATGAAATATGAAAACACATGGCAAACTTATCAATCTGGTTAATTTAAAAATGGTAGTCAATTAAACATTTACCGGTACGGTAATCAATATCGACATGCAACAGCGTTGAAAAATCCTTCTCTAAATGAATTTCCTGCGAGATTTTCTTTCCAAATTAACATTTGAGAGAGTTTGGAAAGCCATGACTGGAATATAATTGTACCATTAGACATCGGCAAGCGTTGGACTAGGACATGCAGGAACAAGTGTGCTGTAATTGTGCCCTGGGTTCTGCAGTCTTCAAACAAAGAAGAATAATTTCCTGATGTTTTGATAGTTAAACCTTTCTTGTTAAATTCGTTATTGTTGTTCTATAAGATAGCAATCTTTAAAAATTTACAATTATTTTCTCAAGTGAAGCAGAATCTTAACCTTAAGGCTTTCCCATACTGATGCCACAATTTCGACAAGACAAAATGGATACAAATTGGGTATTTTATTACGATATCCATGGACGAGGCCAAACCTATAATATTTCGGCCGGTTTACATTTTTAACAAACAAATTATAAAATCTTCGTAAATGGTGAGATATTTCTACGATTTTTTTTTTCGATATAGATTTTAAACTTACAAAAACTGAATATCATCACCTTCATATATCACCTTTATTAGTAATACCAGCTTTAATTCTATTAGGCATTGTAATGTTTTCGGTGAGTATTGTCCCATATATCTTACAAGGTAAGTTTTACTGTAAGTACTGGATTTTTACGAAGAAGATGATCGTTAAAATGCCGGTCGAACAATATTATCACTCGTCATTTGTCCCACAGTTTTTCTTTTAAATTTTAATTTTATATTTGAAGTAGCCGAAAGAATTTTGTAGAAATTTCTAACCATTTGTGTAGGTTTTATAATTTGTTGAGAATGTAAACCGGCCGATAGCTTGGAGACGGTCTCTAGCTAAAGGTGAGCTTTAGTGTTTAGAGTTGATGTTATTCTACTGTCAGTAAATGAGCTACGATAACTAACAGTGACCTTTAAGCAAAACAATACTTAGCAACACTGTATTATGTGTTAAAACTTAAAAGTTGCGGAGTATAAAATCATAATTCATAATATTATTAAATAATAATTTGATCAAATAAACAAAAATACAGTAAGTTTTTAGTTTGTTAATATACAGGTATTAATTCTTTAATAAATTAGTAGGTAGGCAATAAATAATTATAGATAATGTCGAATGTAACAATTTTAAGATTAATTTTTACCTCTCGCTAAGAGAGGTATTGGATTCATGCTAAAAATCGCATATCCAGATTTTATTGAATAAGCACGTTTTAAGGTCCCTACAATCCGATTTTAACATTTTTACGATGATGTCTGTGTGTGTGTGTGTGTGTGTGTGTGGATGTGTGTGTGTGTGGGATGTTGGAAGGACGGTTACTCAAAAACTATAAGACTTAAAATTTGTTTAACAACGTATTTCCCAATCGGACATTCATGGGAAGATCTGAAAAGGTTTTGGTAATAATT
Organism: Harpalus rufipes; assembly: GCA_951394225.1. Classification (NCBI taxonomy): domain Eukaryota; kingdom Metazoa; phylum Arthropoda; class Insecta; order Coleoptera; family Carabidae; genus Harpalus; species Harpalus rufipes. The sequence goes on along the minus strand of OX596288.1, from coordinate 12,199,015 downwards.
GGACAACCGGAAGTAGAAGATTCTTGAAAAAAAATCTTCTAAATATTATTTTTTGAAAATTTTTCGTGGTAATATTAAAGAAAATTAAATTCTCTATCTGATACATTTAAATATTTTATTATATATTCCATAGATTTAGAGATAAAAGAAGTATAATATATAAAATAATCTGTTGTAATAAATTTGACAGCCGAAAGAATGCCATGAAAAATAGTTGATAATTTAAATTATTTGTAACTGACAGATAAATGTCAGTGTCAGAAATAATGAGTAATGAATTAAAAATGTACTTGGAGAATCCCTTAGTTCTTGATCTGTGACTATTATGAGTATTATGGAGATGACAAGTCTAGGTTGAAGGACTTAAATTTGTTTCAAACATTATGGGACAATGTACACCAGTACTGTAGACTAGAGTAACTTTGAATTGCGAAAAAGCTATCAAATTCTTCTCAAGTAAGTTGTAAATATTGACAAAATCGGAGTGCAATCTATCCGTCACTTTATTAAAGGGAATTAAGGTTATTTAGATATAACAAGTATGAAAAAATAAAATGTACTAGAAGAATATGAAGAGAAAGTAAACAAAGTTGTTCGAATTGAAAATTGCTGTTACCAGCCTAATATTTATATATGGTAAACTCTACTTTGTAATTTATTGTAACATAATTTATGGTAAAATATCTTCATGTTGAGACATGCTATTATTGAATAATAAAGAAGTTTATACGTCATAGATTTATATGAATATATTATTTGTATTTATAAAAATAATCTTTGCTTTATGCATACAGCCAGGTAAAATATACGGCGAGAGGTTATGTGCTGGCCACATCAGATTTTTATTTGTTGTAATCTCATACGTACTTAAATTATTATAATCAGGGAATATGAGTAAATAATTGTAGTACAATTTGTAAAAGAACATCGCGCTGTATTGGAAATAAAGGCAATAAAGGGAACGATCCGCGGCTTCATTGGGTTTTCTTTGTCGGGGTTTTTAATTCGTACATGGGTACAATCCACGCATCCAACGACCCTAACAAAACCAGCAATAGTTTTAAAATGTACCGTTTTTACTCTTTGTATTAAATCCTGTTAAATTTTAAGGTTAGGTTGTGTATAAAATTTATGCATTTTACGTACCTAGTTCAACTTGGTAGATCCTTTTGCAAAAAATCTAAGTGCTATTAACACTTGTAGTTCTGGAGTAATATTTCTTTCTTGATGCTATGAAATGGATTCAGATCTTACCTAACCAAATCAATTACAAAATTGATAGTTTTTTTCGTAATCTATATGTTCGTGTAAATTCTTCATCATCAAACTGTTGAAAAGGATTTGTTCTTTCACGTTCAACTCTAATTCTTCCGCTATTTACGTCTAAAACGTCTCTAACATCTTGAATTTCGACGCATTCACCATGTTCATCTGCCATCTTGTTAGCGTTTAAACGATTTAAAGTTACCCAATAGCACCTTTAAGTTTAGAGGTGAGCTCTAGCGTTAGCGGCGGTAAAAACTGACACTAGAATACAATTTTTTTGAGTTCAACTCTAAACAGCGCTAACGATGACTTTTAAGTTTTAACGTTGACACTAGAATAGCACTCTAATGCCCGGTTGCAGAAACCTTCATCAACGCTTTGTTTAATCAACGGACCATCAAAATGAACAAATTCGAATCGGTTTCCTTGCTCTTATGACATTTCAATCATTGCTGTCAAAAAATCGCTTTGCATTTGTTCGTTTTGATGATCTGTTAATTTAACAAAGCGTTGATGAACGTTTCTGCAACCGAACATATGAGTTTAATATTTCGCGTAGGTTTCGGTGAGTCTTTAGAATAAATTACAATAAATTTATAAAAAAAAAAAATCAATTTGTATAATTTTTATTGTTGTCTGGACATAAAAATTGCAACCACTTGCGCAATTGTTCAAAAAATATGAATTAGTATTTATGAATCATGGATCGTAATAAGACTACATCCAGAGATATTCGAAAATTAATAATCCGATCGTATAAAAATGTTACTTCATAAAATGATATTTCGATAACATTTAATTTACATAAGTCCACAGTATCGCTCTCTGACTTGAAAGTAAATGATTTTTTAATAGCTCCTGTAGCCTTATAACTAGTACTGTATTTTCAAAAATGACTACATGTTTTAATTAGGTTAAGATAAGCCAGTTTTAGTATGTACTTTTTGTTTACAATACTGGTTTACAACGAATAAAAATAAAGTTTATTAGTGTTATAAGTCGAATTAATTACTAAAAAATAGCTGGAAAAGGTATTCAAGTAAAAACACTAAAATGTTAGGTTATTTCGATTATTAAATGATTCTCCTACCAATTTTCTTACTGTCCCGTGAAACAAGTTGAGAACCTCACATTGGCATGAAGTCGCAGATCGAAAGTCCTGCTTCATGATAAAGCTAGAGTCTAGTCCGACCCTGGCCGAAGGGAACCGGACACAACCGATTTGGGCAGGATTACATACATGGACTACCCGAGGAATTACTTGATGCGACAACGGAAACAAGACGATCGAGATGTTTCCGCCCCCGACTTTACATTGTTTTCGTAAAGAGGAAAGATTAGAGGTCAAGAGTTGATTATATTCATTACTCTACCTATTTGGATTTCTTTTTTATTGCTGCTGTGAGAATTGATGGCAGTTTGAGTGATGAATTTGATTTGTATAAATGTTGATATGAAGAAGGTGCACTTGATAATAGTTCTGACATCGTTCAATCTTTATTGCTATTTGTCGCAAGCTATTACCTTCATTTCTCAAAATATTTTGTTGCTATTTTTCTCATTTGTTATTATAATTTTGAATAGTTTGATCGAGGTAACCTAGTACTATTGTTGCCGCCTCGTTTACCGAAGGTCCCGGGTTTGAATCCCGGCAAAGATATGAATGTTTTTGTGTATCTTTGTTTATCTCATAATTTCCATTATTTGTAGATGTAACAGAGATTTTGAAAACTTTAGGACCAAGAAATTGGAGATAAGACATTAATAACGTTTAATAATGTGATATCGCTGATGATCTAGCAATACCTCTTATATATTTATAGTTAAATTTAATGCGAGACTTTTCATTTGTCACGGGCACTCATAGCTGGCGTGGAGAGTGCATCACAGGGTCAATTTTGTGCCATTAAAATTCGAAGTAATTTTTGACGTCGGTCGGGATCGAACCCGGGTCCCCAGATTCGCTACTAGACACTCAGGCACACGACCAAGAGACCCCATAATTAAATTATTATTCTGCTTAAGAATTTTATTAAAAAATAAAAAGTAAATTAGGTAAATTTTATGACATAAAAGAATCACACATTTGTTAAGCTTTTTGTTTTAATGATCATAATTTTCAACATTTTTATATCAAATTTCTGCCGTTACAAAGAATGCAAAATGAATTTTGTGTATTGAATCACATGCAGAATTTTATGATCTACAACTTATATTTCAAATATTTTTTTTCTAAAATAATTTGGGAAGCAACGCGCAAGGAACAACTGTTTTTCCATATTAAATGCCTATGTATTGGATTTCGAGCGCCACCAGGTATAGTTGGAAGAAGCAAGAATCTGTTTTCATCGTAGTCTCAACACCTTTCGTTTGCTAATCAACCCCGTCGCCTGTTCTCCAGCTTTCAGCATTCTTGTTGTTTTTATTCTGGCTTTAAAGCCGGCTATTTTTCACTGCGTTAGTCGGCGGTTAATCCTGGGTCAGCGTATCCGGCCACTAATGTGGTGCTTCGCATTTCGCGTGCAGGCTCTGGGCCTGATAACGCAGCCAAGTCTAGGGTATGAGCGAGAACAACACATGTGTTAAAGGAACAATAGCCTATAGCCGAGATAAGGGTGATTTAATTTTACCGAACCTACCTATTGAGGGGACAATCAAGGAGGATTTTTATGTATTTTAAGTATATACACTAATTCGTGACATAGGTGGGTCGCAAATAGGATCAGTAGTTAAATTATTTTTTTAAATATATTTTTATAATATAATTATAAATTTAAAAACATTTTGAAAAACAATAATTTTAACAATATAAAACATTATAAAACAATATTTTTCATCTAAAATAGATGCGTCAAGGATAGGTTGTGACAGTCACACAAAAAGTTATTCCTTGCGCGTTACCCTCCAAATTATATTAGAAAAAAAATCTTCAAATAAAAGTTGTAGAACATAAAATTCTACTTAGAAATTAATTTCGTATGTTTAGTAACTAGAAATTAAATATGAAAATTTTGAAAATTGCAGTTAATGCTACCCGTGGAACTAATCCTACGACAGAGTCACAACCTGTCCTTGACGCATCTATCTTAGATGAAAAAAAAAATTATATTGTTTTATAATTTCAAAATTATTGTTTTTCAATGTTTTTAAATTTATAATTATATTATAGAAAGCTGAAACGTCCTAATAAAAGAAAATTAAATTATGTTGGATTACTAATACACAACATATACAGGGTGTATCACGGAAAGTGTACGTCAAATTATTAGTATTGATTTTGACAATCATTATTCTGACACTGACGTAAAAAAACGTTACGGCTAATACTATTAAATTGTAATTCCGTGAATTTTCAAATTTTATTTCCGCAGTTATGAAGTAGTCAAAATGAATTTTAATTGATATAGATGTAGAAATTGTAACGGTTATTTTCATAAATAATTTTAAGTGTACTTTAAAACTTTAAATTAGAAATCATTTGAACGGTTTATAATGAACATTATTTTATTAATTATAATTGATTACAATAATAAGAATTGATTACAACTATTATTACATTAATTGATTAAGGCAATTAATATACAGGGTGGTGACCGCGACTCCGGAACATAGAACTCTAACATGTAAAATCAGATTTTCGTAATTTCCTGCTTGCCTAATTATTTTAGTTAAAAAAGCTTCAAATAAAAGTTGTAGGACATACAATTCTTCATCTGAATTATTAAGCAAAATTAATTTTGTATGCCTGGTAACGTCAAAAATTATGTATGAAAATGTCGAAAATCACTTCAAAAATAGCTATGGAATTGAAACAAAAAATTAACAACAAACAAATGTTAACGATTTATCTGTCAAGCTAGGTTAATTTAATTTCATTATTATTTGTAAAATCTGTTCAAGTGAACAAATATCAATATAAATTAACAGATAATTGTGAATTGAAACAGAAATTAGAAATAATATCTAATAAAAATAAATTACCCTAACGTGACAGATAAACCGTTAGCCACTTGTTATTTATTTTGTCTCAATTCCATGGCTATTGCTGTTTTTGAGATGATTTTCGACATTTTCAGGAAATTAAATATGATTTTACATGTTAAAGTCTTATGTTCCGGGGTCGCGGTCTTCACCCTGTATAAGAAAACATCTCTGTATGCACAACGTGAAAATCATATTTAATTTAAATATAAAATAGATTTAAAATTTATTATGAAAAGGGCCTTAAAAAGCAATTTACTTTCATTTATACATGTATATAGTAGGTACATCGAATTGCAGTCTGAGTATAGCTGTCAATGTTTCGCATTGATTTTTGACGAATCACTAATTTTTTTGGCGATGAAATAGACCCACGTTTAAATTAAATTTTGATATTATTTACCGTCACATGTGACATGTTCAAAGCAGTACAAACTCTCTAATGAGACTTTTTTTCTCGTGTTGACTATATTTCACTTTGATCCTTGATATGTCTGAGCCCTTCATTAATTCGACTTGAACGTACATACTTATATTGTCACAAAGTGGTTTTCCATTAAAAATAAAGATAAAGGTAGTCTCATTATTTTATTGTCATTCACTCTTTGTAATATGTATTTACGTCCATATTATTAATTTTCTTTTATTTGTTATAGGTAAGTTTCCATTTGGCATCAACTTGTCTTATACCTTCCTTAGTATTGTAAGTATTAATTTACTTTTCCTTTTTTAACAATAAATAAAAATAAGAAACATCATCATAGAATAGGGTCATTTCATAAATTTATTATTTACTCTAAAAACTCCATGAAACTATTTAAACATACACTATACGATCTCAATAAATAAAAGCATTAAATTCTGCGTCATTTTTGTAAAATTGAGTAATTAAAACTATCTAAAATATTCATATTTCAGACTAGGTCAACCAATTTTGAATGTGGAAATTAACCCAAGAACAGATGAAATATCTGAAAGTTTTTTTTTATTGTACGTGATTTTTATTTTTCTTGAGATTAAGACACGTTTAAGATATTTTTACATAAAATTAAGTGTTTCTTAGTTGAAGTCACTAGCAAAGTAATGGAGAAATTAACTCACCGTCCTATCAAAATGACTGCTGTGAATTACAGTGTAGATACATTAGAGTAAAAAACATATGTTACAGTAATGCTTAATGCATAAGTCTCACTTTTTTACCTCTCGCTAAGAGAGGTATTGCATTCATGCTAAAAATCGCATATCCAGATTTTATTGAATAAGCATGTTTTAAGGTCCCTACAATCCGATTTTAACATTTTTACGATGATGTCTGTGTGTGTGTGTGTGTGTGTGTGTGTGTGTGTGTGTGTGTGTGTGTGTGTGTGGATGTGTGTGTGTGGACGGTTACTCAAAAACTATAAGACTTAAAATTTGTTTAACAACGTATTTCCCAATCGGACATTCATGGGAAGATCTGAAAAGGTTTTGGTAATAATTGGACAACCGGAAGTAGAAGATTCTTGAAAAAAAATCTTCTAAATATTATTTTTTGAAAATTTTTCGTGGTAATATTAAAGAAAATTAAATTCTCTATCTGATACATTTAAATATTTTATTATATATTTCATAGATTTAGAGATAAAAGAAGTATAATATATAAAATAATCTGTTGTAATAAATTTGACAGCCGAAAGAATGCCATGAAAAATAGTTGATAATTTAAATTATTTGTAACTGACAGATAAATGTCAGTGTCAGAAATAATGAGTAATGAATTAAAAATGTACTTGGAGAATCCCTTAGTTCTTGATCTGTGACTATTATGGAGATGACAAGTCTAGGTTGAAGGACTTAAATTTGTTTCAAACATTATGGGACAATGTACACCAGTACTATAGACTAGAGTAACTTTGAATTGCGAAAAAGCTATCAAATTCTTCTCAAGTAAGTTGTAAATATTGACAAAATTACACATCGATATAAGAATAATCGGAGTGCAATCTATCCGTCACTTTATTAAAGGGAATTAGTGTTATTTAGATATAACATGTATGAAAAAATAAAATGTAAAAGAAGATATGTAAGAATAGATGCACAATCCATATATACATTTTAGATCGCCCAAAATTAATGTTTTTAGTAGAAGAATATGAAGAGAAAGTAAACAACGTTGTTCGAATTGAAAATTGCAGTTACCAGCCTAATATTTATATATGGTAAACTATACTTTGTAATTTATTGTAACATAATTTATGGTAAAATATCTTCATGTTGAGACATGCTATTATTGAATAATAAAGAAGTTTATACGTCATAGATTTATATGAATATATTATTTGTATTTATAAAAATATTCTTTGCTTTATGCATACAGCCAGGTAAAATATACGGCGAGAGGTTATGTGCTGGCCACATCAGATTTTTAATTTATGCTAAATGCTAGTATTGAAATATTGATGAAATTTCCTTTCTTGGATTTTGGATTCATTGTTGTAATCAATGTTCTTGGACTGTAAATATCCTTTTTTGTAATCAACATAAGAGTAAGCGTTGTTTGCAATTTTGTTAAAGCCGGAAACATTATAATAATTATTTGTACTTTTCATTGTACGTAATTTTCACATTAAAATTTTTAGGTGCTATTTTCATAAAATGCTAATGAATAAAAATTGTACATCACTGGTTAGCTTGAAATGCTAGTAATATTAGTTATAAAACTACATATACTGATTACAATGAAAAATAATTGTTAATTTTCCAATATTCAGTAAAAATACTATACTCATTTCCTTGTCAGTTGATCGATAAGTTATTACTGCTTACATTGTTTTACATTTACATATATGTTCTTTTATATACTATGTATAAAATATACAACGTCTTTACAAACTGTCCAAAATTACAAGAAAATTAAATTATACCATGACTACTGTACAAATCATACCGAAGAATACGTGTCAACCTGGATAATGACGTCACATGGTGGTGGGGGTGTTTTTGAAGACGGGGAACTTTCGACGCTCATAACTTGAGTTCTATCGCAAAAAAAATAAAAGTTAAAATAGTGGGTAATTTGTTTTATGTTTACTTTCATTTGAGGTCATATTTGAAATTGTGAAATGAATTGAGTAATAGTTTTCTCTAGGGCTCCGCCTTCAGTGAAGTATAACTGTTATTTCTACACATCGGATAGTATTTTGATTTTACTGGTAATGTTAAATCATAGTTGCCAAATAAACCAAACATGTAGGTTTGAAATGTTTTCGAAAAACGTTTCTTATGTCGTTGCTTTTTGTTTGTACTAGTCAGGTGCTGTATTTTTCTAATTTTAAAAGTATTTTTCTCTAAAATAATGTACAAACGATTGACAGAGATAAAACAATGATACTCAAATACTCGTTAATCACAATTAAACACTGTTCATAATAGCGGTCAATAATTTTTGACATTTAGTCACATGCCTGTTGAATTGGACAATAGCACGAGGATCAAAAGACATCATCTCTATTACTTAAAATTTTGTAATTGGGATATTTCAATAAGAATGCGAACCTGGTAGCGAAATTTGGAAAACAAAGGAGCAATTTTATTTTATTCGTATACTTGTACATAGGCGCGTACAGTTAATATAGTGGAAAACAGATAATAGAATTAATATTTACAATTAATGAAACTACTACTATCGAATATTTATTATATGACTGGCCCTAAGAAAAAACTAAACTGTATATATAACCTAAAAACTACTAACTAAAGTATTTAAAATGAAAAATGATACTCTACCTAAAATAATAATAAACACTGAAAGAAAAGTCAAAATACAAGAAAAATCAAATAAAAACTACTGACAGCAATGATGCGCTTATGGAAGGTAAACAAATGTGCTCCCTTGTCGAAGGTTTGACGTTGATGCACAACGCCATCTCTACGTAGTGAAATATTCCAATACGCAATATATTTATGAAGTTTATCGTTCATTAATAATTATTTACTGTTCTGGGATTTCATTCTCTAAATATTCACCTCGATCCTGCGTTCGGAAAAAACCATTAGCTCTTTTTGTTATCAGGAAAACGCCCGCTGCAAATAATCATAACATTATAAAAATACGAGCTCTTGCTATCTCGCTGCAAGTGTTTGGGTAAACATATTTTCTCCATCATGTCGACCGAGTGGTCATACGAGGCAGATATTTACTCTAAAATGCTTAAAATACACACCAACCAGACATTGTAACTGTTGTTATCAGATTAAACGGTAAACGGTTAATCCCAACGACACTCGAGAGAGAGCATCGATGCGGAACAGTTAAACTTGGTTGAAAAAAGGGAAATTCTAGTTTACATTTACGTAATTAATTCTTTTGAACATTGTGGACAAATATTTTATTATTAATTCCTGTAACTGCTATATGGAGTGACCAGGAATTAGTCCTGTTACATTGACAGATTCGTTACATTAGTTCAGGTAGAGTCCTTAATCCCTGTGACAAGTATTAATTAATATTATTGATAATATTGTGCCCCAGGGATATATTCGTATGAGGATATTCTTATACATGTTCCACTTTATAAAGCGTTTTTATCCAGAACGGTTACCCTAAAGTCACAATTGCATATATTTGATTATAAATTCGTAAATAGTTTTGATTGACGTATCAAACCAGCTACTTATTTTTGTATTTTAACTCTTTGATCAGAAAAAAGCATACCGCACGCTCTTGCCCTACAAAAATGCAAGAGTGGGAAAGTGCGTTTTGTTAGAACGTATTTCCCCGAAAATCAAAATTCTGGGACGAAGAGGAGAATTCATATGTTACGTTTTGGTTTTTGTGTCAAATTTTGTTTATTTTGTAAAATTTGAGTGAATAATAATAGTATATTAAAACATAAGTTACAGAAAGCAACGTATTTTAGCACGAGTTACAAATTCGCTTACGAGCGGGCAGCGGCGAGTGGGCGAACGTTTGTTTCATACTTTTTTCTCTTTGAGGCTTTCTTTTATATTATTTCTTTATAAAAATATTTGACAATTTTCGTTATGTGCGAATTACAATTCCTGAGAATCTTATGAAATATTAACTGCATGTACAGAACATTAATATCTACACATCGTCTTAATTTAAAATTAATTGACCATCTCAAATTTGAGATAAATGCAATTAAAGATAGCACTTTTTGTACATGTTTCCTATATCAGGCCATAATAAAAAATATATTTTTCACTGTAGCTTCAAAACGATACGTCACATTTTATTGAAAAACATCTCAGCTTATAAAGATACATAAAAAATCTGATGTGGACACCACACGACTTCCTTGTACGATTATTAAACTATACATATTTTTTTAATAAATAAATTACAAAATATTAATTTTAACTTCAAAACAGTAAGATATATAGCGACCATAAAGGGAGTTTTTAAAGAGAGTTTTGATTACAACAAAGAAATATTTGATTACAATGAATATGACTAATTTCACAATAAAAATATAATATTTGTTATTGTACGAATCATAAAATTGCACGTATTTACCGTAATTTGACATGAACATTTTATTTTTTTGTCTTAATCCATAGCAAGCTTTATTACAAAAACGAAAAAGTATATAATTTTTAAATTTACATATCTCGCTTATACAAAGGGCTAATTTAATAATACTTGATGTGCTAGACGCAGAAATTAATTCTCTAAAACTTTTATTTGAAGCATTTATTTCTAAAATCAAAATAAAATCATTTTTTTCAAGAAAAACTGTTAACAACTTGAAGTAATGTACCACTTCCGGTTAGCCTATTTTAACCAAAATCTATTATGTTATTTCGATTGACATAAAAGTCGTGTATACCAAATTTGAAAAGTTTAGGATTATATTTTAAAACAGTTTTTCATTAATAGTATATTACGTAATGAGAGATGTAAGAAGCAGATTACGTACGAGTAAAATGATTGACACACGAGACGCGTAGCGTCGAGTTTGTAACTTTACGAGTGAGTAATTGCTTTACATCTCGAATTATGTACTATACTTTTTCTACGACCACTCATTAATATTTCTATAATGAAGCAAAATTCAGATACATAGTTATAAATTAATTATTTTTTTATTGCATTACTTACAAATTACAAATAATATTATCAACTAATTTTGTTTATAATAATAATTATTACCTCAGTATATGTATTTGTAATCACACAAAAAGCAGCAGTTCGAAACGTCAAAAAGTATGGTGGATTTTATTTACAAAAACGCAACGATGTTACCATGGTTACTGCTAAGCTGCTACGATGAAAAATACTACTGCAACTTTGATTGAAATGAAATATGTATTGTTGACATAATATAATAACCCAAAAAAATATGTATATGTCAGATAAATTTCATTCTATTATATTTAAATCTTTATTTTTATTTTTTCAAATTTTAATCATTTCTTACAGTTTGACAATCAATCCTGCCAACTTAAATTTGCTGTTCATTACGTAACAGTGTTACGTAATGAAATTTCATTACGTAACACTATTCATAAGCACGAACTTACATTGTTAGTAGTCTGTTCAGTAATGACCCTCTTACAGTAGTGGTAGTAGAAAAAATCTATTATAGGCTTCATGTAAAGTGCCACTTCTGGAAATTGTGTACTAACCAGAAAGGGAGGTGCACAACTAGATGTTATAGGAGTCCTAAATACAAAATTTCAACTTTCTACGGCTTACCGTTTTTGAATAATGCGAGATACGTACGTACGTACAGACGTCACGACGAAATTAGTCAAAATGGATTCAGGGATGATCAAAATGGATATTTCCGCTGAAATCTGAAAACCGAAATTTTTCGCGATTACAATACTTCCTTTACTTACGTAAGGAAGTAAAAATGATTTTTTGACCATTTTGTTTAAGATATATAGCTCAAGAAAGTACGAAAATTTTCACTTTTAAAGGGTAGGAAGAGATAGGGGTAAATGACCTAGTAATACTGTAGATTCAGGCTCAGGCAGTGAATGTATGTACGTGTTGAACCCTTCATTTTTTCACCGATTATTTAGAATTAATATTACTTTTATCATTATTTTCAAAGTTATTTTATCGTGGTTATCATTTTGTATAAGGTTGCTATCTAAAAACAAATTTAAATGACTATTGCCTATTAATTTTCAATAAAATCATATGCCAAAGGGCGAATAACAAGTTTTTTTTTTTGCTAATCTCGTATATTGTAATAATCAAAATTTGTTTATTACATAAATTATTATGTACTCGTTTTACAATAATTAGATTAAACTTGTAATTTTTGTAAATTACATCGAATTTAAATGGCACAAAATTGACTCCTGTGGCGCACTCTCCACGCCAGCAATGAGTGCCCGTAAGGTGACACCCAGCAATGGGTAATATGCCGTGATGAAATATTTATTTTATTTTTCAGTAAATTTAAACCACATTTCTTTATTACCATATTGAATGATACATGGATTTTTTGTTTAGTTTTAAATACAGAGGAAAGCTTAATTCTATATTGATTCAGTAAATTAATAAAATATGTTCCATGCCAAAATATGAAGTTTCTTATCAAGAACATTTTCCTTATGAATTATCCTTTATATCTTATTCGATTTGCCATATTCGCGCCTTTCAGGTTCAACTAACTGTATGAGACGTTGCCATTCCGTCAAACAGGTTAGTGCGCATGCGTCGGCATACACAGATCGTACAGTATCATACAAAAGTGTTTTCTGAAGTTGCAAGAAAAACATTACTTATGCGTTCTAAACATTATACCAAACAATTTTTTTTCACTGTTAAATAGTAATATGATAAAGCTATGTTATCGAATATGTATATTATTGACATACACTACAAATAATGCATCTTTATTGTATTTACACTATACTTAATTTTTGCACATATTGTTGCACGAATACTACCTTAAGGAATATTTTTAATAGAATTATTATTAGGTTGTGGCACTCTAGGTGTATTTGTTGCAGTAAAGCCAATCTCAAATAACAAAATATCACAAAAAGTCGTTTAAGAATGAAGCTTCTTCTAACATCAATATGCGTGCTAGAATGTGACATTCTAATTCCGTAACAGAGAAAGATATGTATTTTATGTAAAAATCTAATAGCATAGAATTTGTTAGAATTTTCAGCACATAAAAAGTTTGCATATTTATACCGGGTGTTGAAAAAATAGCATAATAACGTGTTAGACGTTAGACTGTAGTGTTGTGCATAACGCAGAGCAAATAAACGCAGATCACTTGGCTTTATCTTTCACTGAATTAATTCATAGTGAGCGCATCTGCAACTTGAGGATCTAGTCAGCCTTGCAACCAGCAACCAAGCCAGGTTTAACTCGCGGAACACAAAGGATGTACTAGCAAATCATAGGGTACGGTAGAGAGGTGTTAATCAGAATATACAAGGGTTTGGAATTAACAGTTTTACTGGGGGGGACAGAAAAGATGGTGTGAGATATTGAGAAGGGTTTTATAAATGTAAACAAGGTGAGAATAATGTATTCATATATACAGGGTGTTTCAGACGTAATCCTATCTGAAGAATTTAATGGTAGTAGTCTCGACTTCCGGAATTTACCGGAAGTAGGCGTAACTCAAGTTCAAAATTCCAAATGGGAACCTAGGTCATGTTTAGTATCGTTGGATGTGTATTCTAAAAACAAACAACTTTTGTTGGAAACATTTTTTGTATATTAGGTATTATTTACGAACTGAATACAAAAAATCTGTTGTGACCAGCACAATACCTCTCGCCACTTACGTTTTTAGTTACATACGTATAGGGTGCGAGCACACGGAGAAAAATTAGTATTATAACAATGACAATATAGGTATAGTATAAAATATATCATTAAATGTACAATCATTATTATTAATTCTCGCAATATTATATAGTATAAAGTACTGTATATTTTGTTGAAATTACTGTCAAAATATCGTAATATCATTATTGTTTAATTTAGTATAATTATATTTGAGATAAATATATTGTATGGTATTATGTATAAATGCACAATATATTATAGTATTATTCATTATATTTTATAGTAAACTTTTGGTATGGTTAAACCAACTATAACTGTATGGTAGAATTTACTAATAGTATAGTGCAACATTGCGCCATGCTTTTAGTTTTTGTGCGTAGTTAGATCTCGCTGCCTTCTCATTTTGTTTATGAGGTGCCTTGTTTGATCTATCAGTGTAGTAGTGTAACAAAGAAATGAACGAAATAAACGAGCTTCTGGGTAAATGGGAACTATCCCATTTGAAAGAACAATTTGAAGGTAAGATACTAATTATTTATATATCATTTGCATAAATATTTTATTATGTATATTGGATTAACGTACAATAATATTCAAAAATTATGTTACATTCCCTCAATGCCTGTATTGCAGAAAACGGAATCAACAGTATTGATTTATTAATGGTACTGGAGGGTGAAAATCTGAAAGAATTAATACCAAAATTAGGAGAAAGAATTAAATTCGAACTAGAACGAAAAAAATATATCAATGATACTGTAACCGAAAATTCATTACAACAAAATATAATTGGCAGCGAAATCATATTTTACAATCAAAATGAAGGCAATAAACTGATTTTGCCACAGGTTGACGTAGCAACAGCATCTGATAGTCCAGGTTCATCTAGTACGTTTACTTTATATTCATCAGCGTCATCAAATTCCAATGAATCTCTTGTTGTTTCCGGTAAGTGATAAATATTTATTTATAAGGTAAAAAACTTGATATGAGAGAGTTACATATATTTCACTGCAGATACCACTACATTACCAATAAGTAATGATTTAAAGAAACGTCTAGAATCCGATTTAGAGGGACTAGAAATACTAGCTAGTTTCAAACAAAATTGTTTGTCCAGAAAAAAATTAGTGAATTTTATAATTAATGCAGAATTTCGAGGAAGCGAGGATTTTAGGTAAATTAATAATAGTTATTACGGAATTTAAGGATATTCATAAAATTTTGCTTTTTATATATAGAATTTGTACAAGCAGATTTGAAGCACTTGCTCAACAGATTGTTGAAGTGTTTCCTGGAGAGAACAAGGAAACGTATTATATCCCATTTCACCAAGAACACGGAAAAAAAATACTTGCGAAGGGTAAATTATGGGATAGGTACCACAATAAAAGAAAATGTTTAAAAACTTTAGGTCTGGTACCAACTAGAAATAAAGGTGTTTATTTCATTTTATATCGTATAACAATCATTGCACTTCTTCTTCATTTTTGATTGCAGCAAATAGTACCACGTCATTTGAATTAAACTTAAATTCAGAATATGATATCAAATTAACGATAAATTGTTATGGTTAAACCATAACATTTCACCTTGGACAACTGTAGAAGTTTTTTGGTTCGACACTACAGAAGCTCGCAAAAACAGCTGTAAAACCATTGATACGGTAGAATGTATCCTAAAATTATATCCGGCGTTAAAACAACCATTGGGATATACTCTGGTAAATTGTATTCTTATAAGTTTATATTAATATAGTTAATAAAGTTTTTTTTAAAATAATTAATTTTATTTAGATTGATACTGACTTCAACAATTTGTATCCCACAAATTGCCAAAAATTTATGGCACTTTGGCCAGACATTAGTCGCAAGATTATAAAAATTATTAAAAAAAGAAATGGGATTGGTAACTCAATTTTACTAAAGTACAAATATACACAAAATTCAGAACCATTAATAGCATTAATTGCCTTACCGTATCATTTGAACTTAACCAAAATAAAAGCTGTGAAATGGAGACCATCTAAAATAGAATCAGCAAATGCTTTCATATTACATCTAAAGGTAAGTTATTACGGCAAATATTTAAATAAATATTATATCAATAATATTTTATTATATTTCACAGACTCCAGAAGAATTACTTCCGTATTTGAACGAAAGGAAAGAGAAGTACGCTAGTCTTCAAATTACTGCACAACCCTTCACTATCTTCATTGGTGAAGATTTAGACAACATAATTGCTGCATATGTGAGTGTCAATGACATTTTATATAAAATTGAAACTCCGCTAAAAGCTGTCGATATTACTTTTAAAACATTTCATTTTTTTAATGCAAAATATCCCGTAGAATGTGAACACGTTTGGACATATTTGCAAAAATTTGTATACAATATAACTACAAGATATGATAATAATTATACTTCAGTTAATTCTTTAGTATCGGATATAAATAACGCTGAATTATAAAAATGAACTGTTTCATTTGCAAAGAACAATTTTTGACCCCAAAAATTCTGTTCATCCATATAAAAATATTTCATGGTGTACAAAATGGGCCATTAAAATATGCCCAAGAAACTTGCGTTAGAACATTTTCATCATTCAATTCCTTCAGAAAACATTTATCTCAACATGTTATAGAAAAACCAAATATGAATTCGCAAAATGTAACAAAACATAGTCCATGTAATACTGAAATTTATCAAAATATTGATCAATTTAATAGTTTAAATTCTAGTAACAGTTCAGATTTCTTTTCAGATTTTAGAGATTTATTTTACAGTGAGGTCATGCAATTTGCAAGTAAATTATACAATAATCCGCAAATACCTAGAAGTTTAGTACAATTTATTATCGACAATACTACTGCATTATTTAGATCAAACCAAATTACTACTTTGAAACTTATAATTATTAATAAATTTAAAGATTTAAATGTTGATGATAGTTTCATTTCTAAATTAAAGATTATTTTTGAAATATTGGAAAATCCATTCAAAGATCTTTCAACTGATTATAAAAGAATGAAAACATTTGTTGATTCTGGATTTTTAATTCGGCCAAACAATGTTATTATTGGAAGAAAACTGATCAAAACAATTAAGCATGGAAAGTTAATATTAAATTCAGTTAATGTTTCTGAAAAATATATTAGCATGAAAGAAATATTTTTAAAATTATTTGAACTTCCTGGATTTTTTGAAACTACTTTTAATTACTTGCAATCTCTACCAAAATATGAAAATCTTATCTTTAATTTTACACAATGTGATTTTTGGCGTAGAAAAATACAGAATTTTCAAGAAAAAATTATATTTCCACTATTTATATATTTCGATGATTTTGAAGTGAATAATCCTCTAGGTTCACGTGCCGGTATAAATAAATTAGGAGCTGTATATATAAGTATACCATGCATGCCTCCTGAATTTTTATCATGTTTAGAAAATCTATATTTAATATTACTGTTCAACTCTAAAGATAGAGTTAAATTCGGTAATAAAGTTATTTTTAAACCCTTAATTGACGAACTGAATACATTACAAAAAGATGGTGTTGAAATTTCCACAATTAATGGAAAAAAAACTATATATTTTCAAATAGCTTTAGTGTTAGGCGATAATTTAGGATTGCATAGTATTTTAGGATTCTGTGAAAGTTTCTCTGCTAATGTATGTTGTAGATTTTGTAAAGTTCCCAAATCAGTATCTAAAAATCAAATAACTGAATCAGCTGCCTTTTTACGAAATAGAGAAAATTATGAATCTGACTGCAAAGATTACAATATTAAAGAATGTGGAATAAAGGAATATTGTGTGTTTAATAGCATTGAAAATTTTCATGTAACTGAAAATTACAGCGTCGATATTATGCATGACATATATGAAGGTGTGTGCCATTACGATTTGTCTATATTGTTACAGATTCTAATATTTGATTTAAAATTATTTTCCCTTGAATACTTAAATTTGAAAATTCAAAATTTTAACTTCGGACCAATAGATGAACGAAATCGACCTCCAATACTAACTAAAGAGCACTTAATAAAAAGACATTTAAAAATGTCTGCCACCGAGATGGCAACATTTTTTAGATACTTAGGAGTTATGATTGGGCATAGAATTCCACAAAATAATCAGTACTGGGAACTATATCTAATACTTTCTAAAATAATATATATAGTCAATTCTAAAACGATTACATCTTCTACATGTATCTTATTAGGAACTCTGGTAGCTGAACACCATTTTTTATATACATCTGTATTTAAAGAATCTCTAAAACCTAAACATCATCATATGGTACATTACGCCAGAATAATGAAAAATGTAGGACCTTTAGTACACCTCTCTTCTATGAGATTCGAAGCCAAACATAGAGAATCTAAAATAGCAGCTACTGCAACATCCAGCAGAAAAAACATATCTCATACATTAGCACTGAAACATCAGTTAAGACTTTGTCATCAGATTCTAAGTAAAAATAGCCTTTGCACAAAAGACGACTTCGGTCCAATATCATTAGTTAATACTAATGAATACAAAAATGTAATATTTCCAAAATATAATAAATTGTTAAGTGTTACATGGATTATGGAAAAAAGTATTTTATATAAACCTTTTATGTGCTTAGCGTTAAATAACAACGATGAATTTCTGGAATTTGGTATCATACAAAACATTTTTGTAATAGATAGTGATACATATTTTAATTGTACGTTGACAAAAAACTTGGGATTTGACGAACATGTACAAGCTTATGAAGTTATGAAACTTGAAACTGAAAATGTTCTAATAAAGAAAGATAGTTTATTTTCACATTTCCCTTGTACAATGATTGTAATTTGCGAGAAACAATATATTGTGATTAAAAATCCTATGTAGTTATAAGTCGATATAATTGCAATGTAATTTATTTTTGTAATTTTGTATATCAAAAATGCTCAATATTTCTGTATGGCAAAAATGCACTTTTTTATTATAATAAAAATTATTATTAAAATAAACGTGTTTTTTACATATCCTAATTTAATATAAACCATAGTTTAAAATACTAAATAAATAGTGTTAATAACGATACTAATATTGTTTGTTTCATTATATTACATAGTATCTAATAGTTACAATATAAATATTGCTTGTTTCACCATATTTTGTATAGTTATTATTTCAATATCAATATTGTCTGTTCTACTATATTTTGTATCGTTGTTTTAATTATAATTTATATATGGGATTATATTATAATATTTATAGTAAAGTAAACTACAATAATTTTACTATATTCATGTAGTAAATTTAACGAGTCAATATGTTTATCCCTATAATAACAATGTTTATGGTAACATGTATACCATATTTATAGCAGATTTTACAATAGTTTTTTTTCCGTGCAGTCATATGACATTGTTGGCCTTGACAAGCAGATATGGGAGCCCGTTTCAGAATGATAATTAATAATTATGTACGTAGATGTCAAATGTTAGAATGTTTCTTTAAAAATTTCAAGATTTTCTAAATTCACGTAGTTAATTTGTCACCAGGAAGTGCGGAATTGCCGAGGAAAATAAACTACATGGAATTGGAAAATCACTAAATTTAGAATGAGAAATTATGATATTTGATATCTATGTATATAATTACAAGCTATCATTCTGACACGGACCACTATATCTGCTTGTCAAGACTAACAAAGTCACATGACTGCTCGCGCCCTATTGTATTTAACATTTCTTGTATACCAACACCCTACACCAACAATTCTACTTACATCTATTCCTTACATTTAGATTGTTTAATTCATTCTATGAAGAAATTTTGTCCTACTCTTCTAATTTTTCGAAATGTTTCCAATTCAGTGTCGGGATTAACAGTATTTCAGAAGGGTATGTGTAATATACCTATAATATTAAATATTTAACTATTAATACATTACGAAATAATATAATCTATGTACTTCCCAGAAAAAGTCTTCAGTAATGTCTCCGGATTTGTGACACTGACATTTATCTATCAGTTACAAACAATTTAAATTTTCAACTATTTTCCATGGCATTCTTTCGGCTGTAAAATTTATTACAACAGATTATTTTATATATTATATGTATATCTTTTATCTCTAAATCTATAAAATAAATTAAAAAAATATTTAAATGTATTAGATAGAGATTTTAATTTTCTTTAATATTAGCAAGAAAAATATTCAAAAAATAATATTTAGAAGATTTTTTCTCAAAAAATTTCTACTTTCGGTTGTGCAATTGTTACCAAAACCTTTTCAGATGTTCCAATGAATGTCCGATTGGGAAATACGTAGTTAAACAAATATAAAGTCTTATAGTTTTTGAGTAATCGTCCTTCCAACATCCTACATACACACATACATCCAGACACACACACACACACACACACACACACACACACACACATTCACACACACCCACACACACACACACACACACACAGACAGACAGACATCATCGTAAAAATCAGGACCTTAAAACGTGTTTATTCAATAAAATCTGGATATAGGATTTTTAGCATGAATGCAATACCTCTCTTAGCGAGAGGTAAAAACTAATGTGGCCAGCACATTACTTTCCGTCTATCCTGTGTATTATGTACAAATTCCATACATAAATTTTCTTGCAAAAGAATATATTTCCAGTAAAATTATTTCATAAACAAACTATGCAAATTGCACTTGACATCTTCTTTAGATTTTCTCATTCGTTAGGGGCACTGTTTTTTACCTCTCGCTAAGAGAGGTATTGCATTCATGCTAAAAATCGCATATCCAGATTTTATTGAATAAGCACGTTTTAAGGTCCCTACAATCCGATTTTAACATTTTTACGATGATGTCTGTGTGTGTGTGTGTGTGTGTGTGTGTGTGTGTGTGTGTGTGTGTGTGTGGATGTGTGTGTGTGGGATGTTGGAAGGACGGTTACTCAAAAACTATAAGACTTAAAATTTGTTTAACAACGTATTTCCCAATCGGACATTCATGGGAAGATCTGAAAAGGTTTTGGTAATAATTGGACAACCGGAAGTAGAAGATTCTTGAAAAAAAATCTTCTAAATATTATTTTTTGAAAATTTTTCGTGGTAATATTAAAGAAAATTAAATTCTCTATCTGATACATTTAAATATTTTATTATATATTCCATAGATTTAGAGATAAAAGAAGTATAATATATAAAATAATCTGTTGTAATAAATTTGACAGCCGAAAGAATGCCATGAAAAATAGTTGATAATTTAAATTATTTGTAACTGACAGATAAATGTCAGTGTCAGAAATAATGAGTAATGAAAGAAAAATGTACTTGGAGAATCCCTTAGTTCTTGATCTGTGACTATTATGGAGATGACAAGTCTAGGTTGGAGGACTTAAATTTGTTTCAAACATTATGGGACAATGTACACCAGTACTATAGACTAGAGTAACTTTGAATTGCGAAAAGGCTATCAAATTCTTCTCAAGTAAGTTGTAAATATTGACAAAATTACACATCGATATAAGAATAATCGGAGTGCAATCTATCCGTCACTTTATTAAAGGGAATTAGTGTTATTTAGATATAACATGTATGAAAAAATAAAATGTAAAAGAAGATATGTAAGAATAGATGCACAATCCATATATACATTTTAGACCGCCCAAAATTAATGTTTTTACTAGAAGAATATGAAGAGAAAGTAAACAACGTTGTTCGAATTGAAAATTGCAGTTACCAGCCTAATATTTATATATGGTAAACTCTACATTGTAATTTATTGTAACATAATTTATGGTAAAATATCTTCATGTTGAGACATGCTATTATTGAATAATAAAGAAGTTTATACGTCATAGATTTATATGAATATATTATTTGTATTTATAAAAATATTCTTTGCTTTATGCATACAGCCAGGTAAAATATACGGCGAGAGGTTATGTGCTGGCCACATCAGATTTTTTTTATTTTCTTCTATTCATTTCTGTTTTGCGTGTCGTCCTCATTCAGTTCCTTTTCTCTCAAGTCTTCCGCATTACGTTCCTTCCATCTTTTCTTTGGTTTTCCTCAGTTTCTTCTACCTTCTATTACTAAGCTATGTATTATTCTTCCAATATATTCTTCATATCTCCTCATGACATGTTCAAACCAATGTAATCGTCTCTCTTGTATCTTTCTAGAAGCTTTATCGCTCGAGCCATTTCCGTTACCTTTCATTCCGTACTTTATCTCTCCGTGTCATTCCCAATATCTATCTCACAGCGAAAAATAGGAAATAAGTTGTTATTAGTAGTATTATATTTACAAAGTCTAATCATATTCAGCCAAAAATCTTTTTAAAAACTTGTTAATTGAGATTAAAATATAAAGACCACAATTATTTATATTCGAACTCTGGACCTTCGCTGTTTGTAATGTCTATACTCAAGGAAATAGTAGTAAATCAATAGGTGTATTTTAGTTGGAATTTAGAATGGCTGTAAGTGTCTACGTAGTCGCCCAATAATGCATTTTTGTTTGTTTCTAAGTGTTCGCTGTTCTCTCACTATTCTCTAGCGAATGAAAAGTAATGCCCCAGTTGAAAAATGCCCCTTCTCCGCCCATGTGCGGTAATGCAGCCGTGCAAGCAGAGTGCTGAGTGGTAGTAATGGTTATTTGGTCTTGGCGAGTGCACCGAGAACCCAATGTTCGTTTTAAAATTTTTGCGAGCTTATTTTATTACCGACGGTAAAATAGCGATTTGCCTGTTTTTCTCTACTATTTTCTGATTGCTACAAATGTTGTACAACTATTTAATTCGCGATTGATGATGTATTTGCTTGTTTAACAAATACAAAACAAAGTAAAACAACAATGAGAAATTTAAGTATATAAATATACAATTTAAGTTATGATATACTATTTATTTTCTAGCATCGATATAGTCGTACAAATTTTGTTTAGCTTTACAAGTTTTTGCTAATATTTAAAAAAAAGTTGTGTGTGTGTATGTGTGTGTGCGTGTGTGTGCGTGTGTGTGTGTGTTGTGTGTTTGTGTGCGTGTGAGTGTGTGTATCTGGGCGCTTTAACTCAATATCATTCAGAATATTTTTAAACCATGTATTTCCACCTTATTCTAATATGAATAGAAGTAATTAGATTTTGGTATCAAGCTGAAAATAGTTTTTCTTCAAAAAATATCTTTAAATGTTTTTTTTCCCAATTTATGTTATTATGAAAATTTGGTTTGCTCTATATATTTTATGGATAAATTTATAAAGTAATATAAAAATTATATCCCGGAGCCTATTCTTTAAACATATTAACTCCATGGTTACACAGTTCAGCTCAAATGTATATAACTGACAGATAAATGACCCTGTAAAAAAATAATCATTTCAAATTCATAATAGTAACGTTTTAAAAAAAATGTTTCCAATTAATAAATATATAGGTAGGTATGTATTTAAATTTTGTGCCAATTAAAATTCGAAATATTTGGCGTCGGTCGGGAGCGAATCAGGCGGTCACGAGACCCCATACGTATGTATTTAAATTAATAAAAAATTAATGGCGGGAGGTATTGTGTTGTCACAACTGATTTTTATTTTTAATTTATGTGGCTCACAGTAAACATGATACACGTGCACTATGACTAATTAAATTGCTATGGTTAATAAACAAAAAGATTTATTACAAAAAATAAATATAATTTATTATCAGACTTTCACATAAAAAATCTGTTGTGGCCAGCACAAATACCTCTCGCCATTTCTGTTTTTGGTTACATAAGTACAGGGCGCGAGCAGTCATGTGACATTGTTGGCCTTGACAAGCAGATATGGGGCCCCGGGTCAAAATGACAATTAGTAATTTTGTACGTAGATGTCAAATGTCAGAATTTTTCATAATAGATTTTCTAAATTCATTTAGTTAGTTTGTCATACTTGACCTAGACAAGCAGATATGGAGGCCCTTGTCAAAATGACAGTTAGTATTTAATTACGTAAATGTCAAATGTCGTAATTTTTCACGTGGTTAATTTGTCACCAGGAATATGGAATTTACTTGTCGGGAAAATAAACCACATGGAATTGGAATATTATGAAATTTTGAATGGAAAATTGACATTTGACATATATGTACATAATTACTAGCTGTCATTCTAACTCGGGCTCCCATATATGCTTGTCAAGTCCAACAAAGTCTCCTATACTTGTAAATGTTCGAATTTCTTCCAATTTCTTGACGGGATTTCTGATCGGTATATGTATAGGTACAGCTATAATTTTAAATATTTAATTATTATTGTTATACAACAAGAAGTAGTAAACTTACCAATATCACAGAAAAATCTTCAATAATGTCAGTTAAACTTCTTCATTTAACGTAAAAGTGTAATTTGACGTTTTATTACTATGTTGCCAAAAAAAAAAAATATCTAAGATTTATTTTCAGCTAAACTCTACATAAAACCATGCATATTCGTACTGTGATAAATTCTGAATCGGTTCTATTCCACTGTCTTGAGTTTAATTAAAATAGACTTAAGGTCAAGTTTTAGAATTGAGCTGCCAATACCGCCCATATAGGTTTATGAACTTCTGTTGGTTTTTGGTAGTGACATTTTTCTGTCATTTACAAACATCTGATGGTTACTATGGAGTTGTTTAGGCTCTGAAATTTATGACAACAGATTATTTTATATATTACTTTTTTATTTCAATATATAGAAGATACAATAAAATTTTCAAATGTATCGAATAGAGAATTGTATGTTCTTTAATACCAATAAGAAAAAAATTCAAAAAAAATTATATTTAGAATTTTTCCGGTTTTCCAATTGGTACCAAAATCTATTCAACTCTTCCCATTAATGTTAAATTGAGGAATCCGTAGTCAAAAAAGTCTTTAGTCTTATAGAATTTGAGAAATCGTGCCTCCAACAATCACACACACATATCCACACACACACACACAAACACACACACACACACACACACACACAGACATCATTGTAAAAATGTTAAAATCGGATTCTATGGATCTTAAATCGTGCTTATTTAATAAATTCTGGATATGCGATTTTTAGCATGAATCCAATACCTCTCTTAGCGAGAGGTAAAAATAATAATAACTTTTAATTTAAAGTATTATAATATAACAACAAAAAATAATGTTCACAAAATGGTAAAATTTTATCTCACACTGAAAATGATACACCTGGTAATAATATTTGATAAATGCAAAATTAATATTTTGTTGAACCTCCTTTATTCTTATCACCATTTTTAATAGATTTGGTATGTATTAAATTAAAGTTCTTACATATTCAAGGATCATTTTCTACTATTCTTCCCTTAACCGTTGTTCCAAGTTTCTTGTATATATGTTTTCTAATTTCTTTCTTTAATTTTGACCACAAATTTTCTATAATATTCAAGTCGGAGGACTGTGTGCAGATGTTGAAAGTACTTTCTTCTGTCCCGGAGGTGGGGTTTGAGGCAGTGTTATTTTTTTTGGCAAAACAATAACCTTTATAAATGTGTTCAAATTATTGCATGGCACTACTAAAAAGCTCGGTGAATTTCCCCGCTATCAAGAATAAGAAATAAGTAAGAGTCTTCCTATCAAGACAAGAATTAAACCTACAAGAAATTTGCAAGATAAGAAGTTGTTTCATTTCTTCAAGAAATTACTAAGCAAGACAAAAATCTTGTTTTTTACATAACTACTGACTTTCTTTTAAGGTTGAGATTATCAATCCCATCTTGCTAAATACTTCGTGCACTATCCCTTAAACTACTTAATATATTCAATCAGCCATTATTATCCTGTGCGCAAAAGGGTGGCTACCACGAGCGTCATATGCGAGGTCAGAGGTTAAGTGGTTGGCGTGCCGGGACGTCGTTACTCTTGACGTCGGCGTTCGTGGACCAAGTAGAGAGTGCTGTATGAAAAGGTGCAGTGCTTCAATGAATGCGGTCTAGGGGTATAGGTCAAATTAGATCGTGGTTTGGGTAGAAATAGGGCAGAAGGATGGTTTAGAGAGTGGTTTATGTCTGCGACATTTGTCTAAGGACTGGGCGAGGAAGAGGTTAGGTGCATTCGAAATTATGGTGTGTCATATTTTATGAATATTATGTGCTGCATATATAGGTTGATTTAGGAGTAGTGTAACAAAATTTAACAGATCCTATACAGTGGTTCTCAAAATATAGGATACAACTTTCTCATTTTAAATTGAAACCTACCTTTATTATTCGCTTATTCGATTCAGTATTTTCTGAATACAACGATATAATACACTAGTCTTACATAACAAAAATATTGAGAAAAATGAACATAAAAAATTATATTTCAGTTTTAATCTGAAGGAAATAAAAGTGCTATGACAGAATAATAGAAAAATTTGTTTCATATTGTACCGACACAAGCAACGCGATGATATGGGTTTGGAACCGCGTTGCCCCTGTCGACACAGGGCAAACTTATACTCTGCTTACTTTTATATATTTTGTTTTGTAAAATGTTAATATTTTTATATACCGCCCTATGTTTGTATTGTTACTTTTTTTTGTCGTTATGTATTTTTACAACAGCAGTTGTTATTTGTAAACGAAAGTGAAAAGTCACAAATAAAATTCTTCCGAATTTTCTTATTTTTTATTCGTTGACATGTGTTTTTACCTTCCGCTACCTTTGGTGAGGGAGGTATAGGGATCGTGCTAAAAATCGCATATCGAGATGTTGGTAAATAACCACGTTTTAAGGTCCCTAGAATCCAATTTTAACATTTTCACGATGATGTCTGTGTGTATGTATGTATGTGTGTGGATCCTCTACGCTCTAACTTAAATACTATCATTCAGAAAGTTCTGAAACAATTTATTTCTACCTTATTCTAATATGGAAAGAAGCCATTAGATTTTGGTGGCAATCGGATAACCGCAAATGGCAGTTTAATTGAAGCTCAAGATAGTTTTTCTTCAAAAAATACCTTTAAATGTAATTTTTTCGCAATTTGTTATTATAAAAATTAAAGATTATTCTATTTTCTACAAGTTTGCTTTAATACTTTTTTTATATATTTTATGGACAAATTTATAAAGTAATCTGATTTGTACACACATTTCGGTAATGATGATGACATATTTGTATTGTGCGGGCGTTTACCACACGGGTTAATTTTATGCCATTTAAAATTCGAATTATTTGGCGTTGATCGGGATCGAATCGGATTCCTCAGATTTGCGACCAGACATCAGGCACGCGGCAACGAGACCCCATAGGTAAATGGCGGGAGGTATTGTGTTGGTCACATCAGTTTTTTTGTTATTAATTCCTGTATGTTATTTATAAAACATTGACATCTTGTATTTTGAAAATAAAACGAATAGGACCTATGTCTGTATGAATCTTTTCAGTTGAAATAACTTCTCCAACAAATTGTTAAAGTTTATTTCATTATAAAATAAATCATCCTCATACATTCGAGTACTCCAAGAACATTTTGAAATTCAAATGTAGGTATCTCCTTTTTCTGAATCTCTCCTATCGGCATTTTGATAAATAATAATGAAACTTGTTCCCTTGGTCAACAAACTAGATAATCATGAGCCGTTCCCCTCAAAGAAATTATTTATTTTCCGCTATTGTGATGTCGGATCGGAACTGTTTGAAAGAAAGACCTGTCCGTGTTGTTGTATCTGCTGGTTTGTGAAATTTATACATTTGATAAACGTATGCGTCTTCTGAGACAATGGCAAAAAATAAATAAAGGAGTGCAGCCGAGTAAAATTGATTTGCTTTTGAATATTCTTCAATTTCAAAGCTAGATTCTGATGTGTTGCTCACAAACAATATCTTGTCGGCGAAGGATACGAAATATAACCTTTAGGCGATATTGGGGAGAACGAGAACTTTTTGCAAATATTGAAACTTTGATTTTAAAATTGTCTGTCTATATTTGAAAATAATTACAAAACAAATTTATGAGAACGTCAGAGTTTGCTGAATCATTTTTTACCTTCCGTCACCTTTAGGTATAAGGAAGGCCTTTGGTTAAAAAATTCGATAATGAGTTTCTAATGAATAACCATGTTTTGGTGTCCCTAGAATACGAAGTTACTAATTTTACGATGAAGTCTATGTATGTGTGTGCGTGTGTGTGTATGTGACTATTACATTTTTTTCGCATTCCTTGAGTTCTATATGCAGACGTGATTAGATTTTGGTTATAACTGGTCCACCGGAAGTACCCTCAATTGCAATTTTTAACAGTTTTTCTTGAAAAACTGTTACCAAACCTTTTCAGCTCTTCCTATGAATGTCCGATTGGGAAATACGTAGTTAAACAAATATATATTCTTATATTTTTTGAGTAATCGTCCTTCCAACATCCCATACACATACACACACACACATACATCCACGCACACACACACAGACATCATCGTAAAAACGTTAAAATCGGATTGTAGGGACCTTAAAACGTGTTTATTCAATAAAATCTGGATATGCGATTTTAGCATGAATCCAATACCTCTCTTAGCGAGAGGTAAAAAACATTTTACATTAAATTTTTCTCATTCATAATTAAGAAGATTACATAAATACCTTCCCTCACAATTAGAACTGTATTATTTTATAGAAAAAGGATGCTAACAATAATGAGAAACAGTATGCCATTAGCAATATGTCCTACATGGTAAATATAAGTTTCAAGGCAAATGAATTTTGTTTTGCTCAACTCATCTCTAACATAAATATCGAAATATTCTGTTGGAATTCTGATATGATTAGTCTGGCTTTCTACTTTTCATTGCCGTTAAAGTTTTCAAGATAATGAAAACCTTAGGAAGGGTCATTACCGCAGAATACGGCGAAAAGGACTCCAGGCTACTATCATCAAATAAAATCAGCTACGGAGTAAAGTTTTTATCTCTGGGGCACTTGGCCGAACAAATCGCTGCATTCAG
This sequence comes from Harpalus rufipes, assembly GCA_951394225.1. NCBI lineage: Eukaryota > Metazoa > Arthropoda > Insecta > Coleoptera > Carabidae > Harpalus > Harpalus rufipes. The sequence continues at coordinate 12,170,027 of OX596288.1, read as the reverse complement.
TACAAAACAAAGCATCGCGTCGAAGAACTCATTAGAGCAAAAATATAAAGAGATTGCAGAAACAACACAAATTCATCAATCGCAACTCCAATACTAATTTATACTGCAATAAAAAACTAATTAAAATTTGTGGAACTAATGAACATAGTTGCGGAACAATTTCACACTTAATTTGTGCTTGGAAATATCTTCCCTTCAAGATTGGAAAACAGTGAGAGAAAAAATGCTGCTTGTAATTAATTTTGTGATGGCGGAATTTGGCCAAGAACTTGTTCCAATTAACTAAATTTTAGTTAATTAGCTAATGTTTATTAATCAACCTACAATTAACGACTTATAAGATTTGTTCGACTAATGTGAAATTATTTCCTCATTTGATACGTTTTAGTTAAATAAAGAATAGGGCCTGGCTCGACCTGAAGTCCGACTCATTTGCAAACATTGAGGCGTCAAAATTTCGTTCTTGGCCCGGCTCGAAATATCGAGCTTTTTCGGGCTGGCCCGAGAAAACTTATATAGTTAAATCAAATGCACAGTTTCCTTAATATTTTAATGAAAAATGGATGGTTTTAAATATGATCAGAATGATTTAATTACATCCTCTAAATCTTAATAATAATAAAAAAATCTGTTCTGGCCAGCACAATACCTCTCACCATTTTCATTTTATGTTACATAGGGCGAGAGCAGTCATGTGACTTTGCTGGCCTTGGTAATGTACGTACATAGGTGTTAAGTATCATAATTTTTTATTCAAACTACTAACCGTCATTCTGACACGGATCCTCATATCTGCTTGCCAAGGCCAACAAAGTCACATGACTGCTCGCGCCTTATAAGTAACGAATTTAAAATTTCTTGTACATACCAATAATTGAAATTGTATCTCTTCTTTCGTTCTATGAAGAATTTTGTCCTACTCTTCTAATATGTTCAAAATTCTTAAAATACATTGATAGTATTAGCGGTATTTCTTAAGGATATATGTAATATTAACATACCTATAATTTAAATACATATATAATTAATAATACCATAATATATATTAAATGTATTCGTACCTTCCAGAAAAATCTGATTTTTGACACGGACATTTTGTATTTATCTGTCAATTACAAACATTTGAATATCTCAACTGTTTTTTAGGCAACGAGATTTATTACAACAGATTATTCTATATTATTACATATAACGTATACTATATCCCCAGACCTATACGAGATATAATAAAAAAATTAATGTGTTACATTGAGAATTAAATTTTCTTTAATATTACAAAGAAATTTTTTTAGAAAATAATATTTAGAAGATTTTTTTTCAAGAATCTGCTACTTCCGGTTGTGCAAATGTTACCAAAACCTTTTCAACTCTTCCCATTACTGTCCGATTGGAAAATACGTACAGCAAAATTTTTGAAAAATGTCCGATCAAGGTTGTCTACGAATTGTATGAATTCAGATTTTTGCTCCGCCCATTCTGACAAATTCAGTAGTGTCGTTTGCTTAGTTTTCATGAGGGTACATAAGATTCTACTGTTATTTTATTATTATAAAAATATATGTTACAATAAAAGCATTCAAAATTCAAAAATAAATCAACTGGTAAGTTTATTAGCAAATGTAAAACCAAATATGTGAACATTAAGATACTGACACAATGTCCGTGTCAGTGACTCTGACAAACAATAACGTTATTCGTACGTCTATGAATCAAGGTAATGTATCTGAATTAATAAATAAACTTACGTTACAGCGAAAATATTATCAATAACGAGCATCGTTTTAAAGTGGAATGTCTTAACTTAGTCGAAACAATAAGAATTTTTGAAAGACAAGCGTGTTATATCCATCCTTATCGTACACGCTTATAGCCTTTGGAAAAGAAAGAGATAAATGTATGCCTATTTGTTAATTCGTTCGTGTTACAGATGCCCTTGATCGGACATCTTTTAAATTTTTTACTGTAGATACACAAAAATTAAGTCTTAGTTTTTGAGTAATCGTCCTTCCAACTTCCCACACACATACACACACATACACACACACACCCACACACACACAGACAGACATCATCGTAAAAATGTTAAAATCGGTTTGTAGGTACCTTAAAATGTACTTATTCATTGAAATCTGGATATGTGATTTTTAGCATGAATCCAATATCTCTCTTAGCGAGAGGTGAAAAACAATTTTAAGTCAAAGAATGAGTAAAAGGCGACAGACATGACTATGTGATTCCAACACAGCGAAATAGAGTGAGTCCAGAATCAGCCAGAAGCAAACTGTGTCTTAATTCCTGGTTAAAAAAATTTGAATCATGTTACCATAATTTTGTAAACATGTAGTCTTGACTACATTACATACATACGAGCCCAAAATCAAACTAATTCGGTCGGTTTACATTTTCTACAAATTATACGAGGTGTGTTCAAAAACTATCGCGAATTTTGAATTTTCGCGGGTTACGTATATTCGAATTTCGATCTTTTTGTGGCTTTATGTTGGTACTCATGTCTCTCACTTATGTCTACAAGCTCGGCCATTTTGAATGTTCACTTACTTGTTGACAGCTGCTTTGCTTGCACGTGTTTTGGATCGTCTTCGATTTTTACCTATTGTGCTTATTCGTTAAAAACTGACTATGAATTTTTTGACCAAGACAATATCTTTCTTATCTAAAGGCGACGGAACGTAGAAAAAAATAATTCATTTAAAATTTGTCATTGTCATAAAATGTTTTTATCAAAGAAGTTATTTCATTTCTACTCGTAGAAATGAAATAACTTCTTTGATAAAAACATTTCATGACAATGACAAATTTTAAATGAATTATTTTTTTCTACGTTCCGTCGCCTTTAGATAAGAAAGATATTGTCTTGGTCAAAAAATTCATAGTCAGTTTTTAACGAATAAGCACAATAGGTAAAAATCGAAGACGATCCAAAACACGTGCAAGCAAAGCAGCTGTCAACAAGTAAGTGAACATTCAAAATGGCCGAGCTTGTCGACATAAGTGAGAGACATGAGTACCAACATAAAGCCACAAAAAGATCGAAATTCGAATATACGTAACCCGCGAAAATTCAAAATTCGCGATAGTTTTTGAACACACCTCGTATAGGGTGTCCCAAAACGTAGCAGCAATATTTCAAATATGTATTCCAGAACTTATTTAGAGTCGAAAAGTCGAGTTAGACGGCTCACATCTGTACAACGACACGTACAGCAAAACTGCAATATCTTTAGGTTCTGCTTGAGAAGTTATATTAATTGTAAAAATATACTACTTTCAATGAAGAAAATGTCAAAAGAATTAGTTGCAACACTTGTTGAAGGGGTATCAAAAAAAAATCTAGTAATAACTTACGTGTTTATTTATTGAAAGAAACAACACAAGTAAAATTTACCGACTGACTAAATGTACTATCCATCTCACCCGGTAAGCCATCTCTCCTGAACTTACCCAATCTTACCGCACTATTTTCAAAAATGGTTTGAATTTGTCTAAAGAACATGAAGATTAAATATTTCGGATAAACTACTGGGAATATCTATTACGAGTATATAAAAGTAGGAAATTCGTTCATTTCTTCAGCCTTAATTCTTTATTTCATTTCAATATATAAAAAAAATCTTCAAAAATCATATTCGTTTTATAATCGCATTACCCCCGTAATCTCTTCACGTATAAAACAAAAAGAATACAGCAAATTTATAGGATCTCATCGTGAAAGTATCGTCTAACATCTACCTTACTTATCTGTATATTCCATTTACCTAATCTGACAAAGAGGACCGCAAAGGCTTTGTCAACATACACATAGAGTACACATCCCTACACTGCTGTCTTTAAATCAACAACGCGTGCTATAGAGTTTCCTCTTTGACCAATATATAAATAGACTGTACAAGCTGAACATAGAAATTTGAGTATGTGTCGTTGATGCCGGCTTAGATTCCAAGATGTAAGAGGATAGTGGATAGTAGAGACGTTTTTACGAAGAAAAACTGTGGTTTGTATATTGATTCTCGAAAATGGCGAAGTAATTTCAGTGAATATTATTAAAAAAATCTTTCAGAACTCATATTTAAATTAAAATGATACAACCTTTTTTAGTTTTATTTCTGTATATTTATTTAAATATCGACGTTTCGGCAGTATTAACTACTGCCTTTTTCGCTATTTGGCCCCATGGACGTCAAAACTTATCAATTTTTTTAAACCATTTGAATAACATCCATGAAAATATTAAGTTCATCGTAGATGTTGCAGAAAATGGCATTATTCCCTTTCTGGATGAGTTACTTGAGAGAAAAGACCAGCGTTCGATCAGATTGAACCAGCCAGAAAAATCTTCAGAGCATGCCCTGGGAAGAATTCGACCGTATAAAATTCGAAGAAACAAAAATACTAGCGCGACCGACACACTTAAACAACAGGTTAATTAGAGAAGCCATTGGGATTTTCGAAACCAAAAATAATAATCTCAATCATTGTGACGGTCTAGATCTTAGTCATGCATGGCTTCCTATATTAAATATGTTGTAATTGTCACCGTGGTTACCTGTTGCTAATGTTTTTGTATTTATTTATTTATATATTTGCCGAAACGTCGGTATTTAAATAAATATACAGAAATAAAACTAAAAAGGGTTGTATCATTGTCAGTGAATATATTAATTTAATACCCCCAAGCTAAAGTACGTTCGACAATAAAACTATTTTATTTTCACCTTCCGTTACCTATAGGTAAGGAAGGTATTGTTTTTTTGGTCAAAAAATTTGATGTCGAGTTTTTAATGAATAAGCACGTTTTAAAGTCCCTAGAATACGAATTAACTATTTTTACGATGATGTCTATGTATGTATGTATCTGTCTGTGTGTGTATGTGTGTGTGTGTGTGTGTGTGTGTGTGTGTGTGTGTGTGTGTGTGTGTGAGCGCGCGCGCGAGTGTGTGTGTGTATATGTGACGATCGTTCCGGATCGCATAACTCCAATACTACAATTCCAAAAATTATATTTTTTTCATATTCTTCTTTCGTACGTCCATATGAAGAGTTGATTAGATTTTGGTTACGATTGGTGAACCGGAAGTACCTTAATTTGAAGATTTTAACAGTTTTTCTTGAAAATACGCTGTTAAATATCATTTTTTGACCTTAAAAATGTGAAAGAATAGTTTATTCTCTATTCGATTTAATTATATTTTTTTCTTCCTATTCAATGAATTTAGAAATAAAGAATTATAAAGAAATAACTTGCAACCGAATGCTGCTAAAAGCTGCACCATGCAAATAGAATATTTAAATATTACTAATTGACAGATGTCAGTGTCAAATAAAATTTACTGGATATATAAAAATGTAAAATAATTTAATGTGGCTAAAGCAAATCACAGGTAATACAACATATTATAGCCGCAAGCCAATTCAGCAGATTATTATGTTATAAATATAATGCTATATATGTTTTTATTTTCTACTTCTTATTAAAAAAAACATATTGTTCTTTTTAGGAGTAGTTCAGTTCATTTTATTATAAGGTAAGATCAGTTCATTTCTCCCCTAAAAAGAAAACGCCCATAGCCTAGTTTGCAAAAAAATTGTGTTGAATTTGTACAAAATACGTAGAATTGACGGAAGGTAATGTGTTGGCCACATCGTATTTTTATCACTTGTTTCGAGAGATTCGAAGCCCCTAGCTGTAGCTTGTAAATACAAAACTATATTTTCGATACTTTATTGGTTTGTTATGAATTTAAGGTAGTTATATCGTGAAACCATTTTACTTAAATCAATCGAAATTTTAAATACATCTCAACTAAAGTATAACCTACCTGCTCTCCAAGTTTTAAAATAATTGACACCCGGTACCTGAGATATTTGCAATTAAATTTGGTCTTTATAACACGTGAAGAATAGGAAATGGCAAAATAAACACAACATTTTAAATTATAACTTTTATATACATACATACCGATATTTAATCAAAAAACTAGTATGTTTTAGAAAATTAATTAACGGATTTGAAAATTATTTACCATCCAGATTAAATTTTATTGCCTCTAGAAAATTATAATCTGAAGACACGATAAATAGGTAGAATTATACTTGACAACCGTACAAGCGTTCCAGTTGGAGTATCAGTTAAGTTAACACCCGCTTGGTATTAGCGAATAAGAGATGATCTTTGGTTAAAGGAATTTGAGACGTACATTCGAAGGAAATATTTTTTAAATTGGTATTTTTCGTGGAAAGCATGAAAACTTTAAACAATATAATACTACTTTTGTAATTTTAAGAAAGAAATATATTAATTTGTTTTGAAGTTTGCATTTGTAGTTTAGAATTAGTATTACATCTCAAAATATCTTATTACTTTTATACCCGAATGTACCAATAAATGTCTAGTTGCGACGTTGCCACAGTTATTCTTCAACATTGAATTACGACACTTGTGTATGTGTTAGTGCGAGTGGTACAGTTCAAAATAAAAACTTTTCTACGGAAAAATAAAGAAAATTCATCTGTTACAGTGTTTGATATTAGCTTTTAACTATTTTGATGCAATCTGTGTATATAATATAAAGTTAAAAAATATAAGTTATTGCAAATATAAACTGCATTAGCTTAATTTTTATTTGGAATATAGAACAATTTTTTGAATAGGTACACTTGAGTGACAACTACCTTAAGTGGATTGTTTTAAAAACCCTAGTGGGTTTTCTTGAGTTGGGGAAAATAAGACGAGCTTGAAAGAAATATAACAATGTTCTCTACTGTTTTCATCTAACAAATTCCACCAAAATTTTCTGCATTCTCTCATCTGTCATCACCTCGGACAAACTCCTCTCATTTCCGGTTTCCGTTCGGCGGATAATTACCGGTCGGTGCGGCGCGAATATTTATTGGATTATCCGGTTTCGCAATCTGTCTTTTCGACCGTTTCATCACCGTGTTTGCCAGAGCATACGCCGTGGTGTATTACTATTACGTGGGAACCGATAGATAGGTATATGAGTACAATGTACCTATACTGCGGAAAGCACATAATGAGTGTGTGATTGAGTGATGTTTGATTGTCAGTGATGAATTAGCTTTGTTTCATATATTGGAGTTTTGCCGGTGGAGTAGCTGCAGGTTGTGTGGAAATGGATCGTGTTCGTTTTTATATAATCATAACAACATTTAACAGGGTTTTATTGTAAAACTCTTTTATTCTAATATGGCTGTTATAATTTGAAATGTGTTATTATTCCCTATACACGATGTTCTTAGATGCCTAATGGCGCTATTCTGTATCGTTGTATAAGTCTTTAAGCTCTATAGTCTCTATAAGCAACCGGCGTTGTAGTATACTAGAAAATTGCAGTACAATCTTATAAAAATTTGTATAAATCTTACATCGCCAAAATCTTGACTAAAGATTTTTATTTGAAATCGTTACTAAAGTGCACAGTTATTCTCTTTCCAATATATTCTTCATCTCTGACATGTTCAAAGCATTGTAATCGTTTCTCTTGTATCTTTCTACAAACTTATATCACTCGAGACATTTCCTTATGCTTTAATTCCTTACCTGTCTTTCCATGTCTTCCCCAACATCTATCTCAACATCCTCATCTCTGGCACATTAATTTTATTTCATCTTCTTCATTTATCTTTGTTCTCCCTTAGTTTCTTCAACCTTCTATTGCTAAGCAATTCATTCTTCTTCCAATATATTCTTTATCTCTCCTCATGACATGTTCAAACCAATGTAATCGTCTCTCTTGTATCTTTCTAGAAACTTTTAACACTAGAGTTATTTCCCTTATTCTTTCATTCCTTATTGTACTTTCCGTGCTTTCCCAAACATCTATCTCAACATCCTTATCTCTGCCACATTCATTTTCTTTTCATTGACACTGACATCTGTCAATTAAAATTATTTGAATGTATTAGCAGTTGCCATGATTACCATAGCTGGCTGATTTATGAAATTTAATATCTTTATAATTCTTTAACTCTATATCTATTGAATATGAAGTATAAATTGCAATCACATCGTATAGAGAATAACATACTCTTTAAAATATAAAAACTTCAAATTACGATATTTCCGGTTAACCAATCGTAACCAAAATCTAATAAACTCTTTGTATGGACGTACGAAAGAGGAATATGAAAGAATTATATTTTTTGGAATTGTAGTTTTGGAGTTCTGCGATCTGGAACGATCGTCACATACACACATACATACATACAGAAATCATCTTAAAAATAGTAATTTCGTGTTCTAGGAACTCAAAAACGTGCTTGGTCAATAAAAAGTCACCATCGAATTTTTTGACCAAAAACAATACCTTCCATACCTTTTACGGAAGGTAAAAATATTACGAAATATATAAACATATATGGAAATGAAAGACAATAGATTACAATTCTTATTACGCCTATTATTAAATAAAAAACATAGAAGGTAAATACAGATCCATCGTCCATTCACTTATGTTACATATAAAGGGTTTTCCAATAAGAGGTGTTATTTTGATATTCAAAGAAAAATGCCATTTTTTAATATAAATGATCGGATGTTTATTTCATTATAAAGAGGAAGGTATGCCGTTAATAGTGGAAAATAACATCAGGCAAATGACCACCACGACCACGCTGACAGGACAATATCCTTTTCATGAAATTTTCCATAACCAAATCGCAAAGTGGCTGTCCTATGTCCTCGATAGCCTCACGAATTCCATCTTTGAGGTCTTGAGTCGACGCTGGGCAGTTGGCGTAGACCTTCTCTTTCACGTGGCCCCAAAGAAAGAAGTCGCAAGGTGTTAAATCACAAGATCTCGGTGGCCAATTGTGATCACCTCTTCGAGAGATAACACGGCCCGAAAACTTTTCCCGTAAAAGATCAATGGTTTCGTTGCTTGTGTGGCACGTAGCGCCCGTCTTGTTGAAAGTAAACGTTGTCCAGATCAATACCATCCAATTCCGGCCATAAAAAATCGTTAATCATCTCTCGATAGCGCAATCCATTCACCGTAACTGTTGCTCCAGCCTCATTTTCGAAAAAGTAAGGTCCAATGACTCCGCCGGACCATAAACCGCACCAAACAGTCACACGTTGAGGATAGAGAGGCTTTTCAACAATAACTCTTGGGTTTTCTGAGCCCCAGATGCGACAATTTTGTTTGTTGACGAAGCCACCGAGGTGGAAATGGGCCTCATCACTCAAGATGATTTTTCGATGGAATTCCGGATCATTTTCATGCATTTCAACGACCCAATCAGCAAAGACACGACGTTGTTGATGATCGGCCGGCTTGAGTTCTTGTGTTAACTGGACTTTATATGCCTTAAGACCCAAATCTTTATGCAAAATACGGTGTAATGACGTTTGTGGAATGCCTAATTCCAAAGAACGACGAGGAATGGACAAACCTGGGTTTTCTTCAACACTTTCGGCTACAGCAGCAATATTCTCGGCTGTTCTTGAGCGACGTGCACGGGTTTTATTCTTCACATCACTAACTTGTCCCAACAGCTCGAATTTTTCCACCAATTTCTGTATTGCGGTCCGACAAGGTGCTTCACGACGACCCAAAAATTGTCGAGTTTTACGAACCGCCTCTGCCAAATTTTCACCATTTTTATAGTGAATTTTAATAATTTCAATGCGTTGTTGAAGCGTGTATCGTTCCATTTTTATTAATGGCGTAGTTTCTACTTGTCAAATGTCAAAAAATGACAGCTTCAAAAGCGACATCTACCGAAATAGCGGGCTATTCAAAATAACACCACTAGAGTTCCTATAGAATGAATATTTTGACGTCTTGAATTTTATTGTTAATTTCTACTTTATTTCTCCTTTACTTTCTATAATAGGATCAAGATATTTAACATTCTGAACGTCACGTGGGGCAATATTTGTTTGAAACAATGCCGTCTCTCTCAGTCTCGACAGTTTCGACCCCACATGCCACATCTCCTGAAGAAGACCCATATGGGGTCGAAATTTTCGAGACTGAAATAATAAATGTAGCTGAATCCCAGAAACTTTTTCATTTCAAGAAAATAAATATTTATTTAAGATTGAAACTATACAATATTGAATAATTTAGAAAATCAAAAAAATAATATATTTGTTTCCATTAATATTATTTTCTTACAATACGTACGCATACATTTCCGTAGCTTTCCTGTTTACATCGCCGGAGTTATGCCCTGCTCCATCCTGTGCACGTGTACTCCGGAGCCAACCGAGCCACCGGAGCGTCAATCGAACTCCGGCTAATTGCTCTACACAGAACGGCGCTATTCAATTATTGACCGCGAATTAGATAATGCTGTTACACTCTAATGGATGTTTGAAATAATTCCGCAACGAAACCCATCGATCGCCAACGCCAACGTACGCGGACATAGGTATACTCGCGTATACACACATATCAAACTAATTAGCAAAAATTATGTGGACAGGTGGCATATTAATGGTTTACGCATATTTTTTTTATGATTAACATGTTTAATAACCATTAACGAAAATGTTACATTTTTTAGATTTTATATTTTTCTTGTTGAAGTTGCGGCCGAAAAGATTGAGAACTTATAATCTTGTTAGAAACAAACAGGTTGGATCGAAAGCTATTGCTGTCAGCCATTTTCAAATTTGCTCAGAAATGAATCCTCGTGATCACTCAAAAAGGATGATTAAGAAGGTAAAGGGGAAAGTTGTTTAGTGATCACAAAATAAGAAAGTGGGGATAACGAATAAGAAACGAAAGAACATACTTCTTTTTTAATTATGATCACTTTTATTATTTAGATTGCGATTCAATGCCCGAAGGAACATAGCTATTATTTCAAATAAAGAGTTTATGTTAAAGGAACAATAAGATTATTTTACTATACAAGAACAATTATAACATATATAACGAAATTATAAGGTAAATAAGAAGTGCCATTCCGTTTGCACTGCCCTATTGTTGTTGCTTTGAGTCTGTTGTGGGAAGTTGTTGCGGATATTTCATTTTATAAAAACTGCTGACAAACAACCGTAAATTTTATTTTTTAATTTGTTGCCAAAAATATGAATCAAGCTAAAAGAAATAACAATCTGAAAAGAACATCGCAGACATGGTTTTACCATAGCTGTAATATAATGCACAATGTGCCTCGAATGGCACCAAAGGCACAATGTACATTGTGTTGGGGACTATTTTTTTATGCCCAGATGGTTCAGTTTAGGTTAAAATTATGCCAAACGTTTATCTTAATATAGCTCCTATTTAAAAGATATTAAGTTTACATGCAGTTTTGAAACCATTTTCAAAACTAAAATTCGTAGGTTTGACGTTTGACTTGAAAACTGATTTCAGAACTAGTTACGTAAACACTTAAAATTCAGTTTTCGATATTGCGCATGCGTATATAAGATAACTTTTCTTCCGCTTTACTAACCTACAAATAAAACCGACAGTTGTGCACAGCCAATTGCTATCTTTAATTTTAATCCCGGAGCCTACGTTTTAACCGCGTAGAGGATCCGCACACACATATACACATACACACAGATATCATCATCGGGAAAATGTTAAAAATGGATTCTAGGGACCTTAAAACGTGGTCATATACCAAAATCTCGATATGCGATTTTTAGCACGATCCCTATACCTCCCTTACCCTTACGAAGGGTAGCGGGAGGTAAAAATGTAGTTTTTTAATTTTTTTTTTACCTCTCGGTAAGAGAGATATTGGATTCATACTGAAAAACGCATATCCAGATTTTAATGAATATGTTTTAAGATCCCTACAATCCGATTTTAACATTTTTACGATGATGTGTGTGTGTGCGCGCGCGCGCGCGCGTATGTGTGTGTGTGTGTGTGTGTGTGTGTGGATGTTGGAAGGACGATTTCTCAAAAACTATATGACTTTATCTGTTTACGTATATCTCATTCGGACATTAATGGAAAGGTTTTGGTAGCAATTAAACAACTGGAAGAAGCAGATTCTTAAAAAAAATCTTCTAAATATTATTTTTTGAAATTTTTTGTTCTTGTAAATATTAAAGATGATTAAATTCTCTATCTGATACATTTAAATATTTTATTAAATCTTTTATTGATTTAGAGATAAAATAATATAATGTATAAAATAATCTGTTGTAATAAATCTCATTGCCCAAATAATGCCATGAAAACCTAATGAGAAATGAAAATGTAGACATTACTGAAGGCTTTTTCTGGGAAATACATTACACATTTTGTTTCTTGTATTAACAGTTAAATATTTAAAATTATAGATATATTACATATATCCTTTAGAAATACTGTCAATCCCGACAATGAATTGGAAACATTTCGAAAAATTAGAAGAGTAGATAGTATAAAAATTCTTCATAGAAGGAATTTAAAATTAAAAAATATAAATATAAAGAATAGGTATAAGTAGAATTTTTGCTGTAGTGTAGGTATACAAGACATGTTAAATACAATACTTGTGTAACCAAAAACGGAAGTGGCGAGAGCTATTGTGTTGACTACAACAGATTTTTAGATTTATAATGGAACAAAGTTTAACATGAACAAAGCTTATTCAATATAGATTACTAATTATTCAAAATATCTCATATATTATTATTATTATACCTACACAATTCTAATGGTTCCAATTTTTCTGTTATAAATGTGATTAGTATGTTTTCTATATGTAATAAATTCAATTAATCTAGGAGATAACAATGAGATATTGTCAGATAGGTAACATATTCTAAAACATAGGTAATTGAAACATTAAATTTAATTGTATGTCCGACATAATTTATCGCTGTTTATATTAGGATATTATAACAGCAATTGAAACTACTATTTAACTTTATATTCCTGTTAATAATTACATGATATTTATTTATTCTACATAGGGATATACCTCCATTATTTCAAAATTAATCCGGTATTATTATTATTCGATTTATCTGTCATAACTCATTGATTATTATAAATTGCATGGTTCTATACACAACAATTTCAGATATCTGAAAAGTAATTAAATTTTTATTCATGATTCAGTAAAGGAAATGTAATTAACATACGTATCATAATTAATTTTGCATTTCTGTTTAATTATACTGATTACATTCAATTCTAGTTACCGTACAAAAGGTCAGAGGGCATTTATACGCAATGACATGGAGGTTTATATGTTCATATATTCAACGTGGGAGGTCTTTCTTCAAACAATAGTCATCGTTAACACTGAACTTACAATTCATAGAATGAAATTCTCGAGATTACAATGTATATAATATTATTCTTCAAAGTAACAGTGCTTATTTGTAGAAATATAACATTGTATTTTATTACTACAATAGTTTTTACCTCCCGTTACCCTTGATAAGGGAGGTATAGGGATCGTGCTAAAAATCGCATATCGAGATTTTGGTAAATGACCACGTTTTAAGGTCCCTATAATCCAATTTTAACATTTTCACGATGATGTCTGTGTGTATGTGTGTGTGGATCCTCTTTACGCGTTTAAAACGTAGGCTCCGGGATTAAAATTAAAGATAGTTTTATAAATTTATCCATAAAATATATAGAAAAAGTATTAATGCAAACCTGTAGAAAATTTAATAATCTTTAATTTGTATATAACATAAATCTCGAAAAAATAACATTTAAAGGTATTTTTCGAAGAAAAACTATTTTGAGCTTCCTGTAAAGTGCCATTTCCGGTTATCTGATTTACACCAAAATCTAATGGCATCTTTCCATATAAGAGTAAGGTAGAAATACAAGGTTTTAAAATTTTCTGAACGATAATATTTCAGTTAGGGCGTAAAGAGGATCCACACACACACACACACACACACACGCACGCACGCACGCACGCACGCACGCACGCACGCACGCACGCACGCACGCACGCACGCACGCACGCTCGCACACACACACACACACACACACACACACACACACACACACACACACACACACACACACACACACACACACACACACACACACACACACACACACACACACACACACACACACACACACACACACACACACACACACACACACACACACACACACACACACACACACACACACACACACACACACACACACACACACACACACACACACACACACACACACACACACACACACACACACACACACACACACACACACACACACACACACACACACACACACACACACACACACACACACACACACACACACACACACACACACACACACACACACACACACACACACACACACACACACACACACACACACACACACACACACACACACACACACACACACACACACACACACACACACACACACACACACACACACACACACACACACACACACACACACACACACACACACACACACACACACACACACACACACACACACACACACACACACACACACACACACACACACACACACACACACACACACACACACACACACACACACACACACACACACACACACACACACACACACACACACACACACACACACACACACACACACACACACACACACACACACACACACACACACACACACACACACACACACACACACACACACACACACACACACACACACACACACACACACACACACACACACACACACACACACACACACACACACACACACACACACACACACACACACACACACACACACACACACACACACACACACACACACACACACACACACACACACACACACACACACACACACACACACACACACACACACACACACACACACACACACACACACACACACACACACACACACACACACACACACACACACACACACACACACACACACACACACACACACACACACACACACACACACACACACACACACACACACACACACACACACACACACACACACACACACACACACACACACACACACACACACACACACACACACACACACACACACACACACACACACACACACACACACACACACACACACACACACACACACACACACACACACACACACACACACACACACACACACACACACACACACACACACACACACACACACACACACACACACACACACACACACACACACACACACACACACACACACACACACACACACACACACACACACACACACACACACACACACACACACACACACACACACACACACACACACACACACACACACACACACACACACACACACACACACACACACACACACACACACACACACACACACACACACACACACACACACACACACACACACACACACACACACACACACACACACACACACACACACACACACACACACACACACACACACACACACACACACACACACACACACACACACACACACACACACACACACACACACACACACACACACACACACACACACACACACACACACACACACACACACACACACACACACACACACAGACATCATCGTGAAAATGTTAAAATTGAATTGTAGGGACCTTAAAACATGGCCATTTACCAAAATTTTGATATGCGATTTTTAGCACAATCCCTATAGGTATCTCCTTTACCAAGGGAAGCAGGAGGTAAAAAAATGTCCTCCCACCATAAAATTAAATATTTTATTCACAATCATTATAGTAGTATGTCAATTCCTTACCTTTTAGAGGTTGGGAAATATGTCTTTCCTAACTGCAATGACAATCTCTTGAGTGGGAAATGACAGAAAACGCTTCCACCCCACAGGTTGGAAATGTTAATGTAGGGTTGCCTAGCAACGCTGTCATAGATCCCTATAATAAAGTAGGCTAAACAAATTTTAATAGAGCTGTCAAAAATATTAATAAAATTAAATGTTATAACTCCAAGATTTGTTTTGAATATTTATTTAAAAAGACGATGATTGAGAATAAAATAGTCTACATACCTCGGTGGGAGTTTCATTACAGCCTCGCGCAGAAGCCCTCGACTGCAATAAAATATTTCCCACCTGGGATGTTATATACTATAATTGTTTTACATTAATTTGAATATCTAAATATATTTACTAGTACTCGTATTAGTAATATAATAATTTCGAGTAATTTTGATGATTTAAATTGCGAGGAAACCGGTATGACTACTCGGTCATTTTCGGGAGGGAATGATTGCATGCGAATACACCATATGTGGTCACAGCTTTTAAAATAATCGTATTCTCGCATATTAGTATTTTAATAATAGGGATGCAACGATACTCGATTTTGTCGATACGATACCGATATTTGATGAAAAATATCGACGATACTGATACCGATACGAACGAGTAAATTTTAGAAGAAGGTAAAAATAAAATGATAATAATATTTAAACCACTTGGCACGTTTCACAAGATTTCAGTCTCTGAATCAACCTTTCGGTCATTTATCAGAGACTGGCCCACTCAACCAGAACCACAGACGCGTTTCGCTCTTAATGGAGCTCTTCAGTGTGGTGTACTGACGCCTTTTGGAGGCACCGAGACCAGTTGAGCGGACGGATGATAAACATCCCACAAATATATTAAGTCTGCAGAGGTAACTAACCACATTCAGAGCCATCTATCCAGAAAACCGCGAGCTTGGCTAGCAGAATAATAATAAAAATAAATAAATGACCGAGAAGTTGATTCAGAGACTGAAATCTTGTGAAACGTGCCAAGTGTTTTAAATATTATTATTTAGAACAGTTTCACCAATTATCGCATAATTGTACTTTGTACAGTTTTTTATTAAAAATAAAAGAACGCAAAGGTGAATATGCATACATACTTGTGAAATTACAATTACCTTTGGGCTAAACACAGTTTTGCCCATACCTTTTTGAAGGTTAAAATTAACATTTAAAAGACAAGCGATTTCGCAAGTCTGTCTAAATGAGACCTGCCGCAGTACTTTGCGTTACTTTTTTCAAATTTGTGTAAAGAATTTAATAGCGCCAGCAAGTCAACAGGTCGATTTCTTTTGAAATATGTATTAGGGGCTTCAAGGAATCTCGCGACTTTTTTGTGGGAATCAGGGGTCAGATACTGAAGGGTTGGTCGAATGAGAATCATATATCGACAAATAAATATCACCGTTCCTGATATATCAGCTAAAAGACAATATCGCCGAAATATCGGTATCGGTTGTATTCCGTATTCAGTGGCGTATTTAGCAAATTATGATAGATAGGGCACGAAATACAGTGGCTCACAAAATTATTCGTACACTTTACTTTTATCAGTAAAATGTAAAATAAAAAGTGTTACCAAAAAAGAAATTCATTCAAAAATTAAACATTGTTTTCTTTCAATTTTTCAGAATCAAATGATGGTCATCAAATTTAAGAAATGTTTAGTTTACTCTATGTACTATTGCTGAAAACAAAGTATATACAAAAATTGAGACATGAAATTATTCGCACACCTACAGTTATAAAATTATTTAACACATAATAATACACTTTAATATTTAATAGGGTACTCATTGGCTTTAATTACAGCATCCAGTAGCCTAGGCATTGATTTTATTAAATTAGATTATATGGAAGGTGGATTTTTTTTCCATTTTTCAATCAGATTCGCCCGGAATTGCTGAATAATAGAAAATATTTTTTGCGGGGTCGCCTATCTAGTTCCGAACATAGGATTGAAATCAGGAGACTGGGGAGGTGTGTTAAGTTGTTTCGGTATGTTGTAGAACAGCCATTCCTTAAGAGGAAAGGTTACCCCTGTACTAAAATATGAAGCGGAAATACAAACAAATTGTTCCTATACTTGAATTATTAACAATTAAAAAAAATTCAACACTAGACGTGCATGCTTCGGTTACAAACCTACATTTAAAAAATCTGATGTGGCCAGCACAATACCTTCCGTCAATCCTGTGCATTATGTATAAATTCCATACATAAATTTTCTTGCATAAGATTCTAAATTTCCAGTAAAATTATTTTATAAACAAACTATGCAAATTTCACTTGACACTGACATTTTCTTCCTCTTCTTTAGCTTTTGTCATTCATTACGGGCCGCTATTTTTTATTTTCTTCTTCCACTCATTTCTGTTTTACGTGTCGTTCTTATTCAGTTCCTTCTCTTTTCTAGAAACTTCTAATTCTAGAGTTATTTCCCTTATTCTTTCATTCCTTACCGTATCGAAAACAAGTAATCGGAAGTAAAATGTGATGAACGACTATGCTAGCGTAGCATTTGCTTGATTTGTTCGCAAGCAATCCAAGCGCCAAATTTCTCGCTTGACTTGCTAACTTATGAAATATAATGGCGGGAAATGCAAATTATACATATATAAATTTAACTGGTACTGTTTCTGTCTCATATTATGATGTGTTTATATCAATTACATGTCAAAAAGGCTTTCAAAGTTTTGTGATGAAGGTTCATAACATTGTTAAATTTGAAATATTTTCTTAGACCTAAAAAATGTTCAAAATTAATTCTACTATCTGAAAATAACTGTACCTACATATAAATTCATTTTGTATAACTTTCCAAACCAATAAAAGGGATATGAGAGATGCACATGTTATATTTGACAACTATATAATTTTCTCGATGACATTTGTGAATATCAGTTCGTCATATAGCTAGCAAATCTGTCAGTGTACTAAGCAACAAGTCTCGTTTGCTTACCTAATATTTGCTTGAACTGCTTACTTCAATGAACGCATCTATTGATACTGACATCTGTCAATTTGTATTATCTGAATATATTAGCAGTTTCCATGGTTAGCATGTCTGGCTATTTTAAAAAACTTAATATCTTTATAATTCTTTAACTCTATATCTACTGAAGTATAAAATGCGATCAAATTGTCTAAAGAATAATACATTCTTCAGGTTATAATAACGTTAAATGTCAATAATTGATATTTAACTGCGTTTTTTCAAGAAAAACTGTTAAAATTTTCAAATATGGGTACTTCCAGTTGACCATTTATAACCAAAATCTAATCACTTGTTCGTCTGGATGTAAACTTGAGAAATATGAAAAAATTATAACTTTTGGTATCGTGGTATTGAAGTTATGCGATCCGAAACTTTCGTCACAGACACACACACACACACACACACACACACACACACACACATACATACATACATACAAACATCATCGTAAAAATGGTAAAATCTGATTGTAGGGACCCTAAAACGTACTTATTCACTAAAAACTCATCATTGATTTTTTTGACCAAAGACAATACCTTCCTTACCTAAAGGTGACGGAAGGTAAAAATAGTATTATTGAAATCAAAGTCAAATATTAATAGATTTTAATAATTATTTTTTCAAAATGCAGGTTAATATCGGAAGTATGTGTGTTTCGTGTTAAGTTTTATAAATTGTTATTAGTTCTAATACAGGAACAATTTATTTGAATTTTCACTTCATATCTTAGCTCAGGGGTAACCTTTCTTCTTAACAATAAGTGCTGTATGTTTGGCATCATTATCTTGCCCTCCCATTCCAAGTTTACCCGTAGAAGATTGATTTTTTTTGTAATTGATGAGTAATTATATTCATTCATAATATCATTAATAATACATATAATCCACAACCCGTCAGGAGACATACAGCCCCAAACAATAACGTTTACATCGTTTGGGGGGGGGGCACGTGCTCGAGTCCCCCCCCCCCCACTAAAACCGCCAATGCCTATATTTTAGTAGGTGCTGCACTCTGCGCTAAACGCTGGGTTGCATGCTACGATACAAGAAACAATTAAGCACACTTTCATAATTTATTCAAACAATTAAGCCTTTAAGCACACATTTATATATTTATTTTATTTCTGAATTTTATGCGAGAAGCGAGTACTTATTCGATAGGTATGTAATGTAATAATAATTGTAACTTTGTATTCCTAATTTTCTGTGATTCTTTATATCCTCCATTCCAATTTCTAAAACGTGTCAATCCTACTTGCGAAACAATATTCTAGAACTTTATTTTAAAATGAATACTATTCTAGAATGAACTATCCAGTAATTAGATAAAAAAAAAATATAAAATGGTAAAGCGATTTACTTATGAGCCATTCGCCGTTCCATAGTTGCTGAAAAAGCATTTTTTTTGTCTTTCTGTACTGTCTCTTTGCAACGTATTCTTATTGAACGGGAGTAATATTGAAGCATGTGTATATTTCTTTATAAACTACATGTGATTCTCTCCGGAATCACATATTCAGCTATGTAAGTTGACACATCTGGTGCAGCTGGGCTCGTCGCATCGAACAAAGAGCAGAAAATGCACTTTTATCCACATAACAACCAAGCAGCACACAATGCTCATACGAGAGCTGCTACTGCACGGCAAAATGGTTACACCTTTTGTTAAAACAAGAGCACTGTTGAAATAATGGCCAGCGTGGCCGGTAATAAATGTCTGGCGAAAGGAAACGAAATGGAGAAGAAGAATTTAACGAAACCGTATGAAGGAAGCTGTACGAGTAGTGCACACTCAACAATGCTCATACACACGGAAGGAATAGTAGGTATACATTGTAAATATAACACTGAAAACTACTAAACGGAATAACAATTTTTTATTTTAAATAATTTTTACATAAATGTAAAAATAAATGTTTGCTTTACCGGTCTTTCAACACAAAGACAAACTGCAATTGTTCAATTTTAACACAGAATTGGTAATATTTTTTTTTTGAATGTTGTCTCACTGATGTTTATAGACAAACGCATTGAAAACTCTAAGGCCTGTATCCATAGTTAACTGTTTGTTCGATGTACGTAAGTTCAATGAAGGAGGTAAATAATTGGACTTAAATTATTTTTGCTCATATTTATGTGTACATCACAAAAGACTAATATTGCGCATAAGTGCAAAAAAAAAAATCTCTAACGGTAATATAATTCATTTTTTTTCAAATAATATGTTTTAATTTGTAAATTCACTTACAATTTGTCTAAATTGATGTATAGTTCGTATCCAAATGTGTAATAAGTAGAAGAATATCGACGGATGATGGATAAATTGAAGGAAATAAAATAATATACTCGTTGTTGCAAACGTTTCGAATTTTATTAATCCATCCTCAATGCTGGAGGACAAGGAAAAATAAAAATGTTACAGAATAAAAAACAGCATAGCCCAGCTATAATTATACAATAAAAAATAATGCTTACCATCAGAAGATTGTACAAAAAACTTTTAAATGCATGAAGTTATACATGTGACAAAATTAGTTGGTTATAACACAAAATATCTGTTAGTGTGTATATTGGCGCAAACTTTAAACTGTATACTAATGAAGTCGTCTAAATACACCTCAACGTTAGTTTAAACTAACGCTCAAAACTGACGCATGGAAAATTCGGGCTTGGTATTATGCGTTAGGTTATATTGTTATATTTACGGCCGAATTCACCATTAATACGTTGATTAGTAATCAGCTGATTAAGAAATCGAGCTGATCTATAGATAAACGTATATTCTAATTCACCAACTTGATGTCTGATACAAGGAATCATGATCAACAGTTTCACTGTTTTGTTTTGTTTTTGGCAGTTAATGCATCAATGTATCTGTCATGTAATTTTATACGTGGTAATTGTATTTTCTGTTAAAAAAGTATTAATTTGTATTTATAATAGTTATTTATGATAGAAGTGTTAAGTGACTTTTCTTTGGTGAGAAGGAAGTTCGTTTCACATGTTCGAACAAAATAAAATCACTTTTAACACGTATATTATACACTATTTTTTCATTTAAATTAGTATTTCAAATAATTTTTTGATATAGGTACAAATTATATTGATTGTAGTAAAGGAGTGTTCTTAAATATAGTGAAAATGAAAGATAGAGAAGTATATTTGAAAATAATAAAACTAATACGGTTTTAAGTAAATATAAAGAAGAATCATGAGACAAAGTTACTAATGAATAGATACAACAGTCAGAATTCTGACATAGCTATAAATGTCAAAATTAGGATTCAAATATGTAAGTCCTTGATTCATGGAATATATGAATCAGCTGATCATTGATTTAGATTAGTAGATTAGCTTAATTTTTAATGGTGAATTGCTGAATTGGATTGATTCAAAATCAGCGTTGATCTGTGGATCAACTCATGATTAAGTAATGGTGAAATCAGCCGTTAGAGAAATACAAAAGCTAAGTAAGCTCTTCGTTGTTTTATAAAAATTTATAGATAACGTTAGACGCACATCCCTACAAACTACCTTATAATACCTACATTCAACAAATGGAGGTTTGTGAATACAGACATTTATTCTGATCGAATTTGAAGTACCTCGGGTTATACATTCGATAACAGTTATTATATAGTCAGAAAAATTGACTCAGTCCTGCAATTAAACTATATCGTAATTATGAAAAAGCGGCATATCGCGCACTGCTTGCATTGTTACTATCGATGCCAACGGGCCAGTATTTACGCCGCTCTATTGGAAAGAAAACATGCTTTGCAGGATACTTCTGCTCTGAATGCTCTGTATAGTAAATAAATCTTACTTTACCTTTAACATAAATGCTATTTTTGTGTGAAATAGTTTTTGAAACAGCAGTTTTCATTTCAATTGTTTAAACAAAAATAGCTTTTATGTTAAAGGAACAGTAAGATTATTTCACTATATTTTACTATACAGAGCATGTCTTCATTTCAATAGAGCGGCGCAAATAATGGTCCGTTGACATCCAATATTATAATGCAAGCAGTGAACGATATGCCGCTTTGTCATAATTACGATATTTATAGTTTTATTTCTGGACCCGACAGAGTTAATTTTTCTGACTATTCCTACTTGCATTATAAAAGTAAAGGCTGTTATGAACCATTTGGAGGCAAGAGTAAGAGTATTTCTTAATGGGGTATTCCAATAATCTTTTTTTATTTTTTTTCTGAAACTTCAATAAATTTGAAATACAAATGTGAAAATTTGAGTTTTTTATTGTGTCATTTCCGCGAGATATGAATTTTTGAATTATGCTTAAAAAATTTGAATTATATGGTATGACGTCTATTCGCTTCATGTCGTAGACTACAGCTGTTAGTCGCTTGGCTTGGAGCGAGTAAGGGGAAGGGGATTTGGTTTGTTCACAGTGTCAGATGCTATTTTGTTTTGGATGACTTTCATTTGTTTTATTTTTGTTATCCGTGGATTTTAGTTGTAACTATATTAAAGTATTATTAGTTAAGAATTTGGTTGCTGTCATTCTTACAGAAAAATATCAAAACTAGCAAGAAACACAAACAAAGATCAGCTGAGAAACGAGAAAGCATCAATGTTGAACAGTCCGCTTCTTCTGTTTCCACAAGTAGACAAGTACGTCATTACATACGTAATAGAACGAATGGACGTCATACGCCACGTGTAATCTTTTCCGCGCTAAAATAAAACAATTGGAAAATCATATTAAATAAAACAATTTTGAGTTTATTTCTCAGAATTCGGTCGTTTTTCAACCTAGTTAGTAACATTATAATATTTTTTCTTTTAAATTTTCTACACTGGAATACCCCATTTGAAACTCACTCTTCTACACTTGGTAACCGTTATTCTCCATTAAAGGTAGTTACTAAGTTACTGTATCTTTTTTGGTTGAATTTTTGAAAAGTTTGGCATGAATTAGGTGACAAATATCTAAATTTATCTCTATGAATGTTTCATTTATGGAAAGTTTCAAGAATTTATCTCCATTCTTGTATGAAATATAGAAAGACATCGATTGTGCGAATTAAAAACTAGGCTGCTTTGAAAGGCTTGCTTGAAGTATGGCTAAAGTTTACAGTTAATATATATTTAGTGTGAGGGTTCGGCATGAGAAGTGAATAAATCACAATTTTTTAAGCTCGCTCGCAGTTTTTGAAGATAACTCTCAAGCCAGGCACACGTAGCTCTGGATGATAAATTATAGAGTTTCGAAAGTTAAGTTCTGAATACTGTTTTTGTTCTGATACCTTTCACACTACTAAGCTTCTTTATTCTGCAAAAACAATCGACTTCAACAAAATAAAGAGATTTTTTAAAGGACTTTTTCTGTTTTCAGAACTTTGCACTGTATAATCACCTTTAGATTTCAACAAAGATACTCTTTCTTAAGCCCAAAATACATAACATAATATAATAATAATAATCTTTATTGTGTATCAAGTTTTCAACTTATTCCAATCGATATTTAATGAGGATGAATCTTCTTACTTATTTTCGTACGTTCTGCACCTTTATTTGATGAGGATGAAATGATGAAAGACACACAAGCTACCGCTACTCCACCTGGGTCGACTATAACTTAACATAATTAAGTAGGTTCAGATAATTAAGACTTCTATTAATATAAGTTTTGTTTACAAATTACTGATCAGTAAGTGATGTGGTACTGATCAGTAAGTGATGTAACTGACCGGTAAGTGATGTGACTACCTACCGATTTGGAAGCGGTGAAAATTACACAAATAAAAAATAAATGTACAATTTTTAAAGCTTTAACGAGAACAAAACAACGATCATAGCTAACTTAAAAATGACAACTATTTTTTTTAAAATGTCAAAATATTTTTTAATTAATTCCTAACTTTAATTTGTTATTATTGGGACGATCGTGCAAAAAATATAATAAAAATTGCGGGCATTAAGTGCTTCTTACCGGTATCGGAACTAATCCTCAACCGGTAATGTGTACTTACTGCCCTTAATACTTAAATAACTATATACGAGGGTCATTCAATAAGTAAAGAGACAAATTCTATAATTTTAAAACTATTCAATGAATGTGTACAATCTTTTCAGGGGTGTTGGTTGGCAACCTTGGGATATGCTCTGATCAGCTGTTTCATCATTTTATGTCAACATAACCTCAAAATTTTCAGTTCACCATGGCAAGTCCACTAGAAGATTGCACCTTAGAAGAGCAGCGCTCAGTCATTACATTTTTAGTCGCAGAAGGTGTAAAACCAAGTGAATTTTTTTCTAGAATGTTAATACAGCCCAGCTGACCCGTGATAAGCTTCAAGAATTGGGTTGGGAGGTCTTACCTCATCCTGCCTACAGTCCCGACCTCGCCCCATCTGATTTTTACCTTTTTGGACCACTCAAAGACGCCCTACGTGGAAAAAGATTTGAAAACAATGAGGAAGTTAAGGAAGCGGTGCAAAAGTGGCTAGCGGGAGGTAAAAATGAAAGTTCTGTGTTTTATGGTAGCAGAGTGCACAGAAATTTTCAGTAATAATATAATTATAATATGGCATTAAATTCCTTTTTCTTACAACCGCGCGTAAAGTAGGTACTTGGAAAAAGACCTCATACAGCAGCTAACTAGCAGCGAATGATGCACCCGATGGCAAAGCAAAAATTCAGTTATGCGCATAAAAGTGTCCCTCTCCACTGTGGAAAGTGGCGCCGCCTTACCGTCATTATTTTGCGCGGAAAAATTGAAGGTCGGGTTCGTTTTCGATAATATAAAATTCAGGAATTCCAGTTCTGGAGCGTTTAACCCGCGTATGAATGTGATTTCTTTTTCTCTTGCGCTGTCTGTTAGCGTCAATTTGCTTCCCTCACCGTTTGCACCACCAAGGCGTCTTTAGCGCAGATATTTTTTCACTATAATTCACTTATCCGTCTTGTTTTGTTTTTGTTGTGTTCCACTCACTGCTCTTTCTCGCTTTTTTATTTTTGAGAAGCATGCGGATATTAACAGGAAATTGACAAAGACTTTCTGACGGATATTACTTTATTTCATTAGGGTGGCATGCATGATACAGTATTTGCACGTTTTACTCCATGATAACCACACAATGGATTACAACGTATTTGTTAGTATTTTGAATAAGACTGCAATTATCCATAAATATAAGAATAATAACGGAATATTTTCAAAAATTTGACATGCCATCTACTGCTTAGGCGACTAAGCATGGTATTTTTAAGCGATTATGACAACTGCTTTCATGAAAACAAAACAAAACTCTTGTATTAGTTATTTCTCGTATTAGTGAAAAATAGGCTATTTTTCGCACTTATTTTGAATCAGCGAATACTACAGGGTGTGGCAGAACCAAATGAGCAGTTTTAAAGAGTTATAAAAAAGAAACCAGGGTATATATGAAAAAAATGTTTTTATTTTTGAAATAATAATGTCTTTAAGATGGCGGCCGTTAGCTGCGATACATTGCTGGAGCCGATTACTGAAGTTTTGAACAGCCCGTTGACACATTTCGCGAGGTATCGCGTTTACTTCTTTAACAATCTGCTCCCTTAGCTATAGCAGGGTTTGGGGGCGACGTTTAAACATTTTTTCCTTAAGATATCCCCAAAGAAAGAAGTCGCATATGCTTAAATCGGGCGACCGCGCAGGCCACCTCACGTCACCTCTCAAAGACACTAGCGTCTAGGAAACATTTCTCTTAAAGCGTTTAGAGAATTTCGGGCTGTGTGGGCTGTAGCCCCACCCTGTTGGAACCAAAAGTCCCCTAATCCCTCTTCTTCAACAACCACTTCCAATCGGAGCTGCAAAAAATGTTTCCTGGACGTCTAGTGTCTTTGAGAAGTGACGTGGGGTGGCCTGCGCGGTCGCCCGATTTAAGCATATGCGACTTCTTTCTTTGGGGATATCTTAAGGAAAAAGTGTTTAAACGTCGCCCCCAAAACCTGCTAGAGCTAAGGGAGCAGATTGTTGAAGAAGTAAACGCGATACCCCGCGAAATGTGTCAACGGGCTGTTCAAAACTTTAGAAATCGGCTCCAGCAATGTATTGCAGCTAACGGCCGCCATCTTAAAGACATTATTTTTAAAAATTAATGAGTATAAAATGGTAAGTCCTACTGATTTCAAAAATAAATACATTTTTACCTCTCGCTAAGAGAGGTATTGCATTCATGCTAAAAATCGCATATCCAGATTTTATTGAATAAGCACGTTTTAAGGTCCCTACAATCCGATTTTAACATTTTTACGATGATGTCTGTGTGTGTGTGTGTGTGTGTGTGTGTGTGTGTGTGTGTGTGTGTGTGTGTGGATGTGTGTGTGTGGGATGTTGGAAGGACGGTTACTCAAAAACTATAAGACTTAAAATTTGTTTAACAACGTATTTCCCAATCGGACATTCATGGGAAGATCTGAAAAGGTTTTGGTAATAATTGGACAACCGGAAGTAGAAGATTCTTGAAAAAAAATCTTCTAAATATTATTTTTTGAAAATTTTTCGTGGTAATATTAAAGAAAATTAAATTCTCTATCTGATACATTTAAATATTTTATTATATATTCCATAGATTTAGAGATAAAAGAAGTATAATATATAAAATAATCTGTTGTAATAAATTTGACAGCCGAAAGAATGCCATGAAAAATAGTTGATAATTTAAATTATTTGTAACTGACAGATAAATGTCAGTGTCAGAAATAATGAGTAATGAATTAAAAATGTACTTGGAGAATCCCTTAGTTCTTGATCTGTGACTATTATGGAGATGACAAGTCTAGGTTGAAGGACTTAAATTTGTTTCAAACATTATGGGACAATGTACACCAGTACTGTAGACTAGAGTAACTTTGAATTGCGAAAAGGCTATCAAATTCTTCTCAAGTAAGTTGTAAATATTGACAAAATTACACATCGATATAAGAATAATCGGAGTGCAATCTATCCGTCACTTTATTAAAGGGAATTAGTGTTATTTAGATATAACATGTATGAAAAAATAAAATGTAAAAGAAGATATGTAAGAATAGATGCACAATCCATATATACATTTTAGACCGCCCAAAATTAATGTTTTTACTATAGAAGAATATGAAGAGAAAGTAAACAACGTTGTTCGAATTGAAAATTGCAGTTACCAGCCTAATATTTATATATGGTAAACTCTACTTTGTAATTTATTGTAACATAATTTATGGTAAAATATCTTCATGTTGAGACATGCTATTATTGAATAATAAAGAAGTTTATACGTCATAGATTTATATGAATATATTATTTGTATTTATAAAAATATTCTTTGCTTTATGCATACAGCCAGGTAAAATATACGGCGAGAGGTTATGTGCTGGCCACATCAGATTTTTTTATTATATCTCGTATAGGTTTGGAGATATAGTATATAATAATATAGAATAATCTGTTGTAATAAATCTCGTTGCCCAAAAAACATTTGCGATATTTAAATTTTTGTAATTGACATGTAAATGCAAAATATCAGTGTCAGATTTTTCTGGAAGGTAAGAGTACATTTAATATATATTATTGTATTATTAATTAATTATATATTTAAATTACAGATGTTAATATTACATATATCCTTAAGAAATACCGTTAATACCGTCAATGAATTTGAAGAATTTTGAACATAATAGAATAGTAGGATAAAATTTCTTATAGAACGAAAGAAGAGAAACAATTTCAATTATTTGTGTGTACTTATAGGGCGCGAGCAGACGTGTGACTTTATTGGCCTTGGCAAGCAGATGAGGATCCGTGTCGGAATGACGGCTAGTAGTTTTTACATAGATGTCACAATTGTCATATGTCATAACTTTTCATTCAAAATTTCAAAATGTTCTGATGTTTATTTGTCATCCATTAGTATGGAATATACTTGTCGAGGAAAATAATCCACATGGATTTGGAAAATCATAATGTTTCGAATTAAAACTTATGATACTTGACACCTATGTATATTACTAGCTCTCATTCTGACACGGGCCCCCACATCTGCTTGCCAAGACCAACAAAGTCACATAACTGCTCTCGCCCTATACTACATAAAATGAAAATGGCGAGAGGTATTGTGCTGGCCACAACAGATTTTTTTCATATATTTCCTGGTTTCTTTTTTATAACTCTTCAAAACTGCTCAATTGGTTCTGCCGCACTCTGTATTTCCATATGA
Organism: Harpalus rufipes; assembly: GCA_951394225.1. Taxonomy (NCBI): domain Eukaryota; kingdom Metazoa; phylum Arthropoda; class Insecta; order Coleoptera; family Carabidae; genus Harpalus; species Harpalus rufipes. Next base: position 12,141,080 of record OX596288.1, on the reverse strand, counting down.
CTTTTCGACTGTAATATCAAGTAGAGAGTGGGGCATACAACAAAACTCTTGTATTAATTATTTCTCGTATTAGTGCAAAAATAGGCTATTTCTCGCACTTATTTTGAATCAGAATATACTATTTCCACATGACTTTATTCCAAAGGACAGTTGTAATATCAAGTAGAGGAGAGTGGGGCATGCTTAAAGAAAAACTCTTGTAAAACATATTTTATTTTTAAAGCAAGCTTGTATTAATATTAATCACACATATGTAGGCTATCTATCTTATAAACAAGAACTAAATTATTATAAAAAATCTTGATAAAAAAAATCAGTAAATTTTTATCATCTTACCCTACCTATGGGGCAAAATGACGAGCCTATTTGGGCAAGATGGCAGTTATCCACAATCGTCATATTTGATTGGGCCTATTCTTTCGTAGCCTGTGCAAGCTTCATGCCAGCAGGATTAACACTAATCACACTTTATCCATTCCTCAGATGGAGGATCATAATAAGTTATCGCGTAACCAGGGCATAAAATGTTTGTCTTGTTGAAATAATAATTAGATTATAATTATTTGTTATCCACACTAAATGTTTAAATCGTAAAAATGGGCTAATTGGATCGAGGAGAATTTAAATAAACGAAGAAAGAAATTGTGAAAAATTCATGGACCTCGCTGGGATTTGAACCCAGAACCTTCCTATATCTAATAGGTAGTATCTACTACAGTATGAATGTTGAAGAATAACTGTGGCAACGTTGCACCTAGACATTTAATGGTACATTCGGGTATAAATGTAATAAGATATTTTGAGATGTAATACTAATTCTAAACTACAAATGGAAACTGCAAAACAAATTAATATATTTCTTTCTTAAAATTATAAACGTAGTATTATACTGTTTAAAGTTTTCGTGCTTTTCACGTAAAATACCAATTTAAAAAATAGATCACCTCTTATTCGCTAATACCAAGCGGGTGTTAACTTAACTGATACTCCATCTGAAACGCTTGTACATGGTTGTGAAGTATAATTCTACCTATTTATCGTATCTTCAGATTATAATTTTCTAGAAGCAATAAAATTAAATCAAATTTTTACATAAAATCCCTTAATTAGTTTTCTATAACATACTAGTTTTTCGATTAAATGTCGATATGGATATAAAAGTTATAATTTAAAAAGTTGTGTTTATTTTGCCATTTCCTATTCTTCACGTGTTAAAAAAGCCAAATTTAATTGCAAAATATTTCAGGTACCGCGTGGTCAATTGTTTTACACCTTGGAGAGCAGGTATATTATACTTCAGTTCAGATGTACTTAAAATTTCAATTAATTCTGGGTAAAATGTTTTCACGATATAACTACTTTAAATTCGTTAGATATTGTGCTGGCCACAACAGATTTCTTCAAATATTTCTGTATTACTGTAGATGTAATAGTTATTTGTATATCAAGGCCGCGAAATCACTCTTTAGCGTACCGAGAGAAAAATTGTCGCCGAGGCCGCTTGCGGCCGAGGCAAGACAATCTCGAGGACGCTAAAGGATTTCGCGGACAAGGTGTACACAATATTTTTTGTGCAACCGTAAAAAATATGTAATTACAAATTTTATTAATTTTAAACAGTTTCACTGTAAATTGAAAGTTGGCTTTCAAGGTAGCTATGGACTTGACATTTGATAAACAAAACAATTAGTTTTGAATAGAATCATAGTGATTGTTTACTCAATTTCGCGGCCGTTGCCATAACAACAACCGCGAAATTCAATTTCGTGGCCTATATTGCGGCTGCGAAATGCCTATTTCGCGGCCGGTTGCACAAAAAAATGTTTAGATAGTCCAAACTTTGACCAATCTTCTATAAAGGCACAAAAGCCCATTATACGAGTACGTTCATTGGTACATTATCTCAACGAAAGTAACAATTTTTGTGTTGAATCATTGTCTTCTTTTAAATATATTTAGATTAGGAATTCATTTATCTGTTTGCGAACACCCCCATTGTGCATCGTTCGTTGTACCCAACCCAGTGTAATGTACTTTAGTCAGGCAACAGTTTATTTGGCGGCCATGCGGTTTTGCTCCTGTGCTTCGGTCACCGGAAACCGAATTACGATAACCCGGAGTTCTGCATGCTACTTGTACTGGAACATTGATGAAATTTACCTTTGTGTCCCGGAACCACAACTGATGCCTGTTCATTTGCGATACCGTTTTTGTCGCTCTATGTTTGTGTTTATCTGGGTCTAATTGTTTTTGCACTCTAAATGATTTCACTGATTAGATTGAGAATACGGTGATTAATAGTGGATGATTTCAAGCAAAAACTGTGTCACAAACAGACAGAGTGTTCATTAACCGATGTACAGTTTGACAGAACTCGCTAGGCGATTTAAAATGAGAAAATTTTATATGAACATTTGCAAATTAAAAAATTTGATGTGGCCAGTACAATACCTTCCTTGAATCCCGTGTATTATGTATAAATTTCATACATAAATTTTCTTGCAAAAGATTCTAAATTTCCAGTGAAATTATTTCATAAACAAACAATGCAATTTGCATTTGACACTGACATCTTCTTTTTCTTTAGCTTTTCCCATTCGTTAGGGGTCGCTATTTTTTATTTTCTTCTTCCACTCATTTCTGTTTTGCGTGTCGTCATCATTCAGTACCTTTTCTCTCAAGTCTTCCGCAATACAGTCCTTCCATCTTATTTTTGATCTTCCTCTCTTTCTTGTACCTTCTATTACTAAGCTGTTCATTCTTCTTCCAATATATTCTTCATCTCTCCTCATGGTATCTTCAAACAAGTATAATCGTCTCTCTTGTATCTTTCTAGAAACTTCTAATACTCGAGTTATTTCCCTTATTCTTTCATTCCCCAACATCTATTTTAATATCCTCATCTCTCCCGCATTCATTTACTTTTCATTGCTACTGACATCTGTCAATTTGAATTATCTAAATATATTAGTAGTTACCATGGTTAGCATAGCTGGCAGATGTATGAAATTTAATATCTTTATAATTCTGTAACTCTATATCTATTGAATATAAAGTATAAAATGCAATCAAATCGTATGGAGAATAACATATTCTTTAAAATTTATAAAAATTATATGTCAATAAATGATATTTAACTAACTGCGTTTTTTCAAGAAAAACTGTTAAAAGTTGCAAATGAGTGTGCTTCCGGTGGAGCAATTATAACCGATATCTAATCATGTCTGAATATGCATCTAAACTCGAGGAATACGAAAAAATTATAATTTTTGGAATCGTGACCTCAGACTTCATCGTAAAAATAGTAAATTCGTATTCTAGGGATCTCAAAACGTGCTTTTTCATTAGAAATTCAGTATCGATTTTTTTGACCAAAGACTATACCTTCCTTACTTAAAGGTGACGGAAGGTAAAAATGTCGGCCAAATGAGTATAGGGTTTATCAATAAACGTTGAAACCAATGTGGGAAATTTTTCGACTGTGATGGGGATATGGTGTTAACAATTGTTCGAAATCTCAGTTAAACAGCATTTATTGTTATAACACCGACGTTTCGGTGCACACTTACAATTTCTTAAGGATCCGTAACAAGTAATGTAGCAAAATAATACATACTTACAAAATAACATGGACATTATCACACTAACAGTAAGCTCTTACAAATTGTTATATTTCATGTACACAAAATATGTACATTCGTACTAAACATTCAGTTTTTACACATCGTACAAAAAATTCGAAAAGCACACACACACGTCCATTTGCTCTTAAAATCGACAGCAGAATAATTCGGAAAATAGCAGGAAATATCTTTGCGGAAGGATTCATGGTGACATCATTGAAACGGACTCCTATTGGTCGTCTGTACACCAATAATTAGTGGGGGGGGGGGGCGGAACGGCCGGACAATGCTAATACCGGTGGATTTACATTGCTTGTTTTACCAACGGTGACAATTTTCTCTAATTGGTGGTCGCTTGGTTGGTCGACCACGACTTTTTGAAGGAGGAACATAGAAACTTGCACTTTGATGATGAACTTATGATGAGCACTTACATTATGGACACAAACATTATTTGGATTTTAAACTAATTTTTATTTACATGATTTTATTTAATACTTACACTAAACTTAACTAATCACATAAACTAAATAGTTATTTTGTTGTAACCGTGCGTACTAGCGTCTAGTACGGCTCAATTTCAAACTCGAGACTACATGTTTACTCCTTAAGAGTACAAATCCGATTGCGTTATCTTTGTGAGAGGATTATCTCTGAGGGTTAAAGGGTATGGTATGATATGGCATCCATATTGAAACGTATATATATTTATTATATTTATTTATTGCACCAACTGATCATTGCTCGTTGCTTCTATGTAACAGAATGTCTGCGAGTGTCCTCTCTGACGGATTTATATAGCGTGGCGTCCTTCTGGAACTTTCCGACGCGTCAATAACATCGAATACAAAGAATCAGGTAACCCTAAGTAATTAGACGGGTCGTAACGAGTTTACTATGCCGACGATTGCGAATATTGCGTCATCGCCCAGCGCGGCGCCGTTCTGGAAATATTCTACCAGTGCCGGCGCTCGCTTACTCTTAGTCAGGGGCGCACGTTACAATATCAAAATATCAACCCTGCACGTAGACTTGCAATAATTTCTAGACTTAATTGTCAACAAATGACTGTCTAGTCCGCTGACGTTCAGTCAGACTAAACAGTCAGTTAATAGAGAATGATAACAAAGATAACAAGTTGAAATATTATTCCTCAAACTATAATTTAGAAGAGTTTATAAAAAGTAATTTATTTGTTATTGCTCGGCTTGTCACAATATCAGTTCTTTGCATTGATGTTGTTGCAATCATCCCTGATATGTAGCATTCGAAGAAACAAACGTTTGGAATAATTCTATTCTTCTTCCAAATTCTTGAAATTGTCCAGATCAAAAGTGTGTTTAATGCCCAGTTGCACCGCTGACACTTAAATTTTAAGTTCGTCTTAAATAAACAAAAATACAAATCAAAATTTTGGCTGCAATATTCATTTACTCATTTGTCGTTTCGTTTCGATACTACATTGTCAATTTAAGGAACACTTAAAATTTAAGTGCCAACGGTGCAACTGGGCATTAGTGTATTGGAATGTTCAGCCACAGCACATTTGTTTGCCGTGTTGTTCTATGTTGATCTGCGATGATCGCTCATCCGGTTCATCGAATAACGTTTGGTTGTTCGAAAGTACGTGGCTTTGCAGTTTACAGTGGAGTAATGAACTTTATAAACCACGTTTGATTTGTCGTTCTTGTCCACTAAGTTCTTAAGTTCGCTGTAAAGCATGCCTACTGTCGAAATGGGCGTACATGCAATATCAACGTCCAGTTTCCTTAACATTATATTTAAATTCGGCACTTTTGTCGATTTTGAGAGCAAATGGATATGTATGTGATCTTTGATTTTTTTGTACAATGTGTAAAAACTGAATATTTAATACGAATGTATTTTGTATACATAATATGTAACAATCTGTAAGAACTTACTGTAAGTGTGATTATGTCCATGTTATTTTGTATGTATTATTTGTTATATTACTTGTTAAAGACACTGAAGAAGGTAAATGTGTGCGTCGGTGTTGTAAGAACAAATGCTGTTCGACTGAGATATCGAGTAATTGTTAACACCATGATGAGACCAATATTTATTTTTCTCCAACATTTAAAAAGCACTAATGTATCCTTTGCTTTCCATCCCTATATCGCGTCATCCATTATTTCCTGTAAACCGCAAAGTAGGCGATTGTTTAAGCAGGATTCTCCAGACGATATACAGGAGAACAAAAGAGTTTGTGTACAGACTAACGCGGTTGCTTTTGTTTACCATCATGGAGGAGTTTTTAATGTACTCATTACACACATGAGAGCTCGGGATAATTGGCAACATTGGAGATGATATCGGATTGGAAAGCAATGGAGAATATGCGCATATTTTATCGTACACATCACAGAAATAAAACAAGGAGTATTATATAACTTACATGTAATACGAATGTTATTTTAATGGGGTCGCCGTGTGCCCGAGTGTCTGGTCGCGAATCTGGGGACCTGGATTCGATCCCGACCGACGCTAAAAAATACTTGAAATTTAATGGCACTAAATTGACCCCTGTGGTGCACTCTCCACGCCAACATTGAGTGCCCGTCAGGTGACGCCTGGTAAGCGCCCACACGATACAAATATTTCATCATTACCGATATCTATGTACAAAGCAGATTGGCACCCAGCAATGGGTAATATGCCGTAATGATATATTATTATTATTATTTTTATTATGTCAAATAAGGAGTTTTCCATTTTGTATATAATATTTGTGAACTTACTGATTAGTTTGTAATGTGATATGAACATGCTATAAACAGAATAGGATTCTAATGATCGAATTAATAAGACTTTCAGAATCACTGGCAAGTAACGAGAGATGTAATTTTAATAGCTGGGTCCTTTGTAATCGAGCTGTAATTAGTTAATTAACTAATTAATTAGGGGCGCTGAACACAGAAAACTAATACCAGATTCCTGCGCTGTTAGAACTATAAAGCACATTTATCTTATTGGATGCTTCCAGCTATTTGTTATAATTGTGGGAAATATAATTGAATTAGCTAACGTAAGCTCAAAAAGTTTTGGCATAAATTTCAACTTTTTTTTTGTAATATAAAATGCATGTATTTAAAGTTTTGTAAATCTTAAAAATTAATTGTTTCATAAACAACAAAATTTATGAACTTAAATTAAATAAAGATGGGCGTGTTATTCCACAAGGCGCAACTTTCTACGGACACCTGGCATTGATCTTTGGACGACATTTACATCGATTTCTTGGATTTCGCACTGAGCAACTCCAAAATTAAGGGAAATGATTGTTTTTATACTGACAATATTGCAGAGGCCTCTAATAATGTCAGATATAAACAAAAGGCTAAATTCGCAGATAAGGTGTTGGTATGGTGCGTTATTTCCACAAGGGGTATATCCAGGCCTTATTTAAGCCGAGTGAGGTGAAGCATTGGATAGTGATAGGTACATCTACCAAAATTGGTCAATTTTATTGAAGAATATTAGGTCACTTCGCTTTTATTAGTAATACCAGTTTTAATTCTATTAAGCATTGTATCCCTATGCCTTGCGCATTTTTCTGCGAGTATTGCCCCATATGTCTTAAACGATAGGTTTTACTGTACGCATTGCATTACTACGAAGTTGTTTTTCATTATGCCACAAGTAAAAGGTTTAGGTAGAAGCTAAATCTGGGCAAGAAAATTGCCCTTAAAATCCCGGTCGAACTTTAAAGTATGTCCTAAAAGTTTTGGAACAAATTTGAACATTTTTTTTTTGTAAACTAAAATAATACTTAATAATTAACATAAGCAACACAATTACGAACTTAAATTAAATAAAGATGAGAAACTCCGATGTTTAGAGAAATAATCGTTTTTATACTGACAATATTACAGAGGTCCCTAATAAATAGAGATGGGATTTTACTGTTTTTACCTATTTTGCTACGTAAGTACTATTTTTAGTTGGTACAGTACAAAATCCGTTTTGAAAGAAATGCTCTCATTTGAGACCTTTATGATTTTACCTATTCTAAAATCTAAAAACTGGTTTTTGCGAGAATTGCACCTAATTACAATATTTAGTACCTAAATCATTGAGCTTTTATTTTCATCGCGCACAGTTGGTGACTTTGGTATCAGTTTCGTTTTACGATAAGTGTTCGACATGTGAAGCAATCTATGCTGTAAACGAACTAGACAATACTATGGACTCTTATATGAATACATCATCGGCTCGTTAAAATATCACCACCAGGCGGCTACAGGTTAATTTTCGTTGCGAATATCTATAGTTTTCTTTTAAGTGTCACTTAAATTTTAAGTGTCACTTAAAGGAAAAGTATTGATTCGAAATAATGCCAGAAATGTATGTCATATTTGTAATTTTACTATCGATTCGATATTGTTCATATAAGTTAGGCTGCAAATTTAAGTGATAACGGTGCAACTGACCATAATCTGCAGGATTTATATATTTGCACAGAATTTCACCAATATAATTTTAATAATTTATGGAGTAAATATGTGAATTGTTAATTATAAATGTTTATTTATACCTACCTATATGAATATTTACAAAAATACTCAATAAAGTATTAAAAAAAAATCACCTAAAACTATTTTTAGAACCTAATCCCATAAAACAAGTTATTTTATACTTATTTAGGTACCTATTTTTACAAATTTTACTACCTAAAATCCCATCTCTACTAATAAAGTCAGCTATAAACAAAAGGCCATATTCGCAGATAAGGTGTTGGTATGGTGTATTATTTCCACAAGGGGTGTATCCAGGCCGTATGTAGGTCGAGTGTGGTAAAGCCCTGGATAATCAAAGGTGCAACTAACAAAGTTGATCAATTTTATTGAAGAACACGCTGGGGATGATTTTATTTTCTGGCCAGACCTTGCGACCTCTCACTATGCAACACAAACTCAAAATTGGCTAACTGACCAAAACGTACCATAACTTCCGCGAAACGACAATCCCATAACTTTCCTCAGCTCGTCCCATAGGAAGTTTTTGGGTTCTTTTATCTTGAAGAGTTCACGATGGGAATTGGCAAGCCCAAAATTAGGACGAACTTCAACGCAGAAAATACAAAAATTCAGGAATCTCCGTGAAATCTATGTAAATGTCGTTCAAAACCTATTGCCTAGTCCGTATAAAATTGTGCCTTGTGGAAGAACACCATCTTTATTTAATTCAAGTTCATATGTTTGTTGCTTATGAAACCGTTAATTATTAAGTGTTACAAAACTTTAAGTAATAGTATATTACGTAATGAGAGATGTAAGAAGCAGATTACGTACGAGTAAAATGATTGACACACGAGACGCGTAGCGTCGAGTTTGTAATTTTACGAGTGAGTAATTGCTTTACATTTCGAATTATGTACTATACTTTTTCTACAACCACTCATTAATATTTCTAAATTGAAGCAAAATTCAGATACATTGTTATAAATTAATTATTTTTTTATTGCATGACTTACAAATTAGAAATAATATTATCAACTAATTTGTTTATAATAATTATTACAAATAAAATAAATAAATAAATATTTCGGTAATGATGGAATATTTGTACCTTGTGGGCGCTTACCAGGCGTCACCTCACGGGCACTCATTGCTGGCGTGGAGAGTGCGCCACAGGGGTCAATTTTGTGCCATTAAAATGCGATGTAATTATTATTACCTCAGTATATGTTTTTGTAATCACACAAAAAAGCAGACGTCAAAAAGTTTGGTGGGTTTTATTTACAAAAATAAAACTGCGCAATGATGTTACCATGGTTAATGCTAAGCGTAGGGATATACGATGAAAAATAGTCCCCTACTGCAAATTTGATTGAAATGAAATATGTATTGTTGACATAATATAATATTAATATAATAACCCCACAAAATATGTATTTATATGTATATTGCTGTTCATTACGTAACAGTGTTACGTAATGAAATTTCATTACATAACACTATTCATAAGCACGAACTTACATTGTTAGTAGTCTGTTCAGTAATGACCCTCTTACAGTAGTGGTAGTAGAAAAAAGTACTTTATATTACAAAAAAAAACTTGGTTGAAATTTGTGCCAAAACTTTTAGGACATACGTTATTTTTGAACCGTAAACAATTAATTACCGTAGGAAAAATTTTGTGAAAAAATTCAAGAACAGTCCTGTGTCTAATAGGATTGTAAGATCCTGGGTTCAACTTCCGGTAAACTCCATAAAATTTTCACAACATGTTTTTTTCTTTATTTAATGATTGAATCGTTCACGGTTCTGTATCCATGTCGTGTAAATATTTGGCGTGTAAAGTATTTTAGTTTATAATTTCCAGTCGTAAACGTAAGTTTTCGATACAAATTTTGGCGGAAAAAATTGCATATTATTTATGTTATAATTCAGATAGAAGAACACTAAGATCATACATAAAATATGCTAAGTTTTAATTACATTACCTAAAGTAATTTTTGTGTTTATCTTAGTGTATCTCTCTGATGCATTTTTTTATATGAGTATATTTTCTTTCTGACATGTGAGATAATCTCCCGCCCGCTCGTAAATTCTTTTTCAATTAGTTATTTGTGTAATACCGTATCTGTGGCTTATCTATCCCATTCTATTTGTGGCTAGAGTAAACAGTCTTCTAATTCCGTAGAATAAATGAAATTTCCCCTAATTCGAATAATCCTAGTGGACATGTTTATCTTTTGCTATTGCCACATTAGGTAGCGGAATGATCTCGGTACAAGGCTATCAGATGTATCTCCCTTACTTACCTATCGTTCTTCTGTTAATGAGAACTCGTGGTTATAACACGGGACGGAGGAAATCGTATCGCACATCACTGGCTAACGGACAGGGAAGGATACATACCTGCGCTTCCAAACAGGTTCACAAGGATGGGAAATAGGATCGTGAAAATAGGAGGAAATCAAAAACTTAAAAGGACTTTTTATTTTACTAATTAGGTGGCTGGCAATATTGAATAAGATCTGCGTCAGTGGTTAAGCGTGTTGAGGCAGTGCCGGAACAGCACTCGAAGCGACCTTCACCGCTCGAACCCTGGGGTCGTGGGTTCGTTTCCCACCAGGGGCTTGGGTGTTTGTGTGTTCAAATACTTTATACAAAAAATCTGTTGTGGCCACCACAATACCTTCCATCAATCCAGTGTATTATGTATAAATTCCATATATAAATTTTCTTGCAAAATATTCTAAATTTCCAGTAAATTATTTCATAAACAAACTATGCAAATTGCACTTGACACTAACATCTCCTTCTTCTTTAGCTTTCCCCATTCGTTAGGGGTCGCTATTTTTTATTATATTCTTCTTCATTTCTCCCCATGACATTTTCAAAACAATGTAATCATCCCTCTTGTATCTTTCTAGAAACTTATAACACCAGAGTTATTTCCTTACTTATCTTTCCGTGTCTTCCCCAACATCTACTTCAACATCCTCATCTCTGCCACATTAATTTATTTTTATTGATACTGACATCTGTCAATTTGAATTATATGAATATATTAGTAGTTTCCATATTTAGCATAGGTGGCTGATTTATAAAATTTAATTTCTTTAAAATTCTTTAACTCTATATCTATTGAATATGAAGTATAAAATGCAATTAAACCGTATAGAGAATAATATATTCTTTAAGTTATAATAACGTTAAATGTAAAAAAATTAAATTTAACTGTTAAATCTTCAAATGGGGCTACTTTCGGTTCACCAATTATAACCAAAATCTAATCAGTTGTTCTTCTGGATGTAAACTTGAGGAATACGAGAGAAATATAATGTTTGGAATCGTGGTATTGAAGTTTGGCGATCCGAAACTTTCGTTATACACATATACATACATACAGACATCATCGTAAAAATGTTAAAATCGTATTGTAGGACCCTAAAACATGCTTATTCACTAAAAACTAATCATTGAATTTTTTGACCAAAGACAATACCTTCCTTACCTAAAGGTGACGGAAGGTAAAAATGTAACAATTGTAAATATGTAATAAAAAGTATTTGAGGGCTATAACTCAAATCGAGTTGTAAAGCCGACAAAATTTATATTATTATTAATATTGAATGCGTCATTATTTATCATTTGTATTCCACCTGGCGTTGGAATCGCGCCGCCGTATTCTGCGTCTTTATGTGTCAATAAATGCATTTCCTCGGTGTTGATGACAACTAAGGCAAACAGGGGCCGAAGATGCAGCCCATGTCCTGAAGTGGTGTTGGCTGACGGATGTCGATCGGTACTAGATGCGGTCGGGTAAGTGTCTACAGTGTAAAACAGAGGAGACCACACATATAGTCTATCCGAGCAGCTGTTCTGTGTAGGGTACCTTTATATACAGGTATGGGTAAGATCGTCGCCATAAGCGGGCCAATGTCAAACGTACTGATAATTCATTTCCCTATTTATTTGTAAGAAATGTGATTTTATATAAATAAAATAAAAAATTAATATTTCATCACGGCATATTACCCATTGCTGGGTGTGCCAATATGCTTCGTACACAGGAATATTAAATAATCACACTGTGAATCTATAAAGGTAATAAAAATTCATTTATTTAAGAGATGCACAATTATGACATACATTTAGAGGTTATGTAGAGCATAGGATATAGATTGTTATTATCACATCAAATTTAGTAACTGTAGTTATTATTTTCATAATAAGTATATATTTTAAAATTACCTTAAAAAGTTAGATGTTTGTGCTTAATTTTGGTATTTTTTATCTGTTTTCAATATTGCCAGTCATCGTAGTCAGTATCTTAAGAAATACACAAATAAATAAAATAAAAGTATTACTTACACTTTAAATAAACATTAGAAGTATATTTAAATATGTTTTGCATTAAAATAAAACAAATAACCACGAAAATACATAATAATTTGCGCAACAACAACGAATATGACAGTGGACCGCAAATGGCGGACGAAACGTGAGCCACGTCATGGCCATACCCTGTATATAGAGGTACCCTAGTTCTATGTCGCTGGCCGCGCCACCTGACGGATTTCCCGTTAAGTAGCGTTGGTAGGCTCTCTTAAGTCTAGAATAGAGTTTTATATATAAACGAACAGTTTGCAATGCAATGAGAGAGCACACATGCAAAACTTTTCCAGGTGGCAGCACTATTTCTCGTATTCATTTTTAGAAGTTAATAGTGTAGACACTGTTATGAAAATTATTGTATTCTTTATACTATGCTTGCGCACTTTGAATAAAGTTTGTGCATTCCTGCGCATTATAATAGTTCTATTTTGTTTTGGAATGAAAATGTTTCCCAATGATGTCTATTTTGATATATTTCGTGGGCTTCCATGGTTGTACAATTTGCAAAATTTCCATGTCTTTTGATTTTATTTTTATACTGAATTAATTTATACAGTTGTTTACTAACAATTTATCGTGGATGTAATAAATTTTATACAATTAGACATTTTACATTTAGTAGCATGTATATTTCATAGATATTTTATTTAACTTTCATTATTGGACATGTCCTATAACCTATTTTGAATAGAAGTATTTTATAGTTATATATTAAACTAAACTTTTTATTTGACAAAATCATAAACTATGTAAACTATAAAGGATAATAAGGAAAGGAGTAAAAATGAATATTATTATACCCGTTATATTTAGATTTGCACTCTACGACACAACAATTTTGACCGCTTTTTACTACGGATTTTACGCGTGTTTAGGAGCAGTCATTTAAACTTGTACCAACGCTAGTATTTCAAAAATCCGCGAATGGCGCGACGATTCGTCCTTGGTTAGACTATTGACTCCTCTTTCTCAGAGTTAGCTTATTAGACCGGCGTAGGCGAATCGAAATCGCAGGAGGAAGACACGGTCCATGCTTGAGGCGGTCATACATGAAAGTTTTTTGTATATTCAGAATAGTGTTTTGTACTTATTTTATGTCAATTCATTATGAGTCTTCCGTTGTCAGATTGTACCAAGAAAGATATGATAGTAATTATACGTTTTCTTCACTCAAAAATTGTGAAACCTGTAGAAATTTCTCGCAAACTCAATAGCAATAAAGCCAGGTTGAAGTATATCTCTCTACAAAGAAAAGTGTTTAAGTAGGCTTTCCATTTCATCGCCCAACATCAACATCGAGACATTTGAGAGTATGATTTGTGATAATGGTGATTTATTAAGATAATTACGAATATTAGACAAGGCCCCGTATTTTAAAACATCCGGGAATTTCTAAAATTTCTTTGAGTACCAAGTTTAACACTTAAGCGGTTGCACTATTTTGGCAAGTATTTCCCTTTGGGTTAGAATTTTTTTTTCTTGTCTGATTTTGTAACTGGTGTCTAAATATATATAAAAAAAATTGGCATACCAATATTTTTAAAAAAGGGGTTTTTGATTAATTAACAAAAAAAGTGGCAGACCCTAGGGACCGCCAAATCCTGGTTGGAAAAAGTTTCCGTCCACAGTCATGTGGCCCTATAGCGGTCCCGTTTGCATAGCCCTCCGAAGTCTGGCTGTTCGTATAGCGGTCCCATTTGCATGTTGTGACCTATTTTTCGTAGCGTGCGGAATAATTCTAACTCATTTCAAGTTAGTAATTGTTACGGGTGCATTAAATATGTCATCCAGAGCTTAAAAATCATAGCTTTAGATTAATAAAAAGATTAAAATTTATGAAAATAAAAAAACACTGCCTGGCATTTCCTTGGACCCTGGCGGTCCCCTCAGTTGTTAGATGCTTTTTGAAAGAGGTCCAAAGCCTGTACGGCAATATATGTTACTGAGTAATATAGCGGGCTATATATTTTTACAAATTTGAAAAGTACATAAAATTTTCTTTACAATCATGTTAAATAATCCATATGTTACATTATTAAAAATTAAAATGGCGGGCACTTTTTTATACACCTAGTTGAAAAGAGAATAGTGAGCCATGACTGTAGCTTGAAAACAATGAACTAAAACAATTGTAACTATTATTATTATTAATGAGTATTTACAGGTTGACATTTACCGTGTTATAATTGTTTTAGTTAATTGTTTTATTTCAAGCCATAGTCATGGCTCACTATTCTCTTTTCGACTAAATTTATAACACTGCATGTAAAAAATTATCTTTGCTTCTAGCTCCCTTGGATTTGACACTAGTAACACCATTTTGTGCATGGTACTACTACGTACTTAGTAGACTATCCTCGCTCACTTTTCGCTTACCTACTTTTCGTTATCAAAAAAAAAAAATTCGTTGTCTTGCCCCGTTCGTCGTCTTAAAAATTAATTTAAATAGTTATAAAATTAAAAAGGACCCGTGTCTACGTCGTGTAATAACCGTTGATGAAACCTTAGTCCATCACTTCAAACCAGGTACTAAGAGACAAGATGACAAGGTCGATGGTCGGTAAATTAAGTAAGCATATGAATTGGTGGTCACTCACAAACAAAATCTTCTGGAAATTTGGAAACTACATACTTTAGAACTTTATAATATCATTCTTGAATTTTTTCTAGTACTAAACATGACTATTGTATATGAATTAAAATGATTTTTTCTACAGTCTACATAGAAAGTAGCCATTTGCGCTCTCTTTTGTCAACGCAAATTGTCACTTTGCCGCTCTAGCGCGACAAAGTAGAAAAAACGCTCGCTGTCCAAATTTCTAACTATACAATGTTGAGAAATGTCACTTGTCTACATTCTTGATGGAAACGTTTAGTCAGGAACTGATGGCACTGTAGTGACACATTTACCACCTTTACAAATAAATCTGACATAACTGCTCTGTCGCTATATTACATAACCAAAAAAAAAAAAATGCCGCACTATTGTGAAAATAAAATAGGGCATTCATTTACAAAAACGAAAGTATAAAATGTTTAGATTAGATTGAAGCAATAGGTCAAGAAGAATAGGAAATAATGATAAATTAAAATTAACTATAAAAAACGTTTTTTCATTATATTAATCCTAATTAATTGAGTAGTAGTGTAAGTACAAAGTGTACATTTTATTTTATTTTTTTATGGTGGAGGACCCCACTGTGGCGACTGTAGAAAAAATCTTGTGTGTGTTTTGAGCACAAATGGACATTGTCGATTTCAAGACAATGCCGCGCGACAAGCTCTCAATCGACAATGTCCTATTTTGCGCTCTTAATACACAAATAGCTATTAATCTTAATTATAAATTGATTCCCATATTTTTTTCTGAATAGACCTAGTTTCTCTTTTCGTCGGTCCTTCCTCTGAACATTTTGGGAACTCATGTTCATTCCTTCCATAGCGGGCTCTATACAGTTTGGAATAGTGTGTGCAATTTCGCAGTCCGTATGTCGGCTAATCTAGCTTGAAATGGCCTATCGAGTTAACAGGAGCATCGTTAGCACCTGTTAAACACTTACTGTGTTCCCACTATATGCTTGGACTCCAAAAGGATATGTTCAGGTACAAGTCCTGAGACTCTGGGACAGGTGATAGAAAAATCCTGAAGGACCAATGAATGAAGAGTTGAGAAGGACAGGAACTAATAAATCGATGAAGAAAGGAAGATTTTTTATTTTACTTTATTATAGGTATATTAAATTTAAATAATGATAAACTTTAATGGACAATTTATTGATCTTGACTTTTACATTTCATTATTTTTTCAACACTTCCTCTGCTCAGTTGCAGAGATAAGAGCAACAGCTGTTCTTACATTTTTCAATACAAAACATAAGTCAAAATCATATTTAAATTTTCAACAGTTCGCTACGACGTGGAAGTCATGCAGGGCCGTGCGGTGCTATGGAGCAAAGGAGCAATTGCTCCAGGCGCCTTTTTTTAAAAGGCGCCCACAGAATTGAAATGATAGATATATTCTGATTGATATCTCCTTAGGCAGTGGTCACACTAGACAAGTGAGATCAACTGACGCCGATTGATTGCGATCGATTAAAAATTAAACTAACATTAGCTTATGGGAATGGTCACACTGAATGCATGCACTATGATCGAACAATGTCGAACATTCACGAGTGGTTTGATATATCAAACATGTTTGATTTTCTAGTCGATCGACAGCGGTTGATGTGTTTACGCATGCTCAGTTTTCTCATATTTTTCATACCAACTTAACTGTTTTGGCATTTCTATACAGGTTAAAAAATGTTAGAATAATACGGTGATGTTATCAGTATCATGACGGAAATGTGGACAGTTGATGAAATAGACCATAATTTTAAAATGTTTAGATTAGATTCAAGCAATAAGTCAAGAAGAATGGGAAATAACGATAAATTAAAATTAAATATAAAAGACGTTTTTTTTTCTTTATATTAATCCTTATTCATTGAGTAGTAGTGTAAGGACAAAGTGTACATTTTATTATTTTTTGTGGCGACTATATATATATATATATCAGTTTAATTGAGTCCATTCAAAAGAAATTTCTACGGTATTTATATTACAAAGTCAATAATATCTACCCTGATTACAATATATCGTACGCATATTTACTCCAACATTTCAATTTCTCAAAATTATCTGATAGCCGAAACAATGCTCTACTTATTCACTTATATAAACTAATAAATAATCTCATAGATAATCATTTAACTTTAAGCTTAATTAATATACGTGTACCTTTCTTCCAATCCAAACAAAATCAAACTTTCCTACCCATTCCTGCACGCACAAACTTGTTTTTGAATTCTCCTTTACAACAAATGTTTAAACTTTATAATAGTATTGAAAGTCATACTGATATTTTTTCTGATTCTTTAACTATTTACAAACATATTGTAAAATAAATTCAATTAAATACTTAAGTTTCTATTCCTAGTTTGTAATATTTTTTGTATATTTTATATTGAACTTATTTTCATATTTGGTTGAAATTTGTTCCTGTCTTACCATTTAGAGGTTATGTGTAATTATCCTCATGTGTCAGTTACAATTTAATGAAAGCAGTCATACCACCTCTAGAACACGAAAGGCACTAAAAACAGTGCACTTATAGATCTTCTTAACGACGTTTTTACAGTGCTTTTATGGAGTCGAACACTGAAATAGAAAAAAATGTTATCTAAGGGTATACAAATATTACATCATTGAATTCAGAATAAAATTATATATATAATAAGCAAATGGAAAGTATATAGTCCCATTTAAAACATGGTTTGAAAACCATGGTTGAAAAAAAATAATTTTACGTTCATTAAAAAAGTCTTGAAAAATAAAATTAACACTGTATTCATACATATATACATACATACATAAAATCACGCGTGTTCAACTTAGTGGGTTCGCACAAACCCGATAACAATAAAACAACATCAACATCATACAACAAATCCTTACTCTTAAACATATTAAAGTGACCGATTTTCGGTAGCGAAATACCGCATCCAGATCACAATAATAGTTAGGAAACAATCATCCTTCGCCACACATTCCTATCTAAGCAGACTTCTTTCGCCTCGGCCACACTCATAATCGCATTCATACATGCTCTACTTCTATTCATACTTGGAAACTCTCTCTCTCTTTAAGCACCCTACCAACCACATCCATCCACTTACACACTGGTCGGCCACGCAATTGAAAACCCTCAACTTCACCAAGATCTATACGCTTAACAAGCCGTTCACTGGCTATTCTCTCCACATGCCCAAACCATCTCAACTGATTCATACCAACTCTCTTAATCACATTGTTCCTAACCATACATTCTTCATACACCAAATTATTCCTCACGCGATCCCGTCTGACATACCCACATACACGACGTAAATACCTCATTTCCACGGCAGTCACTCTCTTTTTATGCTTTCCCGTCCATGCCCAGCATTCGCTTCCATACTAGCACTCCATTATATACACTTAACCGAGCATCCCTTGATACGTTAACGTTTCGTGCTAACGTACCTAGAGCACCCATTACCTTACATCCCGCACTCACTCTCCTTTTTATCTCTCGATCAATTCGAC
Source organism: Harpalus rufipes (assembly GCA_951394225.1). Lineage (NCBI taxonomy): Eukaryota > Metazoa > Arthropoda > Insecta > Coleoptera > Carabidae > Harpalus > Harpalus rufipes. The sequence goes on along the minus strand of OX596288.1, from coordinate 12,122,458 downwards.
CATCCCTCGACATCATGCTACCCAAATATACAAACTCATTTACCTGCTCCAGTTTCACTCCATCCACCAACACATTGCACTCAGTCACCAATTTACTCCTTTCAAATACTAACACTTTGGATTTATCAACATTCAACATCAGATTCATACTTCTTCCAACTACATGTATTCTCTCTATCATTCTTCTGAGTTGCTCTTCATTTTCTCCTAAAACAACTACATCATCAGCATACGCTAACGCAGGCACTACACTTTCACCAATATGTACACCATCCATTTCACTCAAAGCTCTCCGCAATAACACATCCATATACATAGTTAAACAACCACGGAGACATACCACAGCCCTGTTTCACACCAACATTTATTCGAAACCAATCACTCAACCTACCATCTATTCTCACAGCAGCCTCACTACCCTCATACAACGCTGTATTCTAATCATAAAACCGGTATTTTTAATGCCGGGAACAGGAAAAACAGAGACATTATTAATTTCATTAGATAATCATTTAATGCTCTTCGATGGTCTTCAAGCAGTTTTTCAAAGGCATATTGTCCACTTTCTTTATATGAACCGACTTTCCCCTTTAATTTGGCAGTCCGCGCAGTGCATGAAGTAATCCCCGATCACTTGGCCACGTAAACTCCAACACAATTCTTTTTGCATCGTTTGTTTTCTCGTAAGCCGGGCGCTTTTGATTCCGTGCACAGACCGCGACATCTGCGCCATCTGTCGCCGGCGCTAGCCATTACTCCCAGATAAAAATCTCCTTCAGCAAGACCTGCACTGCAACAATCCTATTGATCTTAACGATTAACACCCTCTGGATTAGACCACAGACCAGTTAAAGACCACAAGGTGACGAGATGAAGAATGGTTAGTTTTGATGACAGTAAAAAGATTTAGAGTTAGAATAGAATCTATTCACTCATATTTATAGCTCAGTTAAACCAACATGGCTTCATTGCTCGACGATCTACATCCACTAATTTGAGTATATTCACAAACTTTGCATTAAATTCTTTTCCTGGTAACAGTCAATTTGATGTCTTATATACTGATTTTGCGAAGCCTTTGATAAAGTCAATCATAAAGTTCTTTGTCTTCAAACATTCATATTTTTAATTTCAATAAAAGAGAACTTCTTTTACATTACAATAACTTCACCTCTCTACAATTTACTGTGACCTTTGGAATTCCACAAGGTTCAAATCTCGGCCCAGTTCTCTGTACCTTATTCATCAATGATATTGTTGACTTTATTAAACATTCTAACGACTTACTATACGCTGATGACATAAAAATATTTAGAGTAATGAACATCATTGATGACTGTTTAAAACTTCAACAGGATATTGAAAATCTGTTGACTTGGTTTATCTGGTGCAAGATAATGACCTACATTTCAAAGAGAAACATTGATTTTAATTATCAAATGAATAACGTTGCTCTAGTTAGAGTTAATGAAATTAAGGATTTGGGAGTAATTTTTGATCCTAAATGTCAATTTAACCTACACGTTAACTACATAAACGATACGTCATAGAGACATTTGGGATTTGTCTTGCGAAATGCTAAAAACTTCCATAAATTTTTGATTCTCAATTCCTTGTTCAATTGTTATGTCCGATCTAAACTAGAGTATTGTTATTTAGTTTGGAATAAATTTGGTACGCTACCGATGCCACTAATTTTATCACTGCCACTGTTTTTTATTTTATTCTGAACGGGTTTTTAGCTCTAAATGAGTTCAATTTAGTTTTGCTTGAGGATCGAAGGAAATTTCATTCATGAGTATTTTTATATAAAATATTCGATAACATTGTAACTGATGTTACCATCATTGCAAATATTGTCATAAGAGTACAAGGGGCGACTCAAAAGGTTTTAGACTGGTGTTTCACCATTAGCCGTACCATAGTCACCAATACATGTCCCAGACCTCGTCCCAGACCCATTGTAAGAGCTTAGCGTACGGCCATAAGTAGATCCCAGACCTCTTATGGACCTCAGCCTCTCACTTGGTGTTTCTCCACTAGGTATGCTAGCCACCTTTAGAGCACAAGACTTTATGGGCCCAGGGTTGTGCCAGACAACCCTTCGGATAATTAGGAGAACACTACATATGTTTGCGGCCATAAACAAATAATACAAATGTATATCTCACATATACTATGCGTATCAAATACACAAATAGTGTACTACACATCAATCAAGCTTCAATCGTCAGGTGATCCACACCAGAATACTATACCTGTACAATAATTAGAATGACTGTGAGTTTTACCACTCACCTTTAATTACAGAAAACTGCTTGTCTTTTCTTATGGACACTATCACACACATCTGCATGGGACAGTTAGCACGTACCAACTAATCTACCCATCCAAGAGTCGGGGGTGTTATTGCATTTAGGAATGTCAAGTGTTTTTACCTGAACATCTAACCCAGTGGCGTGCCATCAAAAAGTGAATCTTATATTAGGATGTACAAACTTATAGCCGTTTATAAATTTTAAAGAATCAATAACATTCAAAATTATTTATTTTCTTTTCAATACAACCTTTAAAATATTTAATTGTTGTTTTCGATGCAAATTTCACAAGCACAAAGTCATTTTGTGATAATCATCAGCTACTTGAAACTCTTCATGAGTGTTATCAGTGTCTTCTAAATCTTCAGAAGTTTCTGACATCAATTCATCAAATTCTTTTTCCGATTTTTTTTATTTGGCTTTGCCAAAATTAGTGCTTGCTTCCTTTTATTTTCTTTTGCCTCATCTGATCTACAATACGGTACATTTATGGAGTGCTGGTCAATTTGTGGACATATCTATAACTGCCCCGGCATGCCTGTCCACCCTATTAGCAATTTTAACAAACAATAGTATTGGAAGTAAGCAGTAAACTCAAAATATAGTTACTTACCTATATGGAAACTAAAGTTGTACGGAAATTTTACGATAGTTTTACTAAGAAGACAATATTTTACTTTTGATACTTAAAACATGTAAACACGGACGTGCCAACATGTAGACTCTCTAGAGAATATAAAATTTTGGTGTACATTCTGCATCATATACGACATCTATCACGATGGTTTTGAACTCGATACGTGTTTCTATAATAGAGAAATTTGGGTTGTCCACGTCTGGCCCCCTCGCCGTACTGTTTTCAGCTGTACCAATCTTACATGATGATATTTCAGAAGACAATGACCAGTAAAGATTACCTGTTACAATTGTAATGGCCGGTTTTATAAACGGCAAAATAAATAAAATTTATTCCATCAAAGGACAGTCGAATTTTTTATAGTAATGTTATACATGCCATAAAATACATAAAATTGATTCGAATTTGTTAATATAAATTAATTTACTATGGCAGTAAATTTATTCTGTCTATTGTAATATTGTAACGTTTTTATTTATATGGGTGAAGTGCAACAAATAACAGAAATATTATTAATTAAAAGAATATGTTTATTAAACGATATATAAATATTAAATAGATAATTAGAAGATAATAAATTTAACTAACACTATGATAAACAAATATTAACACTAATTTAAAGACTAAGAATATTATGCGACACTTAAACACTAAGATTATTTATTTAACAATTAACACTACTATTTATGTCACTTCTTGTCGACTGTTTGTTTATATCACAAACTATATATCAGACTTCTTTACTCGTGCTTCTATAATATAGAATGCGTTCGCTGGCTTTGGCGACGGGTTATATACCTGGCGACTTTAGTTCTAGAACCTCCTGGAGAACTTCAAGAGGTAAACAGCATGCACAATAGATTACGTCACCGCGACCTGTCCTAACGAACACGTCCATGTCGGGCGCGACTCAGCGGCGCCTGCTATGGCGCGGCGACGGCGAGGGCTACGTTACAATATAATTCATTAGTCACGTGGCATTTTTTCCGCCAATCAATATTCAGAATCTCCCTAGTTACATGTCTATCACAGCGATGATAAAAAACAAAGAAATTATCACCTTATTTATAGTCGTTACTAAAGGATTTGTTTTCTTTATTTACGACATTGACAGTTAATTTTGAGTATAAAATAAGTAATAGCAATAATTCAAACTTCGATATATTAAATAAAACTCGTAAGTACCATGTTTTAATACATTATGAATATGTTTATCAAAAGTTAGGGAAACATAATGTGTTACAAAAATTCATTATATTCTCATTAAATATAAGCTTGTGATATGATTAATAATCGAAGATATTGCTAGTGAAACCAAAGCAGCACATTTCACTTGAGAATATCATCGATGATAATCATATCACTTGTTATACGTATTACGTATGAAAATATGTGAACCAAATTTTCAGTCGGCAACGTCGAAACAATAAAATATTGGATTTGTGAATTGCGGGAAACATTGTCAAACAGAATAAGACAAATTACTAGTCTATTTTATTTGTTAAGAAAATTATTCAAACTAAAACTACCGCCGAGTAAAAAATCTCATCCAAACACGGTTGCAAAATTCAAAACAACAGTTGTGTTATTCTAGCATCACCTCTTCCTCAGGCGTTTCGTTTTCTTCTAGTGGAACAACAAACAGGTGATGGCAAAACATGGCTGCCGCGAGCTTGAGCCTGCAACACGCATACGCGCGGTGTCGAGGGGTGCGAGGGGGTGATTGAATGTAAACACGTGACGCCTGCACTGAATACCAATCGCAATGAACGACGCGATAGCAGAAAGATGTTTAGATCAGAAGGTGACGTTTTTAAATACAAGAAAAGAAGAGGATGGTAAGATTGAAAGTAACATTGTGGCGTTGTATAAACTTGAGTACGATTCTAACAGAATTTATTAGTAATTTTTTGTGGGACACGTTGTGTGTTTGACGGTTTAAATTTGAATCTGATCGGAAAGATTTACAATATTTGAGTAGCACAAAAGTGACCCCTGTGATTTTTCCTCCATCACTTCTTCGACAGCCCTATTTGGATACAGAAAATAGAACCTACGCTAGAATCTGTTACTATAGATTGGGCACGTTAAATTTGGGACATCAAAAAGCTCAAATAAAAAATACTTCAATGCATGTATTGTAGCAAAATGCATTTATTGACACCTAACTAACTACTGAATCAAGCATAATTGTTATATCTTAAAATAATCGGACCCTACATTTAACTTTAGCCATAAGATTTTATACTTCTAAAACATGTTTTGTCGCAGAACTCCATCTTTCTTTGTTGTTTAGGAAGATCTCTGGCCACACTAATATCCTTTTTTAATTTCTGATTCACAATTTGGGCTTCATTTTGGGAAATTAGAAGGACTATACTTTTAAGGGCCGTTAAATTGATTTTGGTTTCCTGTCACTGCATAACAGATTTTGCATAATCTTTCACGCCAAAAGTCAGATTTTTTCCACATGTACAAATTGTCTACATGTCTACACTCTTCACCAAAAATTGTACTTACACGTATTCTTTATATTTACATAATTTCTCAACTGTGATGTGGATTAGGTGTTAACAATTACTCGAAATTTCAGTCAAACAGCATTTATTCTTATTATACCAACGTTTCTGTGCACCCTTGCACTTTCTTCAGGGTAGTAAGATCTTACGAATTGTTACAATTCATGTACACAAAATACTTTCGTACAAAAGATTCAGTTAATTTATTAAACAAAAATTCAAAGAACATACACACATCCATTGGTTCTGTGAATTTTTGTACAATGTTTAATAAATTAACTGAATGTTTTGTACGAATGTATTTTGTGTACATGAATTGTAATAATTTGTAAGATCTTACTACCCTGAAGAAGGTGCAAGGGTGCACCGAAACGTTGGTATACTAAGAATAAATGCTGTTTGACTGATTTCGAGTAATTGTTAACACTTTATATTTAGATTTTTAAATTTTAAATTCATTCTATAGAATGCGAGCAGCTATGTGACTTTATTCGCCTAGACAAGCATATTTGGGGGCCGTGTCAGAATGATAGCTAGTAAATATGTATATAGATGTCCAATGTCATAATTTTTCATTCAAAATTTCAAGATTTTCTGACTTCAAGTAGTTAATTTGGCGTTTCTAGAAAGATATAAGGGAGACGATTACATTGGTTTGAACATGTCATAAGGAGAAATGAAAAATATATTGTAATAGAAGGTGGAAGAAACATAGGAAGACCAAATATAAGATGGAAAGACTATTTCGGAAGACTTGAGAGAAAAGGAACTCAATGAGAACGACACGCGAAACAAAAATGAGTGGAAGAAGAAAATAAAAATAGCGACCCCTAACAAATGGGAAAAACTAAAGAAGATGAAGATGTCAGTGTAGAGTGCAATTTGCATAGTTTGTTTATGAAATAATTATACTGGAAATATAAGATCTCTTGCAAGAAAATTTATGTATAAGGCGAGTGCAGTGACGTGACTTTGCTGATTTTGTCAAGCAGATATGGGGACCCGTGTCAAAATGACAGCAATTAATTATGTCCATAACTGAGAAGTGTCATAATTTTTCATTCAAAATTTCATGATTTCCTTATTTTATGTGGTTTGTTTGTTATCAGGAGATGGAACTCAGTTGCTGAGAAAGGGAATCATAAAATATCAAAATTTTAGAATCTTTTGCAAGAAAATTTATGTATGGAATTTGTACATAATACACAGGATTGACGGAAGGTATTGTGCTGGCCACATCAGATTTTTATTAAATAATCTTATTTTTCATATTCTCTAAGTACAACACTTCACTATTTCACCGCTCTCACAACTGTCAAATCTGCGGTTATTTTACAGGTTATGTCTACTCTAATCTAGTATCACTCTAACCTGTATTAACAGATCTTTCATTTCATGCTAACATGTTTATTTCTCTATATATCTAGCCCTTTCGTTCAACATTTTCATTAATAGTACGGTTGCCACATATACTTTACTACTAGTTAAAATAAGCTAGTAGTGAACTTATGAGAACCAGTATCACTAGTATAATACTAACCTATTTTAGTAAGTAACTCTTAGTTGTAAAATTTAGTAAAAGGTTATGAGCTTGGCTCATTATCTTTTAACGTACGAGTACAAATTTATAGAGTTAAACGTTAAAATGAAAATATAGTTCTCCGAAAAATTCTAACCTCATTCTCCACTCTTACTCCGCAGGAACGAATTTAAATTATTAGACAGAAGTGAAACGTTCTAGTATTAAATGCGTTTCTTGTGATTTTCTGTAAATGTTTTTACTCGGTTATGAAGAAATAACAGTTGAATTTTACGATTGCTTCGCGCAGCAGGGAACCTAAATTGAAACTGTTTATCCGATAGATAAATCGATTTAGAATTTTAATTTGATGCTATCAGATGCTACGGCAGATAATAAACTATATTTATTGCATATTGCACATTTCAATTAATAGAAATGTATAGTATTTTGCTTACTATTGCATTTCCTGCGTGTCTGTAGTCATGTACAGACATTTATTACCTTATGTCTCCACTATATTTGATTATGAATGCCTGCTGTTGACTTCTAATTTATTATACGTGTAAAATGAGAAATTTTGTCTCGTATTAAGCATATAACCTAGCGTAACCTAACCTTACCTAACAGGTCATTGCAAGAAACTTTCATGTAAAGTAATATTTATTTATGCAACAAGAGTGTAAACACAAGAATCGACGCAAGCTTTATGATATTAGGTCAAGTATTGTCGAGTCACGAAAATTATTGACCGAATGTCCTAAGGCTTGTTTAAACTTGAGTTGCATATAAAACAGGGTTGTTGTAATATTACCCAGCCCAAAAAAATCCAGTGGGTTTTCGGTGGGTTTAAAAAACCCCCAAAAAAACCTACTTAAAAAACTTAGTTGTAAAAAATTATAGACAATATTGGATACATGATACTGTAAGACAATAAGAGTATGTGGATTTTTAATAAACAAATTATTTATTTTGCTTACATTTAAATATCCAATAAAAATAGAACACTTGTAAACTTCATTTATTGATACCGCCTACTACTTTTGAAAATTAATCTTTACTAGTTACTAACATGCAAAATTGGTTGGTAACGTGTTAAAATTTTACAAGTTAGTTACCACATTAGTAACGTTGTTGACAAGTTATAAATTTAAATTTGATTTACACTTGTAACAAATAAAATATTGTACAATACACGTCAGGTAACTATTTTTTTTTTCTGCCTCAAGGAGGTCATTTCCTCCTTTCAGCAGTAAAAACCGTTTTACCTGGCTTGTAATGTAAAATACTATTTCAGTCCTTTTCTTAAATATCTATACATACCTCTTGCTAAGGGAGGTATTGGAGTCATGCTAAAAATCGCATATTCAGATTTTAGTGAATAAGCACGTTTTAAGGTCCCTAGAATCCGATAATAACATTTATACGATGATATCTGTGTCTCTCTCTCTCTCTCTCTCTCTCTCTCTGTGTGTGTGTGTGTGTGTGTGTGTGTGTGTGTGTGTGTGTGTGTGTGAGGTTGTTGGAGGTACGATTTCTCAAATTCTATAAGACTAAAGACCTGTGTAACTACGAATTCCTCAATCTAACAGTAATGGGAAGAGTTGGAATAGATTCTGGTAACAATTGGACAACCGGAAGTAGTAGTATTTTAACAAAAATCTTCTAAATATTATTTTTTGAATATTTATGTTATTACAAATATTAAAAAAAAACAGAATTCTCTGTCCGACACGTTTCAAAAAAAATATTATACCTTCTATAGTTTTAAAAATATAGATATATAATCTATAAAATAATCTGTTGTAGTAAATCTCACAGCCTGCTCACAGCCCATACATCTCCATGGTAACTACTTGAGAAATTAAAATGTCTGCAATTGACAGATAAATATCACTAATGACAGTGTCAAAAATTTAGAGATAGCACTGAAGGCTTTTTCTGGGAACGATATTTAATATATCTTATTGTTATTATATATTTAAAATTATAGGTATATTACATGAACCCTTCAGAAATAACGCCAGTCCTGTTAATGAATTGGAAAAACCTCGAACATTTAGAAGACATGGAGAAAACTTTCTCATAGAATGAATTTAAAATTATAGAAAATACGTAAATATAAAGATTAGGTCTAATTAGAATTTTTTGTGTGTACAAGAAATGTTAAATACAATACTTATATATACCACAATGGAAAGGGCGCGAGAGGTTTTGTGATGGCCACAACAGATTTTTTGTTTCTTTTGTGAGCCTAGTGTATATTTTAATTATCCATTAGAAATGTCATAGTAACTAATAAAACTCTAACATTTTTGGGTCTTTATTTTTGATTATATTTGCGAAGCCTCCCCTGTAACGCACTGGTTGGAAAAGTGGACGTACCGTTAACACCGTAGTGTATAGCTTTTTAATATTCAAACGCTGTTCTCAAAGGGACTGCTAAAAGCAAACAAATCAAATAAACTTGTTGCGATTTCTTTACATGCCCCTTTCCGTTTTTATGCTTTCTCCGCCGCTGTCTGTCTACGCACATATGACAGGACACACACGCAAAGGATGCAAAACACTTCAAGGCGCCTTGGAATTCATAAGGATAGGGGATTGTACTTCAGAGGGAGTGCTATGAAAAAAATATAGAAAATATTTGAATAGAAGTACATATACAAGAGGACGAAATAACTTGATCAATATGGAGATCTAGAAAAAAATAAGAGATGCAAAGTTGATTCAATTAGATTATAGTTATTTTATTGCTATTATAGCTTTTCCGAATAAAATGTTTACGAGTAGATGACTAAATAATGACAAAAAATATTGGAGTAAGTTTTTATTAAGATAAAAAGAAAATTTACTTATTAAATATTTTTTTATTATAATATGTGTTTTAATTATTGTAATTTCAATACTTGTCATTGTTGTAATCATTTAGTAAATAGGAATATAAATGTTGGATTTTAGTTTTTATTATGACCTAGGTTTTAATTATTATAATCAATACTGTCTTTGTTGTATTTATTTATAGAAATAAAATAGTGTGAAATACTATTTTATTTATAATAACGACATGTGATGAGTATGATAACCTTCAATATTACATTAAATAAAGTCTTAAAGTCACATTAATTAAAGCGTATAATTAACCTCAAACCTAATTATGAAAACGATACAAAATTACTAATTTTATTTACCTGATTCTTATTTATGTACTATATTTATTATCCAGGGTTTAAATAAATTAACATTTAACACACTTCTATAGCTATTCATAAAAATAAATCACACAAATATATATTTTGAAATACCTATTACCATCAACTCTAAAGTTTTTAATGGAAACATATTTTAAATTCTTCAGCAGTTATTGTATATTAAAGGTAACGTATGTCGATTCTCTCTTCTTCTGGCGGAGTGACGCTTACAACACAACTTTCGCGCCAAAACTGAAGGTAAATGAAAATGACAATATATTCAATTAATTTCTATATTAATTTTTATTTTTTAGTAAAATTATTTGTAAAGTGATTTATTTATTAAAGTACCACCCACAATTATATAAAAAAATAATTACTCCAATTCAACAAATTTTGATATGGTGTATTAATAATGTATAGAACTTGAATACATTGCTTATAATAAAATATCTTAGGTTTAATAATAATGTATTTGCAAATAAACCATTGTCTGCATGTGACAAATGTTTTCGTCTTTAATAATTTGCAAATAATTCTTATTAAAGTAATAAAATTTAAGAAGCAAATAATTCAATATATTACCGGTACCTTTACCCTCAGTTTTACAGATAATACTAACATAAATATTGTATTATTTACTGTTGGAACGAAAAATTTTGGGACTTGCCTTTATCATATATTTGCCCGTAGATTATTATTTAAATGACAAATTTAGTTAATAACATTGTATTTAATCCAGTACACTTTATTAATACATAAAATAAAAATATGCCCAAATATAGTCTTAAATATTGTAACATTGTAACCTAAAAAATTATTTTTTATTGCTATTAATATTTTTTTTCAGAGGGTACGAATATATTTGGGGTTGAGCTCATATGTAATATGATGACACGAAAGGAAACAGGTGCGGTAAGGGACAGTATTCGCTTCGGTACAATCACCTACCTATTAATTTTATTCAAATTTGTTTAATTTTTTATTGTCACAAATCCTGGAAATTTGAAATCAAAATTGCGATTTTGTCCGGACTTAAAATTCAGCTATAGTTTCCGGACATATCCGGGATTTTCCGGACGAAAGGGCACCCTACATTTGAGACACCTGTACTGCATTATTGTTATGTATTCGAATCACAATTTTATCTAGCAACCATGGCTGTCAATGTCTTTATCTTTTGTCAATAATTTTCAATAAAGCAAATACAGTTCTTTAGACTTGGCTACTTATTTATTAAACATATAAATTCAAAATACAGTAGAACCCCGGTTAACCTAAATAAAGGGGGCGCAGCCGTTTCGGATAACGATTTTTTCGGTTAACCCATTAACATCTAAAAATAGCCTGCATATTTACTAAAATGGGTGTGTAGGGGAAATGAATTATTTTGCAATAATTTACATAATATACATATGTAGTTGCAGTTTTTATATACAGTACAGTATGTACTTAAGTTTTCAACTTCTTTGATAGCAGCTAATTTATCCGCAATAGAAATCACAACACGCTTCCGCTTAGAACCCTAGAAGAACCTTAGAAACCTACGTTCCACTCTACTATTCATTTGCGAGCCACGTGCGAGCTCCCCGTCGCTACAGCCCGCCTGCGGAATGAAGGAGCCGGACAGTAAGTGGGGCTCAGTGTTGCCATTTCTAAAATCACTAAGTATCGAAAAACGATATGAAAATTATGGAATTTGAAAAAAAATATGGTGTTTTTGTAGGAATTTTATTTTTCAGTCTTGAAAATAAGTAATTCTTTATTAATTCCTGCTTCCCTAATTATTTTAGGTAAAAAAGTATAAAATAAAAGTTGCAAAGCATAAAATTCTGTATCTGAATCAATGCACAAAATTAATTTTTCATGCTTGTAACGGCAGAAATTAGTTATAAAAATGTCGCAAAAAAAATTAACAAATGTTAACAATTTCTCTGTTAAGCTGGGTTAGTTTATTTTTATGTGTAATTTCTATTTAAGTAAACAATTATTTGTTTAAATTGGATAGATAATTGAACAGAAATTATGAATAATACCTAATAAAAATAAATTAACCAAACTTGATAGATAAATATGTTAACCATTTGTTTCAATTTCATAGCTATTGCTATTTTTGCGGTGATTTCGACATTTTTATATCCATTTCTAAAATTTATGGTGATAGTAGTTATAATTATGCGAAGAATTCTAAAATTATGTTGTAATTATGGATTATGGTGCACAATTATTTTGTATGGTAGCAGCTTAAAAATTATGTTGTCTTTTCGATAATTATGTCGCATCTGGCAACACTGGTGGGGCTACATAATCATTCGTGGAACTGATAATTATACGTGGAATTGTTTCGGCTAACCCGGGTTTCGGTTGACCCGAGTTCGGTTAACCGGGGTTCTACTGTACAACAATTATATTGCAACAATGGCAAAACCAGGTCTCTGATTTTTTTAAAAAATAATTCATATTTTTGGCATCAAATTTACTGGGACTTATTTGCCCTGGGGTAGTAGGATAAATATAGCTTATGTTTATTAAATATTTGCTTTTTAAAACAATAAAAATGATCTTTGTCCACAAATTATAAGTTCCAGAGAGTAATGGAAGCACAACATAGAAAATTAAAAAAAATAATATATAATTTACTGCTGTTTGTTGAAAGTTTATATAAAATGAAATATCCGCAACAATTCCAACAACAAACTCGATGCTACGACAATAGGGTAGTGCAAACGAAATGGCACTTCTGATTTATCTTTTTATTAACGTTATCTACGAATGTGTAGAAAACCAGACCGGTGCAACTAATATAAATGTGTTTTTTGGTAAATGCGCCTTAATACAAGTACCTTATTTCTTATATTGTTATTTGTCTGCTTTGCCATAATCTAATAACTCTCTTTTGTTACAGGTGAGTACGAAACCACGTCCAATCTCTCCCCTTCTATATCGTAAGTAAAATGAAGATAAATGCTTATCAAGGTATGATAAAGAATCTTCGCTTATCGATCAGGAGGTGTCTTATATCATTATTGCTTCGTAACACAAAACTTTACTTAGCGCATCTGCACTTTGTACGTTGGTTTTTCTCTTCTCCCCATTATTCTCCTGCCGCCACAAATACATTCGTCTTGTATTTACCCCGAGATATTTATTTTACAGGAAAGTGTATGCATGGAATTATGGATCTAGAGAAAGTAATAAGAACAAATAGCGGGATGATCTTAAATACATATTACTTGTGGAATGTCTCTGTTATGAAGTTATGATTTTGTGCATCCGACAAATGGTCGATTTTATTCGAAATGTATATCGTCACCCCTGTTGACTTTTTGCTTCTATAGATAGTATTAACTGAGGTAACCATGGTGACAAGGTCATGAGCAAAATATTTGGTTTAAATTATACATGTGACTACATCACATATACTGTTTGGCTATTTATTAGTTATTTAAACTACGAGTAAAGACATAGGTTCATTTTATAATTAATACTCGAGTGCAGCAAACCTCTTTCTAGCGAGTTTTATAGGTACTCTATTTTCTCACGGCCGCAAAAAACGGGTCAATTTAATATGTTTTAACCTCAAATTAGTTGTTACCTGCATTTTTGAGATAATCAATCACATTCACGTTGTCTCTACAAATAAGTTGTATATTAATATTGTATTGTCTACGTATTCATTGTTTTATATACAGGGTGTTATATTTTAGTGGACCCAGCAAATATCTCGCTTATTTATTAAGTTAGTAATTTCCTTCATATAACATGATTTATACAGTAATGTGTAAGCTACTTGATGACGGATGTACATTCATTATACCACTTCCGGTTTATTAGTAACTAATATCAACTTTGAAATTTCAAATGGATCATACTATATATTTTTACAAATTTGAAAAGTACATCAATTTTGCTTTACAATCATGAAAATAATCCATATGTTACATTATTAAAAGTAAAATGGCGTGCACTTTTTTATACACCTAGTCGAAAAGAGAATAGTGAGCCATGACTGTGGCTTGAAATAAAACAATGAACTAAAGCAATTGTAACTATTATTATTAAACGAAATAATATTTTTTTTGTCATAATAATACAGAAAATAAGAATAAGGAACACTTAATAACAACAAAATGATTTTACAACAAATATTCAAAATGACTTCCAGTCTCTTCAATACATTTTTCACAATTTGAAACAGAATAAGTGCCCGCCATTTTACTTTTTAATAATGTAACATATGGATTATTTTACATGATTGTAAAGCAAATTTGATGTACTTTTCAAATTTGTAAAAAAATATACCAAGTATGTTCCGTTTGAAATATCAAAGTTGATATTGATTACTAATAAACCGGAAGTGGTATCATGAATGTACATCCGTCATCAAGTAGCTTACATGTTGCTGTATAAATCATGTTATATGAAAGAAATTACTAACTTAATAAATAAGCGAGATATTTATTGGGTCCATTAAAATATAACACCTTGTATAATCGAAGTTTGAACGATTCTAACCTCAAATCAAATGTCAAATAACGCAAAGTAAAACAGAAGTGAACTGTTGAGTGCGGCAGTATAACCAACTGTTCTGTTTATAATTAGTACCTTATCATAAATGTGAAATGATCGTGCCAACTATAATTATTATAAAGAAAAAGATTTAAATTTGCATATTATCACTCAGATCCATATTATTTATTTTCATACATTGATATTTGGCGATTTCTTGTAACCTGCCTTTATGAGGCGAATTAACAAATAATATTTAAGATGGGTTCTTGCCAGACTGGAGGTACAATTTAGTAATCGCCAAAAGTATAATAAATAATAGTAAATGTTCTTACCATTGTGACGTTGCTTGTAGAAGAATAAAGGTTCGAAATAATAATAATGATTTATTATAACTAAATATATTGACTAGTATAAAAATGATGAGTTGATATTTACAATTGATGGACGCGACTGTATGGAGGAATGGTCTTCTTCTGGTCTCTCTCTTAATGAACCCATCAATGGACTCTCACCGGACTCTGTTTCTCCATCGTCCATACAGTCTTTTATATTACTGTAATGCTAAGTCAACAAACAATTGAGGTATCACCTATACCAAATAAAGAAACAATATTATAATTGCTTATTCTGCAATATTAGTTATTACTACTACTGAGTAATGATGACCTCAATTGTGTGGTGACCTAGTCTTACATTCTCGTAAAAGACAAAGTCAGATTACCGGTTAGTTAGCAGCACTCGTGTGCGTTATAATAACACACTAGTGTGTTATGATGTCTCTGATACATGAACGATATTGTCAATTTTCACACCTAGGTAATATTGTGAAAACAATATGTTTCGTATGTGATCGTGAGAAAATAAAATTATACCACAATTCAAGCATGCAGGGTCTGAGGAAAAAAAGAAAGTCACCGCGAAGACTTAGGCCATCTAATGAAGCAGTTGAATTAGTAATAAATATTAAATGTTAATAAAAATACAAAATGTTAAAATCGCTTCAACATGTCCTATATATGATTTTTAGCACGATCTCTATACCTCCCTTACGGGGAATACAGGAGGGAAAACTTTTAATTAAAACTATGTTAAATAATGATAAAAATGCTGCAAATAAACAAGATGAAACTATTCTAGTGTACAATCCGTGTGCAAACAAATGCGAAAAAGGAAATAATTCTTTGTTAAACGCCATGAACAGCGGCTGTAGCATATGCACCTGAACCTTGTTTTAAATATTCAACATGGCCAATTACGAGCCAGAGATATGTGTGTAGGGTGCAAAACGAAAAAGGGGAACTATACGCCCATTATTGCCTCATTAAGCGTCGTTTACACTGTCCACTGCCTGTAAAACAACCGGAGAAGATGAATTTGTTGAAAATACGAGATTCAAATTAGACCTGTTCCATATTCCATAAAATAAATGTTTGTACTCGTATATATGCGATGATATTACTTTTTAAACTAGTTTATATTTATTTGATCAGTATTTTTTAAATTAATAATCAGTATTTTGTCAAATACTTTGTCCAGGTTAGATTAGGTTGGGTTAAGTTATAGTTTAATGTTTAGAAAATACAAGCAATTATATTCGCATTCATTGACCTGACGTCTTAGGAAGTAAATATGCCTACAAAATTAAAATAATTATCTTATAAAAAAAATTATCAAAATGAGAAAATGAAATGCATTAGTAGTTGACATTTGTCAGTTCAAATGTTTGTAGTTGACACATAAATGTGCCACTAGTAGATACCTTGTAATATATGTCGTATGTCTAATATTTTCCGAAATAACTTACTCCAGTACACGATTCACACATTAGAGGCCAGAATTCACATTTAAATTAGGTATTACAGCCGTATGCGTGCGGTTGTGGCAGTAATTCTGTAATTCGTTTTTTTTTACATTTTCACGATTTGTTTTATTTCTTTGCTTTCTTTTTTAACTTGAAAATATGCAGGAATTTTATGGGAAATCAAATAATGGGAATACTATAATAATTTTTTAAAAAATGCTCTTATAGTCACGTGACTCCAGCGACCTTGACGTGTTTGAAAGCAGCTGGTCTGAACAATGCCACTTTGACAAGAACAATATTTTGATTTTAAACTGTTAAAATATAATTATTTTATAATTTTGAAGCAGTAAAATATATTAAATTAATAATAATAACTTTTTAACAGTTAAAAATCAAAATAGTCAAAACACTGTTCTTATTAAAGTGATGTCATTGTTCTCAAAGTCACATGCGCACACAAATCAGCTGATTACAAGCATTTCAAGATCGTTGAAATCATGTGTCTGCTCGCTGCCTATTATCCTCGATATTAATTAAAAATGCCTAAAACCACTAATATTTTATATACTTGTAATCTTATAGTAAAGGTTACTTATTATTAAATCCGTTATCAGCAGTAAAATTTGGAAAAAGTACTATTAACTATTTATTACAACATATTTATTAACTTATTTTCATAAAGATTTACACAATTTAGCAAGTCGGATATAAAAAACTCCCACTGTTCAATGAAACTCTACTTTTGTACAATGTGATGGTTTTAGCATTAACCAATGTTACATATTTTCAACACAGATGGTTATACTGGTATATTGACAACAAAATCAATATTGAAAACTGTCAAAATTATTTATTTTATTGTAATTTAAACTCAAAGTGTCAACACTAGTACTATGTCAATTATCGGAGCTTTTACTTTATACAGGATGTAACAGAAATAAGTACATTAAATTTAACCAGTGATAGAAGTCGTCGAGAGCAACAATATTTCTTAATAACTTTTTTTCGAAATCTCATTTTTACCATTTTTAACCCCCACCCCCTATAAATTAACGAGTATTGCAGCTAACGGCCTCCATCTTAAAGACATTATTTTTAAAAATTAATGAGTATAAAATGATAAGTCCTACTGATTTCAAAAATAAAAACATTTTTTTCATATATACCCTGGTTTCTTTCTTTTCTTTTATGGGGTCTCGTGGCCGTGTGCCTGAGTGTCTGGTCGCGAATCTTGGGGACCCGGGTTCGATCCCGACCGACGCCAAAAATTACTTCGCATTTTAATGGCACAAAATTGACCCCTGTGGTGCACTTTCCACGCCAGCAATGAGTGCCCGTGAGGTGACGCCTGGTAAGCGCCCACACGGTACAAATATTTTATCATTACCAATATCTGTGTACAAAGCAGATTAGCACACCCAGCAATGGGTAATATGCCGTGATGATATATTTATATTTATTTTATTTTATTTCTTTTTTATAACTCTTCAAAACTGCTCAATTGGTTCTGTCGCAACCTGTACTTATTTATTGTTTTAAATAGATACGTTTCTGGAAAATTTTGGGATATGGCAACGGTTGACGAAGATTGGACGTAGAGAGAGAGAGAGAGAGAGAGAGAGAGTCAGGAAAGTGGTGTTGTGAAGAAAGAATTTTGAAACAAATAAGATGGAGGAAGACCCACTGATGGGTTTTGCATATTTTAAAAATGGATTGCTTTCTTGTCTAAACTTGTCCCATGAGTATTTTAATATTTATTTTAAAGATTTGATGAATAACAAATTATTTAATGTGATCAATTCAAATGTTGCAAATTTTTATTAGATTCCGATATTTATACCCGGTAGAATAAAAATTCCCTTCATAGAATCTTGGTTGGCTGGGACGTAAAACAGTGCGACTGTGCAGGTAGCCAAGTTCGTTGCTTTTATTTGTGAAAAATTCTCAATCTCACACTTCGCGTTCGCAGTTTTATCGCGGAAACTTTCAGTAGAAATAAAGTTCAAGTTGATATAAAATAGATAAGAAGAGGATATTGACGTGCAGCCCAGCCACAATGAAAGTTAGATGCCGTGCGCTTGCCAGCTATAACTCCAAGAGATAGGTTAGGGTTATAGAGTGTCTGTGGGTGCAGAATTTCTGTAACGCACTCACTACACAAAATCAACTGTATCCTGTATTTATTGCTATTTGTATGTATACGTGACAATTCAAGAACAACCAATGAATGATTCAGAGTCGACAAGAAACTTTTAGTGTTAATAATACCCAAAATATCTTTATGTAAAATTTAAAATTACGAGGTATGTTCAAAAACTATCGCGAATTTTGAATTTTCGCGGGTTACGTATATTCGAATTTCGATCTTTTTGTGGCTTTATGTTGGTACTCATGTCTCTCACTTATGTCGACAAGCTCGGCCATTTTGAATGTTCACTTACTTGTTGACAGCTGCTTTGCTTGCACGTGTTTTGGATCGTCTTCGATTTTTACCTATTCAAAAAAATGGAACAAAGAACCTGTATCAAATTTTGTGTGAAAAACGAAATTAAGTGCGCGGATGCATTCCGAATGTTGACTGTGGCATACAGAGAAGCTACCTTGGACCAAAGCAACGTTTATCGGTGGTACAAAATGTTCTCAGAAGGCCGAGAAGATGTGAACGACGAAAAGCGTGCCGGACGCCCGAGCACTTCAACAACAGACGAAAAAATTAATGAAGTGGAGAAAATGATATTGGCCAATCGTCGAATCACCGTTAGAGAAGTTGCTGAGGACCTAAACATATCGATTGGCTCGTGCCATTCGATTTTTATCAATGATTTGGGCATGAGACGGGTCGCCGCGAAATTTGTACCAAAATTGCTCAATTGCGACCAAAAACAGCATCGCATGAACATTGCTAATGAGATGTTGGACTCTGTCCGCGACGACCCAAATTTGCTCCAGAGGGTCATAACTGGTGACGAATCGTGGGTTTATGGTTATGACGTGGAAACCAAAGTTCAATCATCTCAATGGAAGCTGCCGCACGAACCAAGACCGAAAAAAGCGCGCCAAGTTCGGTCGAATGTGAACGTTTTGCTGACAGTTTTCTTCGATTGCAGGGGCGTGGTGCATCATGAGTTCTTGCCACAGGGTAGAACGGTCAATAAGGAATATTACCTGCAAGTTATGCGCAATTTGCGCGAAGCAATCCGCCAGAAACGCCCGGATTTGTGGAAGAACAAAAATTGGCTTTTGCACCACGATAACGCCCCTGCTCACACATCGTTGCTTGTGCGCGACTTTTTAGCCAAAAACAACACACTAATGATGCCGCAGCCACCGTATTCCCCAGATCTGGCCCCCTGTGACTTTTTCTTGTTCCCTAAACTGAAGAGGCCAATGAAAGGACGACGTTACGCTACGCTTGACGAGATAAAGACGGCATCGAAGGAGGAGCTGAACAAGATAAAAAAAAATGATTTTTTGAAGTGCTTTGAAGATTGGAAAAACCGTTGGCACAAGTGTATAATATCTCATGGGGATTACTTTGAAGGGGACAAAATAGATATTCATGAATAAATAAATAATTTTTGAAAAAACACAAAATTCGCGATATTTTTTGAACACACCTCGTATATGCACTATAAATGTGTTTTTATGACGACATATGTTTAGTCCAACGAATGCATATTTCTACATATAGTTTGACTTAGGTTGTTTTGTTGTTGTATATAAAAATATAGCGTTTTAGCCAATTACACAATTAATATCAGTTTGGTCAATAATTATTTTTTAATTTTCAAATACATTATGCATACAGGGTGTCGACCGTGACACCGTAACATAGGACTTTAACATGTAAAATCATATTTTAATAATTTCCTTTTTCCCTAATTATTTTTGGTAAATATGCTTTAAATAAAAGTTGTAGAGCTTAAATTTCGAATAAATAAGCAAAATTAAATTATTAAAAAATCTTTCAGAACTCATATTTATAAATATATACAGAATTTAAACTAAAAAAGGTTGTATTATTCTTAACCAAAATTAATTTAGCATGCTTTCTAACGGCAGAAATTAGGTATAAAATGTCGAAAATCATCCCAAAAATAGCGATACCCATGGAATTGAAACAAATAAATTAATAACTGTTTGACGTATTACCTGTCAAGTTAGGTTAATATTTTTTTATTAGACATTTCTAATATCTGTTGAAGAGTACAATTATCTATTAATTTAAATAAATATTTTTTCCCCTTAACAAAAATCTGATGGGGCCAACACAATACCCCCCGTTTAATTTAATTTTTATTCATGTAAATGCAGCAATGAGTGTCCATGAGGTGACGCCTAGTAAACGCTCGCACGGTATGTCATCATCGTTACCGAAATCTGTGTACAAAGCAGATTGGCACACCCAGCAATGGGTAATATATCGTGATGATATATTTATTTTATTTATTTATATATTTACCTATATTCCTACATATTTACTTATGCTGGTACTGTATTAAGTTCCTTTCCATATAATTATTGTTCTATTTACTATTTTCTTTTTAAAATGTTACTATTATTATTTGAAATGCTTAATTTTGTTGACAGTGACATATATCTGTCAATTACATGCATTTGAGATCTAAACTGTGTAACCATAGAGTTAAAGCGTAGGCTCCGGGATTAAAATTATGGATAGTTTTATAAATTTATTCATAAAATATATAGAAAAAGTATTAATGCAAACCAAAATTTAATAATCTTTTAATTTTTATATAACATAAATCTCGAAAAAATAACATTTCAAGGTATTTTTCGACGAAAAACTATTTTGAGCTTCCAGTAAAGTGCCATTTTCGTTTATCTAATTTACTCCAAAATCTAATGGCATCTTTCCATCTAAGAGTAAGGTAGAAATACAAGGTTTCTAATTGTTCTAAACGATAGTATTTGAGTAAGAACGTAAAGAGGATCCACACACACACACACACACACACACTCACACACACACACACATACACACAAACATTCATCGTTACAATGTTAAAATTGGATTCTATGGTCTTTAAAACGTGGTCATTTACCAAAATTTTGATATGCGATATTTAGCACGATCCCTATACCTCCCTTACCAAGGGTAGCGGGAAATAAAAATTACAAACGATAATAAAAAGAAATTAATTTAGTTTGACCGATAAATCAGTAAGATTTGTTAACTTTTAGTTTCAATCCCATGACTGTCGCTGTTTTGTTGCTCTACGTTTATTTGAAGCTTTTTACCTCTCGCTAAGAGAGGTATTGGATTAATGCTAAAAAATTTATATCCATATTTTAGTGAATAAGCACGTTTTAAGGTCCCTAGAATCCGATTATAACATTTTTGCAATGATGTTTGTGTGTGTGTGTGTGTGTGTGTGTGTGTGTGTGTGTGGATGTGTGTATGTATGTGGGTGTGGGTATGGATGTTGGAGGTACGATTTTTCAAATTCTATAAGACTAATGGCCTGTGTAACTACTGATTCCTCAATCTAACAGAAATGGGAAGAGCTGAATAGGTTCTGGTAACAATTGGATAATCGGAAGTAGTATTATTGTAACAATAATCTTCTAAATATAACGTGGCGTGTGACAAATCCCAAGCGTCGAAAATTGCATGTAACTTTTGCAAATTTGCCCTTTGGAGTCGGGTGAGCTCAGTTGCTTCTCACTTTAGTTGTCTCTGCGGTTGTAGCATATAAAATAATCATTCAGCGTGTGTTTGCTTCGTAAGCGTTAGAATTCCATTGGGGTGCACTTACACCCCACCTGTCTTAAAAAATCGACTTTACGTTTCAAGGTAATATATGTTTGTTTTAATTCGTATCGTTGTCTATAATAATAGTATTTCAATAAATAGCAAAATGAAAGACTACGAGTCAGAAATTCGCAAAATTATAGACGAAGCATTAGAACCCCCAACTAAAAAAACTAAGATGTGAAGATTATCCCTGTGCCCGTTATCGTAAAACAAAATAAGTTTGCGTAGCGATCAATAAATTTATTTGCCTGAATCAGTCGATAATATACTGTGACACTTTCATAAAAGTGGCAGAAGTTGATGACCAATATATTTTTACCTCTCGCTAAGAGAGGTATTGCATTCATGCTAAAAATCGCATATCCAGATTTTATTGAATAAACACGTTTTAAGGTCTCTACAATCCGATTTTAACATTTTTACGATGATGTCTGTGTGTGTGTGTGTGTGTGTGTGGATGTGTGTGTGTGTGTGTGTGTGTGTGTGTGTGTGTGTGTATGTGTGTATGTGTGTGGGATGTTGGAAGGACGGTTACTCAAAAACTATAAGACTTAAAATTTGTTTAACAACGTATTTCCCAATCGGACATTCATGGGAAGATCTGAAAAGGTTTTGGTAATAATTGGACAACCGGAAGTAGAAGATTCTTGAAAAAAAAATCGTCTAAATATTATTTTTTGAAAATTTTTCGTGGTAATATTAAAGAAAATTAAATTCTCTATCTGATACATTTAAATATTTTATTATATATTCCATAGATTTAGAGATAAAAGAAGTATAATATATAAAATAATCTGTTGTAATAAATTTGACAGCCGAAAGAATGCCATGAAAAATAGTTGATAATTTAAATTATTTGTAACTGACAGATAAATGTCAGTGTCAGAAATAATGAGTAATGAATTAAAAATGTACTTGGAGAATCCCTTAGTTCTTGATCTGTGACTATTATGGAGATGACAAGTCTAGGTTGAAGGACTTAAATTTGTTTCAAACATTATGGGACAATGTACACCAGTACTGTAGACTAGAGTAACTTTGAATTGCGAAAAAGCTATCAAATTCTTCTCAAGTAAGTTGTAAATATTGACAAAATCGGAGTGCAATCTATCCGTCACTTTATTAAAGGGAATTAAGGTTATTTAGATATAACAAGTATGAAAAAATAAAATGTAAAAGAAGATATATAAGAATAGATTCACAATTCAGATATATACATTTTAGACCGCCCAAAATTAATGTTTTTACTAGAAGAATATGAAGAGAAAGTAAACAAAGTTGTTCGAATTGAAAATTGCTGTTACCAGCCTAATATTTATATATGGTAAACTCTACTTTGTAATTTATTGTAACATAATTTATGGTAAAATATCTTCATGTTGAGACATGCTATTATTGAATAATAAAGAAGTTTATACGTCATAGATTTATATGAATATATTATTTGTATTTATAAAAATAATCTTTGCTTTATGCATACAGCCAGGTAAAATATACGGCGAGAGGTTATGTGCTGGCCACATCAGATTTTTTTCTTTTTATTTCCAATATATATTTTTTTTGCTATTACAATTTTCTAATACTTTATCTTTAGTGTTTTCGAGCTATTTAATTATTATTTTAATATTCTATATGCAATAACCTTTTTTGCAGCAACTTATGTTTTCTTTTAATCAATGAGAACTATTTTACCTCTCGCTAAGAGGAGGTATTGGATTCATGCTAAAAATCGTGGGACGTTGGAAGGACGATTACTCAAAAACTATAAGACTTTATATTTATTTAACTACGTATTTCCCAATCGGACATTCATGGGAAGATCTGAAAAGGTTTTGGTAACAATTGGACAACCGGATAGAAGATTGTATCTCATCGAAATAATGAGTAATGAAAGAAAAATGTACTTGGATAATCTCTTAATTCTTGATCTGTGACTATTATGGAGGTGACAAGTCTAGGTTGAAGGACTTAAATTTGTTTCAAACATTATGGGACAATGTACACCAACACTGTAGACTAGAGTAACATTGCACTGCGAAAAAGCTATAAAATTCTTCTCAAATAAGTTGTAACTATTGACAAAATTACACATCGATATAAGAATAATCGAAGTGCAATCTATCCATCACTTTATTAAAGGGAATTAATGTGTTATTTAGATACAACATGTATGAAAAAATAAAATGTAAAAGAAGATATGTAAGAATAGATGCACAATCCAGATATATACATTTTAGACCGCCCAAAATTAATGTTTTTACTAGAAGTATATGAAGAGAAAGTAAACAAGAACGTTGTTCGAATTGAAAATCTTTGTTACCAGCCTAAAATTTAAAATTTATGGTAAAATATCCTATAGATTTTGTAAATATATGTGAAAATTGTTTTATGTTGAGACATGCTCTTATTGAATAATATAGAAGTTTATATGTCATAGACTTATATGAATATATTATTTGTGTTTCTATAAATTTTCTTTGCTTTATGCATACAGCCAGGTAAAATATACGGCGAAAGGTTATGTGCTGGCCACATCATATTTTTATACAACTTGTTCCATAATTTACTTACATTCTACCTGCTGTTATAAGAATCTAATAGTATATTTCATCGCTAATTATATCCTTCTAACGTATCACGTTTTCTCTGTCCCTTCCGCCTTTCCTATATCTCAATACGTTCCGGTGCCCGGAGGCATCGCAGCAGGCGGGTTCCGGGTCGTGTTCCGGTGATTCCCGGCGTCGCTTATAAAAGAGCGTCCCGGAGTGTCGTCAGAGTCGTCGCGTGTCGCTTCCCATAAGGTATTCCCGGTAGGGGACCGGTATTGCTTGAATCCGGTTGTCTGCTAATCACAATAGAGAAGATATACATTGAAAATGAATACGTACGAGTTTATTGTACCACTAGGCTTTGAATTCATTCTAAAATATGTATTACATACAGATTATTTCTACGAGTGCAGTTGTTATTGTACCACTCAGAACCGTGAACGGTTTAGTTATTTATATACGAGCCTAAACTCATAATAGTTTGGCCAGTTTACATTTTCAACAAATTGTAAAACTTGGTTCGAAATAATGATGCACAAAATAAAATTTCTTATCTTTCTCTTTAATTTCTTGTCTTGCAAATTTCTTGTAGGTGTAATTATTGTCTTGTTAGCAAGGCTCGTGCTTATTTCTTGTTCTTGTTAGCAGAAGAAATCACCGAGCTCTTTAGTAGTGCCATCCAATAATTTGAACAAATTTATAAAGATTATTATTTCGCTGAAGTAACACTGTCTCAAACCCCACCTCCAGTACAGAAGAAAGTACTTTCAGCACTTAAATTTTGGTCAGATATTTAATAAACTAAATACAAAACAATTTCTTGCACATCCGCGAAAAAACTGTGGACCAAATCATGGGTGATAATATAGTTCGACCGGCATTTGAAGTATCATCTTGTAGTCCAAACTTAGCTTTTACCGAGACCCATTACTTTTAACACAATGAAAAAGTGGCTTAAGTAACAAAATAAAATTAGTTGTCAATACTTTTGACGTTAGATTATTCAGTATAGACAATTTAATTGATTTTTTTTAACTTACAAAGAAGATATGTTAGAATTAGAAATAATAAATATTTTAGATTTTATACCCTAAAAGTGCTCGAAACAGTACAAAAAGCGAGAAAATGATTTTTACGAAATGGAATGAAAAAAAAAATTATTACTCGATTTCGGGTATATCTAATGCCGGGGACACACCGTACTTTTAATGACCATTAGCTACATTCTTAATTGAAATTAATGGTCATTAGAAAAATACGTAGACACACGGGCGTTAGTTGAAATTTCCTGCACATGCGCAGATCGCAATGTTTGTTGACAGTTTTCACGTATTCTTGTGACAGTAGAGTAGGTTAATCAAGGTTAAGTGTATTTACATGTATTTAAATATGCCAAATAAGACGTCAAAAAGATATTCAAGTGGACTCCGGATCTAGAATATATATTGATTGTTATTTGAGAATCAAATATCGAAAATTTGAGAAACAAAAAAAAAATCTCACGTATATGCCGAAATGGCAATCGTTTTTAATGCATCTACCGATTGTCGAAAAAATCGACAAGAGCGAAATTCATGCATGCATTTCCTCATGTTTGTGTTGCATGTCCGTTAATGAGTCATTTTTCCCATTAATTTTGTAAAAGATTCTCTGCTCATTCTAAAATCTTGTTTAAATTTTTGATTATCATAAGTGGGTACTTCCTTTTATATAATTAAACAAATTACCAAAGTCCAAATGGTTCTGTTGATTTTTTTTCTATTTAAATACAGCAAAATGTATTCAATCATTCTTTATTTTTCTGAATGCGTCTATTTGATGAAGAGGGCATTTCAGACAAATTTCGCGACATTTCCATTACTACTCGATAATTTAAATTATTCACAATTTGTTGATTTAGAGAACTCATTTAAACAATTTCTAACCTCCAAGTTCCAATGCAAGTGACAACTGTCAGATTTCAATATTCTAGGCGATAAGACCCGAACGCTTCCGATCCTTCGTTTTAAAACTTCATCGGCACTTTTCTTCATTATGAAGTTTGAAATGACCAATACATAAATGTTCACATGACACATGACAACTAAATTAAGAATTAGCTGTTAATGTTCATTAACTTTCGCCGTGTGTCTCCGGCATAAAGCTGCTATGTCCTACGTTATAATAATGATAATAGCCCTTTATTTAACAATTATAGTATAATACAGAACATATTTAGATTATGTTTTATATGATAGGTACAAGAAACATTTAAAATATACTATGATTTGTAAATTTTTAAAACAATCCATTGTTGAACTGAGACTTTTCCTGTCTCTTTTCTTCTTCTTTTCCACATTATTCATACCACATTACGTAAATCTTGCTCCCATCTACGGCACGGTATGTCTCTACCTATTTTATGGCCGCGGAGTGTCCATTCTGTTATGTTATTTGCCCATCATTGATGGTTTCTCAATCCAGTAACGTGATCCTCCCACTTCTATTTTATTTTTTTCGAAGCTAGTAGTGCGTCTAGAGTTTTTGACTTATTACGAAGTTCTTCACTCGAAACTCTATTTTTACCTCTCGCTTAGAGAGGTATTCGATTCATGCTAAAAATCACATATCCAGATTTTAATGAATAAGCACGTTTTAAGAACCTTAAATACGATTTTAATATTTTTACGATGATGTCTGTGTGTGTGTGTGTGTGTGTGTGTGTGTGTGTGTGTGTGTGTGTGTGTGTGTGTGTGTGTGTGTGTGTGTGTGTGAGTGAATATGTGTGTGTATGTGTGGGAGTGTGGATGTTGGAAGGAAGATTTCTCAAAAACTAATACTTAATATCTGTTTAACTACGTATTTCTCTATCGGACATAACTGGGAAGAGACAAAAAGGTTTTGGTAATAATTGGACAACAGGAAGCAGAAAATTCTTTAAAACAAATCTTCTAAATGTTATTTTTTGAAAATTTTGGTTCTTGCTAGTATTAAAGAACACTAAATTCTCTATCTGATACATATAAATATTTTATTTTATCTTTTATAGATTTAGAAATATAATGTCTAGAATAAGTACATACATTTTATTATTTCTTATTGTATTAATAGTTAAATATTTAAAATTATAGGTATATTACATATACCCTTCAAAAATACTGTCAATCTCGACAATGAATTGGAAACATAAAAATTAAAGTAGTTGGACAAAATTTCTTTATAGAATGAATTTAAAATTAAAAAATCTAAATATAAAGAATAGATATAAGTAGAATTTTTGGTGTAGAGTGTTCTTGAGAGTGTAGGTATTCAAGAAATGTTAAATACAATAGGGCGCGAGCAGTCATGTGATTTTGTTGGCCTAGATAAGCAGATATGGTGGCCCGTGTCAGTATGGTAGCAGTACATAGATGTCAAATATCATAATTTTTCATTCTAAATTTAGTGATTTTCCAATTCAAAGTGGTTTATTTTCCTCGACAAGTAAATTCCACACATTAACTACGTGAATTTCGAAAATTTTGAAATTTTTTGAATGAAAATTTTTGACATTTGACATGTATGTACATAATTATTAATTGTCACGGGCCCCCATATTTGCTTGTGAAGGCCAACAATGTCACATGACTGCTCCCGCCCTATACTTATGTAACCAAAAACGGAAGTAGCGAGAGATATTGTGCTGGCCACAACAGATTTTTAAGTATGAAAAAGTAAATAAGAATATTTTTGTTAGAAATTGTTAGAATTGCTAGTAGTGTGTTTCATTACGGTGAATCATTGCGATTTGCCGCTTCTGTCGACCGCGAACAGTTGACATTACGGAAACCGTACTTCTTAACGCAAAGAAGAAAAAGAAGAAGAAGCATTCTTAAATTCTATTCCTTACAATATTTCAAACTAGCAGTATCATTTTGTACTTTTTGGTGGAGGAGCTTCCAAATTACAAATGTTTTCTACTTCTCCACGATAAATAAATATTCTCTGGTCCTATCCATCATATCGTGGGGCTTGCATGTTGGCAAGCAAATTTGGCTTGTCGGGTATAAAAGTTACGCTTACGCAGGTGTCCCGTGACAGACGAACAATGAAGTGCCACTTATCTAGATAAACAGTGGAGCCAGCCGAGCAATTACAAGCTCTAATCAATTTAGCTTCGTGCAGAACAGAGGACATCGCACGTGAAAGTATGAGCGATGACATGCTAACCTGTGGAAGAATAGAAATTATAGAATTGCCAGAGTTGGAATGGAAGAGCTACGTTAAAAATTTGGTATTTTTTGCAAAAAAAAGTAATTGGGTAACGTCCCTTGCTGTGGCAAAACCATCAAATTTGTTAAATTTTCGTTGACTTAGCATTATTTCACTATTTGACTAATCGTTTTATAAAACGACGACGGCCACTTTGCAAATTGAATATTTAGGCATTTCTGCTTTGTACCTCCCGCTACTCTTGGTAAGGGAGGTATAGGGATCGTGCTAAAAATCGCATATCGAGATTTTGGTTAATGACCCCGTTTTAAGGTCCCTAGAATCCATTTTTAACATTTTCACGATGATGTCTGTGTGTATGTATGTATGTGTGGATCCTGTATAGTGTATACACTAACTCAAATACTATCACTCAGAAAGTTTTGAAACTATGTATTTCTATCTTATTCTATTATGGAAATATCTGATTAGATTTTGCTGGCAATCGGATAACCGGAAATGGCAGTTTACTTGAAGCTCAAGATAGTTTTTCTTCAAAAAATACCTTTAAATGTAATTTTTTCTCAATTTGTTACTATAAAAATTAAAGATTATTTCATTTTCTACAAGTTTGCTGTAATACTTTTTCTATATATTGTATGGATAAATTTATGAAGTAATATAAAAATTATATACATAGGTAAATGGCGGGAGGTACTGTGTTGATCACATCAGATTTTTTAAATACAAAACTCACGCCTAGAAAAAACTGTAGAGTGCAAAGTTATACAGAATTAAAAGTTGTATACAAAATTGAAGACCTAAGTGGATGAAGATGATATGTAACATTTTGTATAAAATTGAGATTTTCACGTGAATGAAGGAGTTTTGTGCCATTGCTTCATACCACGTAAAAATCTCAATTTATACAAAATGTTACATATCACCTTCATCCACTTAGGTCTTCAATTGTTCTTGCATTTTTACCTTCCGTCACCTATAAGTAAGTAAGGAAGGTATTGGACTAGTTTACACCGTATGACCTTGACGTAGGCCAGACCTATATGTGACCTATATTAGGACAAAGTCAAAAAAATATCTTATTTACACCGCATACTTTAGAGCCTAGGATAGGTCGGATATAGGCAGAATATAGGTACTTGTACCATCTAGCGGTTTAATTTTAAGTTAAAAAACAATTCTTCCTTTTATCTTTTTATCACTCATGTTTATATACAAATTTTCACTACTTATTTAGGTACGTACTCTTACTAGCAAACAAAACTGTCATAATATGTGTAAATCAGTATCACTGTACTCAATATTACCGACATCTACTCTACCGTACAAACTTCGAACTATTTTACGTGTTAGCTGTTTACACCGCAATAAATACATTTAGACCGAGGCCTAGTATAGGTCAGGTCACATGAAATAGTGGTCTGACCTGAGCCAGGCCGCTCCATATTTTAAGTGTTTACACCAGGCGGCCCAAATACATTTAGGTCGAATTAGGGGGTATAGGTCGAATATAGGTCTACGGTGTAAACTAGGCCATTGTCTTTGGTCAAAAAATTCGATGGTGAGTTTTTAATGAATAAGCACTTTTAGAGTTCCTAAAATACGTATTTACTGTGTTTACGATGATGTCTGTGTATGTGTGTGCGTGTGTGTGTGTGTGTGTGTGTGTGTGTGTGTGTGTGTGTGTATGACAAAAATTTCTCGTACGATAACTCCAATACTGCAATTCCAAAAATTATAATTCTTTCATATTCGTCTTTCGTACGTCTATATATGAAGAGTTGATTAGATTTTGGTTATGATTGGCTAACCGGAAGTACCCGAAGATTTTAACATTTTTTATTGAAAAATTGTTTTTAAATATCATTTTTTGACCTTTATGTTATTATAAATAAAAGAATATGTTATTTTCTATTCGATTTAATTATATTATTTTTCTTCATATTCAATGAATTTAGAGATAAAGAATTATAAAAAATATATCTTGCAACCTAATGCTGCTAAAACCTGAACCATGGAAACAGTTAGAATATTAAAATATTAGTAATGCCAGACGTCAGTGTCAAATAAAACTTACTTAATAACTTTCTGAAATGATTTTACTGGAAATATAAAAATGTAAGATAATTTAAGATGGCAAAAACAAATCACATAAGGTAATACAACAGCCAATTCAGCACATTATTATGTTACAAATATGATGCTATATATGTTTTTATTTTTTACTTCTTAATTTACGAAACATACTGTTCATTTTAGGAGTAGTTCAGTTCAGTTAAATACGAGGTAAGATCAGTTCATTTCTTCCCTAAAAAGAAAACGCCCATAGAATAGTTTGCAAAAATATTTTTGTAGGGAATTTGTACAAAATACATAGAATTGACGGAAGGTATTGTGCTGGCCACATCAGATTTCTGTTTTAATTTATTCTTCATTTTAAAAAGAAATTTAAAAATTTCCGTTAATTAGTAGTAAATAGCCATGACTTTGTAGAAAACAATATTATTTTATTCATATTCTGTCAAAAATATTTTTTGTAAAAAGTAAATTAAATACGGAACATGTCATTATTGTGGTGGAAATAGTTATCGAAGAAACGGGATTTATTTTCTATAAATTAAGTTTTTTGTCTGAACCAATTTTTTGTGTCGAAGTATACAGGTGTTCAATTTAAGTGTTTCACTATTACTATCTTGAGAACCGTAAGAGATACGAAGTCGGTTAAATTATCAAACAATTTCTATATTATAAGACTATTAAAATGAGCATTACAAAAATTATTTTCAATCCGTGGTTCTCAAAATACAGAATTCAACTTTTTAATTTTAAATGCGACCCTACTTTTTTTATTCGCGTATTCGATTCAGCATTTTTTTCTGAATGATGTAAAATGTTTATACCCTTACATAACGAAAAAAAACGAGAAAAATGCAAAAGAAAAATTATTATTTTCATATTTATTTCTACATGTAATCAGAGTGCCATGACAAAAACTATTGAATATTTTGTTTTGTATCACATGTCAAAGTAGTTCGTTTATGAAGTTTCTTGTTTTCTTTTGTGTTAAAATGAATTTTACGCACGAAGAAAAAAATGATATGTACGTAGTTTTCATATTATCTCTGAAAAATACTGTTGCTGCAAAGAATATGTATACGGAATGTTCAGAAGGCTGGAATTATGTAAAAATCAGCATGGCAATAATTTTGAACAATTTTTATAATATTTTTTTAAAGTATCTAAATCGCCCAAACAATGATGAAAACAAAATATTCAATTGTTTTTGTCATCGCACTCTGATTACGTGTAGAAATAAATATGAATATATCGTTGTATTCAGAAAAAAATGCTGAATCGAATAGGCGAATAAAAAACTAGGTTCTCATTTAAAATTAAAAAGTTGAATTCTGTATTTTGAAAACCACTGGTTGAAAATAATTTTTGTATTTCTCATTTTAATAGTCTTATAATATAGAAATTGTTTGCTAATTTAACCGACTTCGTATCTCTTACGGTTTTCGAGATAGCAATAGTGAAACACTTAAATTGAACAACCTGTATATTCACCTGTATTAAGGCAACATCCACTGACAACGCTGAACCTAGTATCGTTGCATCCCTACAAAACAAAGCTTCTTGTACCAAAAGTTCTTTACATAATATGTTTGGATTGAAAAGAAACAATTGTTTGTTCGTGTGTTCCACACTGCCATCATATACCTTCATTAGTTTAATTATAAATGAAAATTGACATTAAATTTGAAATCCTGTATTTATCTCTTACCTACATATATGGCAATATATTATAATTTAAATTTTGTATTTTAATTATTATTAATTAGAAATACAGTTTCAGATTGAAATGATATGAAATATACTGCTAAATTAATATCGAGACTTGTAATGTTAATTGATGAGAAATAAAATATTATATGCTCAAAGTATGTGTAATGTTTGCTCTATTTAATTAATATTTTCTAATTACTACAATATTTGTTTTATTTTAATACTGTGAAAATGTAAACGTATACTTGTTTATTTAAAACTGGAAAATGTCTCGTATTTTCGTATTTATATACCTCCTCATAATTATATATTTTTATAGTAAATTACACATATTTGAATAAATAGTCGCTATTTTCTTGCTCGACGACACATCAAAAGGTTGAATTAAACTTCATATGAAAATACGTACGAGTATATGCGGCTGCAGTTCTGTTAATACTTAAATTTAATTCACTAAAGTTGAACATTTTGTACTCATATTTCATAATTAAATACTTTTTTTTCAACTAGGCATTAAAATATCAGATTTACAGCAGAGTCTGCCGAAGATGTAAATCTGTGTTTAGTGCCGTGTTGAACACACTATTCTTTGCCGATTTAAGAATTAGTATTAATTTGGAGATTATCTTCAATACCTATTTTGAAAGTTATAGCCATCAAGTTATGTTGCAATGCGTTTGTTGAACGGTTGCTATGCGTTTGTTGAGCGGTTATAGCAATGTTGTTAAATATTAGTAACAACTACATGTTACAGAATTGGGATGAATATGTAATTCTGAGAGAATTTTCAAGTTTTTTTAAGTAGAATGAATTCGGAATAATATATATTTTACTAATGTTCTATTGTTTTTTATACATACTAACAGGGCTATTCTGTAAGCATCGTTATGACATAACAATTCGTTAAAACGTTATATTGTTAAAATAATAACGAAAATCGTTTAATGGGCTTATTCTGTAAACATTATGAATTGTTATATCGTTATTATATCTATAATCGTTGTAGTGGTATTCTGTAAACAATAATGTAATTCTACATAACGAAAAAAATCTGTTGTGGCCAGCACAATACCTCTCGCCATTTTCATTTTATGTTGCATAGGGCGCGATTAGTCATGTGACATTGTTGGCCTTGGCAAGCAGATATGGAGGCCTGTGTTAGAATGACATCTAATAATAATGTACATATAGGTGTCAAGTATCATAATTTTTCATTTAAAACATCATGATTTTTCAAATCCATGTATATTATTTTCCTCGACAAGTATATTCCATACTATTGATGACAAATAAACATCAGAATATTTTTAAATTTTGAATGAAAAATCATGACAACTGTGACATCTAAGTAAATAACTACTAGCCGTCATTCCGACACGGATCCTCATATCTGCGTGCCAAAGCCAACACAGTCACATGACTGCTCGCGCCCTATTAGTAACGAACTTAACGTTTCTTGTACACATAATAATTGAAATTGTATCTTCTTACGTTCTATGAGGAATTTTGTCCTACTCTTCTAATATGTTCAAAATTCTTCAAATTCATTGACAGTATTAGCGGTATTTCTTAAGGATACATGTAATAAATAATACCTATAATTTAAATATATATTTAATTAATAATACAATAATGTATATTAAATGTACTCGTACCTCCCAGAAAAATCTGATTTTTGACACTGACATTTTGCATTTATTTGTCAATTATAAACATTTTCCGTCGACCGTTTATTAATAGGCTATCTTAATGTATAGAAAATCATTCATTAATGACCCGTATTAATGCATGATTTTTATTAATAAACGATTTATTGCGTGCGTTCACCACATGGAACACAGCATGTATTGCTAACGCTAAGTTGTATCAAAATGGTAGACAGAATAAAAAGTCATGCTTTTGACACTTACTAGCTAGGTATATTCACGTAGCATACCTTTAAAATGAATTTGAAAGAATAAAATTCCTCAAATAACATAAAAAACCAATTGTGTTGTCTAGCATTAAGTAAACTGAACGCATCCAATGAAAACAATTGATGACAAAACTTATTGATTTTCTTACGTAAAATTTGACGTTCGGTCAACCATTACTAACCTAAAAAAGTTTGTCATGGAATAAAATTAGATTTTCCATGTAAGTAAGATACGGTCAACGAAAAAATATTGTAACTAACACGTGTGTTAATTGGCGATTAATGATCTCAACAATTAACGCGTTCGCTACGCTCACGCGTTAAAATCATCTCGATCATTAATCGCCCTCATTAACACACTTGATAGTTAAATAACTATTAAATATCTTAACTGTTTTTTAGGCAACGAGTTTATTTTTGTACAACAGATTATTCTATATTATTATATACTATATCTTCAAACCTATACGAGATAATATATTAAAAAATTTAATGTGTCAGATTGAGAATTTAATTTTCTTTAATATTTCCAAGAACTTTTTTAAAAAAATAGTATTTAGAAGATTTTTTTTCAAGAATCTGCTACTTCCGGTTGTCCAATTGTTACCAAAACCTTTTCAGACCTTCCCGCGAATGTCCGATTGGGAAATACGTAGTTAAACAAATATTAAGTCTTATAGTTTTTGAGTAAGCGTCCTTCCAACATCCCACATACATACACACATACATCTACACACCCACACACAGACATCATCGTAAAATGTTAAAATCGGATTGTAGGGACCTTAAAACGTACTTATTCATTGAAATGTGGATATGTGATTTTTAGCATGAATCCAATAGCTCTCTTAGCGAGAGGTAAAAAGGGTAACGATATCGTTATTTTTTAACGATTGGAAAATCATTCGTTACATAAACGTTTTGTCAATTAGTCAGTATTTTTATTAATGTCAAAATAAAATTGCTATTATGTTGAATAGCTCACTATTCTCTTTTCGACTAGGTGTATAATAAAGTGCTCGCCATTTTACTTTTTACCTCTCGCTAAGAGAGGTATTGCATTCATGCTAAAAATCGCATATCCAGATTTTATTGAATAAGCACGTTTTAAGGTCCCTACAATCCAAATTTAACATTTTTACGATGATGTCTGTGTGTGTGTGTGTGTGTGTGTGTGTGTGTGTGTATGTGTGTGTGTGGGATGTTGGAAGGATGTTTACTCAAAAACAATAAGACTTTAAATTTTTTTAACTACGTATTTCCCAATCGGACATTCATGGGAAGATCTGAAAAGGTTTTGGTAACAATTGGACAACCGGAGGTAGAAGATTCTTGAAAAAAAATCTTCTAAATATTATTTTTTGAAAATTTTTCTTCATAATATTAAAGAAAAATAAATTCTCTTTCTGATACATTTAAATATTTTATTATATATTCTATAGATTTAGAGATAAAAGGAATATAATATATAAAATAATCTGTTGTAATTAATTTTACAACCGAAGGAATGCCATGAAAAATAGTTGAAAATTTAAATTATTTGTAACTGACAGATAAATGTCAGTGTCAGAAATCCGAAGACATTACTTAATGTATTAACAGTTAAATATTTAATATTATAGGTATATTACACATACCCTTCAGAAATACTGTTACTCCCGACAATGAATTGGAAACATCTCGACAAATTAGAAGAGTAAGACAAACTTTTTTCATAGAATGAATTTAAATTTTAAAAATCTAAATGTAAAGAATAGATATAAGCGAGAATACAGCTCGAAGGAAGACGTTATTTAAATATTATAAACACAAGATGAAAATGAAGATGGTCTCCACTCTACAACGTAAAATACAGAAAAATTGTATCTCATCGAAATAATGAGTAATGAAAGAAAAATGTACTTGGAAAATCTCTTAATTCTTGATCTGTGACTATTATGGAGGTGACAAGTCTAGGTTGAAGGACTTAAATTTGTTTCAAACATTATGGGACAATGTACATCAGCACTGTACACTAGAGTAACTTTGAACTTCGAAAAAGCTATCAAATTCTTCTCAAGTAAGTTGTAAATATTGACAAAATTACACATCGATATAAGAATAATCGGAGTATAATCTATCCGTCACTTTATTAAAGGAAATTAGTGTTATTTAGATATGTATGAAAAAATAAAATGTAAAAGAAGATATGTAAGAATAGATGCACAATCCAGATATGTATATACATTTTAGACCGCCCAAAATTAATGTTTTTACTAGAAGAATATGAAGAGAAAGTAAACAAGAAGGTTGTTCGAATTGAAAATCGCTGTTACCAGCCTAATATTTATATATGGTAAACTAAGTTTATACGTTATAGATTTATATGAATATATAATTTGTATTTCTAAAAATATTCTTTGCTTTATGCATACAGCCAGGTAAAATATACGGCGAGAGGTTATGTGCTGGTCACATCAGATTTTTAATAATGTAACATATGGATTATTTTACATGATTGTAAAGCAAATTTGATGTACTTTCCAAATTTGTAAAAAAATATAGTATGTTCCATTTGAAATTTCAAAGTTGATATTTATTACTAATAAACCGGAAGTGGTATCATGAATGTACATCCGTCATCAAGTAGCTTACATGTTGCTGTATAAATCATGTTATATGAAAGAAATTACGAACTTAATAAATATGCAAGATATTTGCTGGGTCCATTAAAATATAACACCCTGTATAGTACATTAATACATTGTATCAAACAGTACGCTTATAGATCTTCTAAACGACGTGTTTGCAGTGATTTTATAGACATATAACAACACAGAAATAGAAAAACATATTTTTTCTCATTATCCAGTTATATGTTTTCGAAAATTTTAATCATAGTACCATCTTATAAAACCGTAAATAATGTAAGGAGCAACAAATTTCTGTTTTTTTTTTGTTCCAGTATTTTCTTTAACAGTTTTCGTGCCTCCTGAAATGATTGCTTTTTTGACTTGTGTGGTGTCTAAAATAGATGATTCAAATATTGGACGTCTTATAAGTATAAGTATATAATAGATTTCAAGGCGCGATGTCTTCAAGCTACCGTTTTTAATTAAATTTTGTTTGGCTTTTCAGGTTAGATTTTATTTGTTCTGGTATATAAAAATAGAACGTTTTATTAGCCGATTACTCAACGATCTCCTTTGTGTGAAAAAATTACATTGATTTAACATTTTTTCTAACCGTGATACTTCATTTTCCATTGCTTTAATACATTCTAATAAAGCATCGGGGAAAATATGTAACAAACAGTAAATTAGTTGGCAGAAATAAATTCACGATAATATCATAATCTGCAGCATCGAATTGTGGATGTAGAAATGACATCAGGTTAGCATTTACCAGCATCCAAATACAATGAAAATTTCCATAATGAGTGGGTGGCCTTTAGAGCATGACATCTGTAAATCGCCTAATGTTTTTAATTCATCAAAGCCAGCTAGACACCACACAAACATTTGTGCATGTTCCATGTCAAAGTGTATTAACACGCAATGCTAAACGAATTAACATGGATCCGTTTGATTCGCATCGCATTGAACGATGCTCTTTGCGTTGTCATTTGTT
Source organism: Harpalus rufipes (assembly GCA_951394225.1). NCBI lineage: Eukaryota > Metazoa > Arthropoda > Insecta > Coleoptera > Carabidae > Harpalus > Harpalus rufipes. Next base: position 12,084,129 of record OX596288.1, on the reverse strand, counting down.
CGAACAAGAGATGCCATTTGTCACGTGACCAGCAAACAAAAGCGAGCGTATAGTCTACGTTTTCTATATCGGCATTAATTGATAGAGACAATGGTCTAGTCAATTGGCACCCTGGATAAGTAGTCTTATTGAGAACTGTCAAGGTGCGACACAACAATTTGCGGCGGTAATCAGAACTTCTCGGAAGAGTACTACTTGTTGTCTTTACTTTAATATTTTTTTTTTCTAGCGTATAAGAAACTTTTATGTATCTGTGAACATATTAAAAAATCTGTTGTGGCCAGGGCAATTTTGAAATTTCATTTTGTGTTGCATAGAGCGCGAGCAGTCATGTCACTTTGTTGACCTTGGCTAGCAGATATGGGGGGCCGTGTCAGAGTGACAGCTAGTAATAATGTATATAGGTGTCAAGTATCATAATTTTTCATTCAAAATATCATGATTTTCTATCCATCAGAATATTTTGAAATATTGAATGACAAATTATGACATATGACAATTGTGACTTCTATGTCATTCTGACACGGATCCCGATATCTGCTTGCCAAGGCCAACAAATTCATATGACTGCTCGCGCCCTATAAGTAATGAATTTAACATTTTTTGTACACACAAATAATTGAAATTGTATCTCTTCTTTCGTTCTATGAGGAATTTTGTCCTACTCTTCTAATGTGTTCAAAATTCTTCAAATTCATTGATGGTATTAGCAGTATTTCTTAAGAATATATGTAATATTAATATACCTAATTAATAATACAAGAAGATATAATAAATGTACACGTACCTCCCAGAAAAATCTTCCAGTAATGTTAGTAAAACTGCTGATTTTTGGCACTGACATAATGCATGTATCTGTCAATTATAAACATTTAAATATCTCAACTGTTTTTTGGGCAACGAGATTTATTACAACAGATTATTCTGTATTATTATATACTATATCTCTAAACCTATAGGAGATATAATAAAAAAATTAAATGTATCAGATTGAGAATTTAATTATCTTTATTATTTGAGTAACATAAATTTTCAAAAACAGTATTTAGAATTTTTTTTTTAGAAACTACCACTTCCGGTTGTCCAATTGTTACCAGGATCTATTCAACTCTTCCCATTACTGTTAGATTGAGGAATCCGTTGTTTCACAGATCTTTAGTCTTATAGAATTTGAGAAATCGTATCTACAACATCTTAACACACACACATACACACACACATTCATACACACACACACACACACACACACACACACACACACACACAGACATCATCGTAAAAATGTTATAATCGGATTCTAAGACCTTAAAACGTGCCTATTCACTAAAATCTGGATATGCGACCTTTTAGCATGAATCCAATAGCTCTCTTAGCGAGAGGTAAAAATAAATAAAAAAAAAACTTCCAAACCCCTATTGAAACAGGTGTGTTCATTTCTATTAAATTGTGTCCAATTGTACCTAATAGTATATTATGTTATTAGGAGTAGAAAGTGGTCTTTTTGTGTTGAACCCAGCTATTGCGGCCGAGGCGCTAGCCGAGGCCAGGCAAGCTGGGTAAAACACAAAAAGGGCGTTCTTCTCCGAATAACATATACTATTTTTTCTTCAAGTGTTTCAAAGAAAACTGGGGATTTTTATATTTTTCTGGAATTAGAGTTTGCAATTTCAACCATAGTTGGCTGTGTACACTACAAAACACAAACGATACAACTGTCAAATGACAATTTTTCAATATGGTGTGTGTTGCTGTGACGACTGCTGCCGCCAGCGGTGAACTAAGAAGCTAACATATTTTTACTAGTACAATAATGAACAACATTGTTGTACTAGTAATAAAATGAATATCTTCTATAGTGAGTGTATAGTAGCATAATATGAATATTATTGTACACTTGAAGAAAAAAATATTTTTTATCATAGATATGATTCGGTTAGTTAACTTGGTTGGTGAAATGTGGAGTTAATTTATACCTAAGTATAAATTTCATTTTTTGGTTAGCTACCCCGACATTTATCCTTACTTTGGTGAAAACGGCCCTTAAACTGTGAAACATAAGTCTCCATACATTTATTACCTCCAATAATGCGCCGGGAGCTTGTCGTATAGCATTTAAAAATCGAAAATGTTCTAGTACACTTAATTTCATTTCGCGTGTTTACATATGTTTACAGTGGCATACTCTCAACAGTACTCTTTCGAGAACAGCTGGTGAAACTATCTATCGGTAGTGTCAGTTCTCAATAGAATCAAGCTAGGTTGAGTACAATTAGCACTTGGATGGGTAATAGGATAACCATCTAAGAACACGGTGTGGTATTGGATAGTTAATTATTTATGGTTGAAATGAGTAAAGCTTCACTTCACTGGTTTTAAAGCAGACGCGGAGAGAGCACCACAGGTGTTATTTTTTGTGTTATATGAAAATTGGAAATAATTTTGAAGTTTGGCGTCGGTCAAATTTTTAATTCATAGTGTTTGAATAGAAAATCTTGTTTGTATCACTTGCACTTTCCTCCCCATGTTACCAAATAATCGAGGTGGGGAAAACAGCATAAAACACCCTACAAAAATATTCTTTTTGCCGTGGTCAGTCCCTTCTATTTTTCCTTCATCCCTTAATCTGACGCACTTTATTCCGGCATTTCATTTTCTTGCCAGTAAACCCCCTACATCATCTTTCATCCCTATTGTTCGGGCTTGACCCGTTCATAACGGGGTGAGAAGTATTGTTCCACAGCAATTACCACATGAGAACTGATTAGCAAACCGTCTGATATATTACCATCACATTTAGGGGATTTGAATCGTTTATGGGTAGAGAGTAAATGTTAGCAATATAGAGTATAAAACAAAACGGCCTTAACCCTCATTTGATCACACTCAAGTACAACGTAGGCCAGTAGGCAGCATAATATTTTTCAGATAAAATGGCCACATTGCCATGTAACGATTCTGCAATGGGGTCTTCCACCATTGTTACAAATTAAAACATGAATCATTTATATTAAAACGACTATTTTTGTTCGGAATTAATGCCGTCATATTGGCATGGTTTTGTTATAGGGATCAAATAGGGATTTAATTTTCTAGTTTGTTACAAAGTGGAGTATGGCAGAACTTTGTCATGCATAATGAAAGTAAATTGCTTTTTAAGGCCCTTTTCATAATCAAATTTAAGTCTATTTTATAATTAAATTAAAAATTATTTCTACGTTGTGCATTCAGAGCTGTTTTCTTATATGTTAATTGTTTAATCAATGAATGTATTAATTGTTGTAATCAATTTTTATTATTATTGAAAATTGTATGTGTAATAAATTTGTTGCTCGCTAATATGTTGTGAGAACTATCAAATATAAAATTTTCTTCTATAGAAGTACTTAAAAACTTACTAATTTAATATATACGTTACATTTTCAGCAAAAGGTTCTGTATTGATATAGTGAGAATATAATTCCTTAGTCACGTGACATGTTTTCTGCCAATCAACATTCAGAATCTCCCTAGCTACGCGTTTATCACAGCGATGATAAAAAACAAAGAAATAAATACCGTATTTATAGTCGTTACTAAGGGATTTCTTTTCCTTATTTATGACATTGACAGTTAATTTTGAGTATAAAAATAAATAATAACAATAATTCAAACTCCGAAATATTAAATAAAACTCGTGAGTACCATGTTTTAATACAATATGAATATGTATATCAAAAGTTAGGTTAGGTTAGATTGCAAAAATTCATTATATTCTCTCATTAAATATAAGCTCGTGATATGATTAATAATCGAAGATATTGCTCGTGAAACCGAAGCAGCACATTTCAACTCGTCCTTCGGACTCGTGAAATCTGCAGCTCAGTTTTACTCGAGAATATCATCGATGATAATCATATCACTTGTTATATTACGTATGAAAATAATAAACAGCAGACGCTCGTCATCAAGCTGAAGTCTACATAGAAAGTAGCCATTTGCGCTCTCTTTTGTCAACGCAAAATGTCACTTTGTCGCTCTAACGCGACAAAGTAGAAAAAACGCTCGCTGTCCAAATTTCTAACTATACACAATGTTGAGAAATGTCACGTCTGAATGGAAACGTTTAGTCAGGAACTAATGGCACTGTAATGACACATTTACCGCCTTTACATATCAATCTGACATATAACTGCTTTGTCGGTATGTTACATAACCAAAAAAAATGCCGCACTATTGTAAAAAAATAAAATAGGGCATTCATTTACAAAAACGAAAGTATAAAATGTTTAGATTAGATTGAAGCAATAGGTCAAGAAGAATGGGAAATAACGATAAATTAAAATTAAATATAAAAGACGTTTTTCCTTTATATTAATCCTTATTAATTGAGTAGTAGTGTAAGTACAAAGTGTACATTTTATTATTTTTTGTTATGGTAACGACAGGAGCGCGGCAACAATCTCTCAATCGACAATGTTTTATTTTGCGCTCTTAATACACAAATAGCTATTTAAAATGTGGGTGTTATTTATTTTAAAAAAAGAAAAGAAAATGCTAGTATTAGGAAACGCATATATTAATGATATTTACAATTATATTGATTTTCGTTGGCACTACTGATTATTTCAATTAATTTTATATTCCGTAAAATTAATAAGAATTGACTTAAAAATAATTGTAAATTTTATTAATATATGTTTCTTAATATCAGTATTTTTTTTTCTTTTTACCTTCCGTCATCTTTAGGTAAGGAAGGTATTGTCTGGTCAAAAAATTCAATGATGAGTTTTTACTGAATAAACATGTTTTAGGGTCCCTATAATACGATTTTACCATTTTTACAATGATGTCTGTATGTATGTATGTGTGTGTGTCTGTGTGTATGTCTGTGTGTGTGTCTGTGTGTGTGTGACAAAAGTTCCGGATCCAATAACTTCAATACCACGATTCCAAAAATTATAATTTTTTCGTATTCCTCAAGTTTACACCCAGTAAAACAAGTGATTAGATTTTGGTTATAAATGGTGAACCGGAAGTAGCCCCATTTGAAAATTTAACAGTTAAATTTGATTTATTGACATTTAATATTATTATAACTTAAAGAATATATTATTCTCTATACGATTTGATTACATTTTATACTTCATATTCAATAGATACAGAGTTAAAGAATTTTAAAGAAATTAAATTATATAATTCAGCCAGCTATGCTAAACATGGAAACTGATAATATATTCATATAATTCAAATTGACAGATGTCAGTATGAGTAAAAAGTAAATTAATGTGGCAGAGATGAAGATGTTGAAGTAGATGTTGGTGAAGTCACGGAAAGATACGGTAATAAAATAACTCTAGTGTTACAATTTTCTAGAAAGATACAAGAAAGACGATTACATTGGTTTGAACATGTCATGAGGAGAAATGAAGAATTATATTTGAACAAGAATGAGTAGTTTAGAAATGGGAGGTTGAAGAAGCAGAGAAAGACTAAAGATAAGATGGAAGGACTGTATTGTGGAAGACTTAAGAGAAAAATAACCGAATGAGAACGACACGCAAAAATATCGACTCCTAACGAATGGGAAAAGCTAAAGAGGAAGAAGATGTCAGTGTCAAGTGTAATTTGAATAGTTTGTTTATGAAACAATTTTACTGGAAATTTAGAATCTTTGCCAAGAAAAAATATTAATGGAATTTATACATTATACACTGGTTGACGGAAGGTATTGTGCTGGCCACAACAGATTTTTTTTTAAATAAATACCACCCAATAATTTCTACAAGTTACAATTCGTTTTATAAGGTTCTTTCAGGCTGATGAAGTGGGTATTCTGCTTATCAATTTTCACTATATGAGAATTTTAGCACAGAGTTTTTCTTTTTCCGTATTCGTTTAATAGCGGGTCCGCTTAATATTGATATGTTTAATAGGAAAACCAATATAAAAATGCCGATTCCCGTAATATTGTCTAGTTAATAGTGATGTCCGCTTATTGTAGGTGTCTGTTAAGAGAGATATTACTCTAATGGAATACGGTATAACTTAACATGTTATTCTGGAGTATCATTTAAGAAATGATGCGATACTTGTAATTCTGGCTCTGATGATGACGATAAAGATTCATGCCGACTATATACCTATGCTGAAAATGTACTTTTGCTCTTCATACTAATAACTATGTAATATCATCTTCGCTGTTCATCGTTCAACAAAGAGACTTCTCTCTCTATCTCTCTTCTCTTTTCTCTCGTCGCTGTCATTTGTTGATGGATCGGTGTGTGCAAACACCGACGTCACGGAATTGCGTTTGTTTCAATTTCGATTATTCGTGCTTTGCTCCATTTCTCTCACTGTTTGGAGTGAACAAACAGGAAAGACAAGGACATCGATACACGCTAATGTTATTGAAGGAACTGTGGTTAATATTTTAGAGGAAGTTTTGTGTCAAGTTTGTTCTGGTCGAAGTTAAGGGATACAAAAATAATTTTCATTAGGGTCGTGTGAGAAAATTACTATACAGGGTAACAATAAATTACGTAGCAATTTTTTTTAAAGCTGTGTGAATAAGACGGTTTTGTATGGAATGGTAATATTCATTCTTTTTGTAACCATGGTGACAATTGTTCTCGTAGTTGTTTATATTTTCACATTTCTTTATTTGGACGCCATGGGGAAAGTTTCAAGCAGTCGCAGTGCAATTATTGAAGTTTTTAAAGGGGAAAACGCCAATGCGATATTGTATAAATCCTCAGTGTTCCTCACCAGATAGTTTTTAAGACTGTGAAGCGGTTTCAGGAGCTTGCATATAATAGTTTGACCGCTCATGAGTGGAAGAAATCGAACTGTAAGAATCCGTAGGTATTGGGACATAATTCGGAAGAGAATTCAGCGAAAACCGAGAACTTCTATGAGAAATAGCAAAAGAGATAGGTATTAATCGCGAAACAAGCTGTTTAATTGCAAAAATGATCTTCAGCTAATTCCATACACGCTGCGAAGAGATATAAACAGTTTAAAAAAAATCTGATGTGGCCAGCACAATACCTTTCGTCAATCCTGTGTATAATGTATAAATTCCATACATAAATTTTCTTGCAAAATATTCTATATTTCCAGTAAAATTATTTCATAAACAAACTATGCAAATTGCACTTGATACTGACTTCTTCTTCTTCAGCTTTTCCCATTCGTTAATGGTCGCTGTTTTATTTTCTTCTTCCACTCATTTCTGTTTTGCGTGTCGTCCTCATTTAGTTAATTTTCTCTCAAGTTTTTCGCAATACAGTCCTTCCATGTTATATTTGGTCGTCCTTTGTTTCTTCAACCTTGTATTACTAAGCTATTCATTCTTCTTCCAATATATTCTTCATTTCTTCTCATGACATGTTCAAACCAATGTAATCGTCTCTCTTGTTGTGCTTATATCTTTCTGTAAACTTCTCTGCCACATTCATTTACTTTTCATTGATATTGACATCTGTCAATTTGAATTATCTGAATATATTAGCGGTTACTATGGTTAGCATAGCTGCCTGATTTATGAAATTTAATATCTTTATAATTCTTTAACTCTACAATGTATTGAATATGAAGTATAAAATGCAATCAAATCGTAAAGGGAATAATAAGTATATTCTTTAAGTTATAATATCGTTAAATGTCAATAACTGATATTTAACTGCGTTTTTCAAGAAAAACTGTTAAAATCTTCAAATGAGGGTACTTCCGGTTGACCAATTATGATCAAAATCTACGTAAGAATTGTAATTTTTGAAATTCTAGTATTGGAGATATCGCGGCCGAAACCGCGGTCACATACACACACACACGCACACACACACACACACACACTTCTTCGTAAAAATAATAAAATCGTATTGTACGGACCCTAAAATTTCTTCTTCTGGATGTAAACTTGAGAAATTCGAAATAAAATATAATTTTTGGAATCGTGGTAGGGGTTATGCGATCCGAAACTTTCGTCTCATACACACACACACATACACACACACACATACACACACACATACACACACACACACACACACACACACACACACACACACAGACACACATACATACACACACACACACAGACACACATACATACAGAAATCATCGTATAAATGGCAAAATCGTATTATATGGACCCTAAAACAGCCACGAAAATACATAATAATTTACGCAACAACAACGAATATGACAGTGGCCCGCAGATGGCGGACGAAACGCGATCTACGTCATGGCCATACCGTAAGTATATAGATACCCTAATGGGAAATAAGATCGTAGCGCCAAAGTGGCTTTTAAAGGAACTAATGTTAACGGGATAATTTGACATTTACTAATTATATTTATGCATTAAGTGTATAATAATAAGAGATATTACATATGTAAACGTAAATATTATAAACATAATACATAACAATTGTGTTTATACAATCAAGAAAATGTCACGTGTGTAACTTATCCCATCAACTATAGTTCCGCAAAATACCACCAGATGTCATATTGCTTATTTCCCATCGCCTATACCGTTCTAATTTAAAGTTATAATGTCCACTATAGATATCAGTTCCATCGACTATATCATTCGGTTTCACTACCTAGCTAATATAAATTAACTAAATGACGTCATCACATTGGAATGCCATTTTTAAAGAAATTTTATTTTAATTGTAATTGTTGTATATGTTAATGTATTTATTTAATATTAACTTTGTGTTAATAATCATTAAAACAGAATAGTGATATATTATTTTTGGCTCTATAATTTATTATTACCCTGTATTGTTGGTTTATTTGTAATGAAGTAGAGAGAGAGAATCCTTGTTATCTCATATATAGTATTTATTCGGTTCGGAAGGGAGCAGTAACGTAGCCATACATTGCTTATATTGCGTGTAACTCGGTTCTTATAGTCGTAGCATAACTTGGTCCTGACACGGCGACGTTCCGGTATACCGCAACACTCTGTTTACAGGCTGCGGCCGGCTGCTGTAAAACCTCGATAATTTAATTAGAAACGCCGTTGGATACAGGCTATAAGCCGCCTACAAAAGGGTTTCATTATACGGCCATACGGACCAGCGATGTGATTTCAGATAGAATGAAAATGAGATTCGAAGAGGACGATATTGTAAGCCGAAAACATGATATTGTATCACGCCCCGATAACACTATTTTACACGTCCTTCTAATTTCTTCATCGAATAGTAAATTTCTACTTGCTTTATTGATCATAGGGTCATTTCACAAATTTCAAATATGGGCTAAAATGAAAGTAAACATAAAAAATCTGTTGTGGCCAGCACAATACCTTCCGTCAATCCTGTGTATTATGTATAAATTCCATACATAATTTTTTTTGCAAAAGATTCTAAATTTCCAGTAAAATTATTTCATAAACAAACTATGCAAATTGCACTTGGCACTGACATCTTTTTCTTCTTCTTTAGCTTTTCCCATTCGTTAGGGGTCGTTATTTTTTATTTTCTTCCCCACTCATTTCTGTTTTACGTGTCGTTCTCATTCAGTTCGTTTTCTCTCAAGTCTTCCGCAATACAGTCCTTCCATCTTATCTTTGGTCTTCCTCTGTTACTTCAACCTTCTATTACTAAGCTAATCATTCTTCATCCAATATACTCTTCATTTCTCTTCATGACATTTTCAAACCAATGTAATCATCACGCTTGTATCTTTCTAGAAACTTGTAACACTAGAGTTATTTCCTTACCTATCTTTCCGTGTCTTCCCCAACATCTACTTCAACATCCTCATCTCTGCCACATTAATTTAGTTTTTATTTATACTGACTGAGTAGTTTTCATGTTTAACATAGCTGGCTGATTTATAAAATTTAATATCTTTATAATTCTTTAACTCTATATCTATTGAATATGAAGTATAAAATGCAATCAAATCGTATAGAGAATAATATATTCTTTAAGTTATAACGTTAAATGTCAATAAATCAAATTTAATTGTTAAATCTTCAAATGATGCTACTTCCGGTTCACCAATTACAATCAGAATCTAATCAGTTGTTCTTCTGGATGTAAACTTGAGGAATACAAAAAAATTATAATTTTTGGAATGGTGGTATAGAAGTTATGCGATCCGAAACTTTTGTCACACACACACACACAGACACACACACAAACATACATACAGACATCATCGTAAAAATGGTAAAATAGTATTGTAGGGACCCTAAAACATGCTTATTCACTAAAAACTCATCATTGAATTTTTAGTAAATAAGTACGTTTTAGGGTCCATATAATACGATTTTACCATTTTTACGATGATGTCTGCATGTATGTATGTGTGTGTGTGACGAAAGTTTCGGATCTCATAACTTCAATACCACGATTCCAAAAGTTATGATTTTTTCATATTTCTCAAGTTTACATCCAGAAGAACAAGTGATTAGATTTTGGTTATAAATGGTCAAGTACCCTCATTTGAAGATTTTAACAATTTTTCTTGAAAACCGCAGTTAAATATCATTTTTTGACATTTAACGTTATTATAACTTGAAGAATATATTATTCTCTATACGATTTGATCGCATTTTATACTTCATCTTCAATAGATATAGAGTTAAAAAATTATAAAGATATTAAATTTCATAAATTAGCCAGATATGGTAACCATGGAAAGTGCTAATATATTCAGATAATTCAAATTGACAGATGTCAGTATCAATAGGTGCGTTCAGTGAAGTAAGCAGTTCAAGCAAATGCTAAGTAAGCAAACGAGACTTGTTGCTTCGACCACTAAAAGATTTGCTAGCTATATGACGAACTGATAGTCACAAATGCCATCGAGAAAGTTACACAGTTGTCAAATATAACATGTGTATCTCTCATATCCCTACAAGGTTTCAAAATTTTCTGATCGATAGTATTTGAGTTAGAGCGTGAACAGGATCCACACACACACACACACACACACACACACACACATATATATATATATATATATATATATATATATATATATATATATATATATATATATATATACACCCACACACACACATACACCTACACACATACAGTTACACACACACATATATACACAAACATCATCGTGAAAATGTTAAAATTGGATGGGACCTTAAAACGTGTTCATTTATCAAAATCTCGATATGCGATTTTTAGCACCGTGCATTTTGCTCTAGACTTTAATTTTACGTTTCTAAATATTTATAGATTTGTTAACACTGTATAAGTACTATCGTCATTATAGAAAATTGCAAAATAAAGTAGATTAACACATCGAAAAATGTTTAATAAATCATCATTTTATATTTATCTATTTTGTATGTGTATCTATTTTTATTTAAATTGTTTGGTGATGGTGATGTCTTTATGTATGTTGACACGCAGGTAATGTGACAAGTATTGTGTAAGTCCCACTAAAGTCTGCGTATAGCACCACATCAACTATCTCTCGAAATCAATAAAAGCCGACGTGTTTACATGCGAGTGTCAAGTGTTGCGCTCTCAATATCTGATACGCGAACGCAAACATTCGATATTCTATTATTTGATATCGCCATGTTGTTGCTATCGAAAACGCGGATAAAAAAACAAAATAACGACGTGCAACCCATTTACAGATGTTTACGTTGATTTTATTTCCGGTTACGCGACATTCGAATTGACTACGTGTCCTACATGTAGGTAATTGTTGCTATTATTTCCCACGCTGTTGATCTACCAACTATCAACAAAAGAAATGTTGTCAATGAAATTTAATGAAACCTGAGAAAAGCTGCTTTTCTAACAATTTCATGAATTCGATCTAAAATATCTAACAATACAATAAAATTCTAGGCTGTAATTCGAAATTGGAAACAATATAAAGTTTGATAGGTATATCGTATATCTTTCAAATATAAAGTATCACTACTAATGTCTTAAATCGATAAAATTTCGAAAAATAAACTGACTGTATCTCCATAAGTACATAGAAAAGTAAGTAACTATAAGGATACAATCTAATCACACCTGCATATACTCGTAGATCTAAACTTGAGGAATACGAAAAAATTATCTTGGTATTGGAGTTACGCGATCCGAAACGATCATCACATCGATTTTTTTAACCAAAGACTTCCTTACCTAAAGGTGACGGAAGGTAAAAATACCCCTTATTTTTCTTTTTTTTTTACACTAGAACAATAGTTATAAACAATAGAAGTTTCCCGCCGTTGAAAACACCCATCACCACTTCGTGACGTCAGACCTTTGGGTTATCCAGTAGTTATGTTATAATTTAATTTGCATGTAAATTTTGACAGTTTGTAAAAACATTGTGCATTTTATATACATATAAATAGTATACCTATAAAAGAACATATATAAATATGGAAAATGTAAGTAGTAATACTTTTAGTTCGAAAACTAAGCTATCGACCAACTGAGACGCTAATGAATACAGAATTTTTAAATTAAAATTAAATTTATTTTTTATTGTAATTAGTACCTATTTGCAGTTTTGTAACTAATATTAGGTACTAGTATTTCAAGCTAACCAGTGATGTATAATTTTTATTCATTAGCATTTTATGAAAATAGCATATAAAATTGAAACTAAAATTTTAAGTGAAAATTACATACAATGAAAAATACAAATATTTATTACGTAGTGTTTCTGGCTTTATTATAATGCATACAATACTTGTAATATTTTTATGTTGATTACAATAAAGGAAATTTACAGTCCAAAAACATTGATTACAACAATGAATCCAAAGTCCAACAAAGGAAATTCCATCAATATTTCAAAACTAGCGTTTAGCGTAGAATAAAAAAATCTGTTGTGGCCATCACAATACCTCTCGCACCCTTTCCATTGTGGTAGGTATATATAAGTATTGTATTTAACATTTCTTGTACATACAAAAAAAAATACACCTAATCTTTATATTTACGTATTATCTATAATTTTAAATTCAATTACAATAACAATTAACAAGTGATAAATAAATAAGTGATATTGGCAATAAAACTAATTCATCGAACGAATTGTGTTGTTCTTACGCAAAGTAAATATTTTCTTCTGGGTCTGGAGGATGTGAGTTGTTCTTTGAGCTGTGTAACCCTCTTAAGTGGAAAATGAATCGCTGGCGTTAAAGGTTTTTCCAGGCATGTTTCGTCTTGGAAACTTCCATAAACTCCCAACTTTCCGAATGACCACCTGGAGTTGGAGCCTCAAAGAGATTTCTCGGATACGCGCAGCTTTTGTTTTATTCAATTTCGCGGCACGGAGCTCTGGGTTTTTTTTAATGAAGTGTGTTGCATGTTTATGGTAATTTTATTCCCGTTGCGCACGATTGAGCACCCATGTTTAATGCATTGCCATCTCTCTGCGTACATTGTAACCCTAACGCACGCATTCTTTTTCTTTCTTCTTGCTTTCCAGCGTTTCGTCACCCACTACAAGAATTATTGTCCATAAAACTGGGGTTAATACTGCCTATATACACCAGGCGAAAACATACAGGAAATGAACATACTGGTTATACATATACACTTTTCACCAGACGGCTTTCATATCTCATATTTCATTTATATGTTCAAATTAACATTCTTTAAAGTTTTATATGACAGCTTGCCAATATTTTGTACAAATTCATGCTGTTTAAATATAGCAAATATTTTCAAATATATCAGAACATAATTAACACATAATATTGGTAATATTTATTATGTATAGAATTTGTACTGTAAATATCTGATTTATTTTTCGTACAAAAGTAATTTCTAAGGTTTACAATTTTAAATTCTTGCATCTCTTTTATTTAGAAACCCGTCCGTCGCTATTTGGTTCGTTCTAATGCGTATTTTAAATATATTTCTTCGCGATCGTCCAGAAAATGAGCTGTTTCTGATTACTTTACAGACCCGAAAATCTTTCTTTACTGAATTAGCTTGAATAATTGTCTATAAGGGATCGGTAATATATTTTTTGTACTCATACATTGAAATGTGTTGTTTCGCGTCGCCTAAGCAACGTCCGAAACGTCAATTTTCTTGGTATTCACCAGATAAGTGACCGGGAAATTTTGAAAAAAATACTCCTATTTCTAAAGCATTTCTTAACCCTTGTCTTCCCAAAATAGGGTCAAAACTGACCCGATTATGGGTTTTTTGTTCATAATTCTCATGATAGATATATTATAAACAATTCCTCTTGAGAATTCTCCTAAAATACGTTAATAATTTGTTACATTTAATGTTCGTTAATAGAAGTTTAAGAAGTATTAAGTTTTATAACATGTCTTTTAATTTGGGATTACGATGGACCGATTTTGGTTTTCAATGTGAAGAATTAGAATTAATAATAACAAAAAAAAGTAATAAAGGAAATAATTTGTTTATATTGATCAAGATGAAAATGGAGAGTAAATTTTTAAATATATTGTTTACTTGATTTCATTATAAATATTTCAAATATTGTTTATTTCGATTAAGAATAATTTTATGTTTTGTTTTATATTATTTCGTTTTTTTTTACTATAAAAAAATATAAAACAAATACTAATTTGTATTATTATTAATAAAGGAAGTTTAATAAATATAATAAAAGTAATACATTAATAAATATTTTCATATTAATAACAAAATGTTGCACAAAAATTTCGGGTCACTTATGACCCTATTTTGGACACCCATGGTATAAAATTATTATTGTCAGACAAGGGTTAAAGAACTAAATTTATAATAATAAAGTATAGTTTCTCAAACACTCTTTTGCTTAATAATAATAAGAGAAAATGGTGAAACATTGAATGACATTTAATTTTAAAATAATGAATTAAGGTCATTTGATTCACTATGTTGGCAGGAAGTCGGTAACACATAACCTACATACTTAATATAAATTGTGACAAAACAATAAGAAATTTAACAAGTGTATTAAGTTTAAATTTGCTATATACTATAAGTGAAATACTTGGTAAGTAATAAATAGTTATTTACATACCATGATTAACACTACATTACATAAAAATAAACATGAAAATAATTGAAATTTAAATTTGACATATCACTATGAAATTAGCTACAAATTAGTGTATATTTAAAGAAGTTTTAATAAATACAATTATTTGTACAAAAATTACTAATTATTAAGTTTTATACTTTTCGTACAAAAAATATTGTACAAACCGCGTGCGTGAACTTAGTTCCCGGAATCGTTCTATGGCAAACACTCCTCCGGGAACCAATCGTTCCCGCACTTGGTATGTATAACTATTTTGATCCCTACATGAATGTTTCCATGGTGATAAGTTGTTTATTTATTTATTTCTTTCCTCGCAATAAAAATCGAATAATGCAAATCTGTAGATTTTTATTCATTCTTTTTTTCAAGACCGCGATTTTTTTGATTGTACTCAACATGACATAACCTGGAAGTGTCTTTACTGGGTTCACAAGCTTCCAAGGCTTACTCATTCAGTGAAGTATCATTTTCAGATCTTGTTACGTAATAGTAATTTACGTAACAAGATCTGAAAGCGATTCCTTACTTGGTGAGTAAGCATATTCCGGGATGAGTCGTAGGCGAACCCTGGGAGCTTGTGAACTCAGAACATTTTCAGGTCATGTTGGGTACAATTTTTTTTTCGCGATTCTGGAAAAAAAGAATAAGTAGAAATCTATAGGTATACATTATTTAATTTTTTATTACAAGAAAATAGGAATTATATTAATAAACAACTAATCGCCATGGAAAAATTCATATAGACAATTTTCTGAGCTAGCTCAGTAAAGAAGAATTTCCCGGTCTAAAAAAGATTAGAAACATCTCATTTTCCGGGCGATCGCGAAAAATTATTATTACTGTAATTTGTATTGGTTATCTCAAAATACCCCCTGCATATCAGTCTTTTTGAACTACATATATAAAACTACGAAATAACCTTTAAATTCAACCCTGAAAACGTTCGTTTATATCAAAGTAAATGCAATATTTTATTACTCACTCACGGCTTTTAAAGTACATAGTTTTTGCGTAAATGAATAAAAGTACTCTAATGGCTTTACAGTGTTTTGTGCAATATTAATAAAAAAATTGAATTATTTATGTGTTTGTTTATACATCATACGAGTATATTATTGTAGTTGTAATTTATAAATACTAATTTATACGTGTGTATTTTTGTATGTACCTATTTTACATGTAGGTATATATATAGCACAGTTTGTTATAATGTACTGTATTTTAACAGTAATTAGAAATGTCAGTCTCCTTTTTTTGTTTTTTGATTTTTATGCGATTTCGTCTCGAAGGCAAATAAACGTTGAATTAAAATGAATTACTGTAATGTGTATATCTGAAGTTTCTAAGCCTGATGCCTTTTGTTGCATAACTAGGAAGGCGAGAACGCATCTTTTTTGAAAACTCATTCTTTACGTTAATAAAAAATCGTCCACAAAACCAAGATAGAGAAATGGCATAATCTATCGCTGATTGATTATTGTGTAATGTCCTATAAGGTGTTAAGCTATTTCAATGCCTCTGTAATGACGTCTACGAGATTACGAGTAGTATTTGTTCTTTTTGGTACTAGTGTATTGCGAAGTATTATGTTACGAACATAATAACGATTTACATTTTCAACAAATTATAAAACCTACACAAATGGTTAGAAATTTCTACAAAATTCTTTCGACTACTTTAAATATAGACTTCAAACTTAAAAAATTGTTGTGGCCATCACAATACCTCTCGCACCCTTTCGATTGTGATATATAAAAGTATTGTATTTAACATTTCTTGTATACATAAAAAATTCTAATTACACCTAATCTTTATATTTATGTACGTATTTTCTATAATTTTAAATTCATTTTATGAGCAAGTTTTCTCCATTTCGTCTAAATGTTCCAGGTTTTTCCAATTAATTAACGAGATTGGCGGTTTATCTGAAGGATTCATGTAATATACCTACAATTTTAAATATATAATTAATAATACAATCAGAAATATTAAATATCGTTCCCAGAAGAAGCTTTCAGTACTACCTCTGAATTTGACACTGACATTAGTGGCATTTATCTGTCAATTCAAGACATTTTAATTTCTCAAGTAGTTACCATGGAGATGTGAGTAGGCTGTGAGATTTACTACAAGAGATCGTTTTATAAAGGGTTTTCCAATAAGAGGTGTTATTTTGAATAGCCCGCTATTTCGGTAGATGTCGCTTTTGAAGCTGTCATTTTTTGACATTTGACAAGTAGAAACTACGCCATTAATAAAAATGGAACGATACACGCTTCAACAACGCATTGAAATTATTAAAATTCACTATAAAAATGGTGAAAACTTGGCAGAGACGGTTCGTAAAACTCGACAATTTTTGGGTCGTCGTGAAGCACCTTGTCGGACCGCAATACAGAAATTGGTGGAAAAATTCGAGCTGTTGGGACAAGTTAGTGATGTGAAGAATAAAACCCGTGCACGTCGCTCAAGAACAGCCGAGAATATTGCTGCTGTAGCCGAAAGTGTTGAAGAAAACCCAGGTTTGTCCATTCCTCGTCGTTCTTTGGAATTAGGCATTCCACAAACGTCATTACACCGTATTTTGCATAAAGATTTGGGTCTTAAGGCTTATAAAGTCCAGTTAACACAAGAACTCAAGCCGGCCGATCATCAACAACGTCGTGTCTTTGCTGATTGGGTCGTTGAAATGCATGAAAATGATCCTGAATTCCATCGAAAAATCATCTTGAGTGATGAGGCCCATTTCCACCTCGGTGGCTTCGTCAACAAACAAAATTGTCGCAGCTGGGGCTCAGAAAACCCAAGAGTTATTGTTGAAAAGCCTCTCTATCCTCAACGTGTGACTGTTTGGTGCGGTTTATGGTCCGGCGGAGTCATTGGACCTTACTTTTTCGAAAATGAGGCTGGAGCAACAGTTACGGTGAATGGATTGCGCTATCGAGAGATGATTAACGATTTTTTATGGCCGGAATTGGATGGTATTGATCTGGACAACGTTTACTTTCAACAAGACGGCGCTACGTGCCACACAAGCAAAGAAACCATTGATCTTTTACGGGAAAAGTTTCCGGACCGTGTTATCTCTCGAAGAGGTGATCACAATTGGCCACCGAGATCTTGTGATTTAACACCTTGCGACTTGTTTCTTTGGGGCCACGTGAAAGAGAAGGTCTACGCCAACTGCCCAGCGTCGACTCAAGACCTCAAAGATGGAATTCGTGAGGCTATCGAGGACATAGGACAGCCACTTTGCGATTTGGTTATGGAAAATTTCATGAAAAGGATATTGTCCTGTCAGCGTGGTCGTGGTGGTCATTTGCCTGATGTTATTTTCCACTATTAACGGCATACCTTCCTCTTTATAATGAAATAAACATCCGATCATTTATATTAAAAAATGGCATTTTTCTTTGAATATCAAAATAACACCTCTTATTGGAAAACCCTTTATATTATATATTTATATCTTTAAATCTATAGAAGGTATAATAAAAAAATTAAATGTGTCAGAGAGAATTTTGATTTTTAATATTTGTAATAACAAATTTAAAAAATATATTTAGATGATTTTTGTTAAAATACTACTTCCGGTTGTCCAATTGTTACCAGAATCTATTTAGCTCTTCACATTAATGTTAGATTAAGGAATCCGTAGTTACACAGGTCTTTAATCGTATAGAATTTGAGAAATCGGACCTCAAAAAACCTCACACACATATACACACACATATCCACTCCACACACACACACACATCATCGTAAAAATGTTATTATCGGATTCTAGGGACCTGAAAACGTGCTTATTCACTAAAATCTGGACATGCGATTTTTAGCGAGAGGTAAAAAACACTGTAGGCTAAATGACGGCTGGTAATATTTCGACGGCATTTTAAGGGTCATCTTCTAGTCCAGATTTAGCTTCTGCCGAGACCCTTTATTTTTGATACATTAATAACTTCGTAAAAATCGAGTGCGTACAGTAAAACCTACCTTGCAAGACATGTGAGACAATATTCAATCGATTCAGTTTTCATTCTAAACATTTTTCTTCTTTACACTTTTGTTCTAAAATTAATTAAGTAAAGAAATATCGCCAAATCAAATTTTAACATTGAATTTCCTGTTCGAAAAAAAGTAGACACCCGGTAGATATTCAGTGCAAGGAAAAATACCAAATATATTTCCTCCCTGTTCCTGTAACAAAAGAAAAATGACTTAGTAACCCTGTGGTTAATTGGAATTTTATTCTTGAAAACAGAATCGTCCAATTCAATATCGCTTCCTAGGATAGAAGCCAATGAGTGTTTGAAAACGTGATTAGGGAGTTAGAAACCTTGAAAAACATCTTGCTCTTTGGCATAGTGTCGTAGCTCACGGAGCTTATTGGAGCCGGGTGAGATTTATGGTTAGTAATCACAGGTTCTAGGAAAGCTATAACTTAAAAAGTACATAACGCCGGCTGAAAGACTTTTGGCGCTATAATAGTCGATGAGTTCCAGGATAAAGTGGATTGAGCTGCTCTGCAACAACTATTCTATAAATCACACGGATGGAACGTAAGGGTTATCATATAAGGCCTAATATGACAAATGCGAGAGAGGATGATGGTCGACATTAATTCTTTCGGATGGAGGAACGATCTTCTAAATCAATTCCATCAAATTTTTTAGCCTTATTTTACTCATGAAAATGTTCTATACTTGCAAGATAAAAAGGAGTCATAGGTTTAGATGGAAAATTGATTCCTGTCCTTTGATGGATCAAAAGGTAAACCGAGTTCAAAATATTAAAAAAATCTGATGTGGCCAGCCACATTACCTTTCGTCTGCTCTATGTATTTTGTATAAATTCCACACAGATAGTTTTTGTAAAAGATTTTATATTGCCAATACATTACCTACCGTCAGTTTTATGTATTTTATACAAATTCCATAGAGAAAGTTTCTAGCAAAATATTCATTTCCAGTAAAATTATAACACAAACATACTACCTACGTCAATTGCAATTGAGACTGATATCTATCAATGTAGTATTTTCTTAATGTAGCTATTTCCATGGTTATATATCACTGATTTATGAAATTTAATTCCATTATAATTTTTTAATTCTATATCTATTCAATATGAAGTGTAATCAATTCGTATAGAAAATAACATTAGGGAAGGACGATTACTCAAAAACTATAAGACTTTATATTTGTTTAACTACATATTTCCTAATCGGACATTCATGGGAAGATCTGAAAAGGTTTTGTAACAATTCGACAACCGGAAGTATATTGTTTTTTTGTAATATTAAAAAAAAATTCTCTATCTGATACATTTAAATATTTTATTATATATTCTATAGATTTAGAGATAAAAGAAATATTATATATAAAATAATCTGTTGTAATAAATTTTACAGCCGAAAGAATGCTATGGAAAATAGTTGAAAATTTATAATGTTTGTAACTGACAGATAAATGTCAGTGTCAGAATTACTGAAGACTTTTCTGGGAAGTACATACATTATATTATTTCTTAAGGTCGCCGTCGAATACAGTCCAATCTTAATTCAGTTTGTTTGATTGAAGGAATTCATTAAAACAAATGCAGTTTTGTTTATTGATTTTGAGAAATGTAAATCTAATGGTTGAACTTATATTCATTTTTTTTATTAACAATAATAATATTGTTTATAACATTAAATCACGTAATAAAATAAAAAAATGGGTCCAAAGTATGTTCGTCATATGCAGATATTTTTTTTATAATGAATAATGAAAAAAAAAACTTAATGCAATAAGTAATTGTTATAAACCAATTGAATTACGATATTGCCCTATACTGTAATGTAAATTTAGTGCAGCGTTTTGTCGGAGCGCACTACTGGAGCTCTGCCGTCGCTCTCTCTACACCGCGCTCGCCACCACCCCTCCTCAGGTCATACCCACAAGCTAGAGAGAGGAGAGACAACGATTTCGCATGAAATCTTGTTGGCTAGGTCCGAATAGAGGCTAGCTGGCTAGCATCAGTTTTGAAATTTTATGCGCCAAGTTTATATACTCTTATTATAAAATGGTTAAAACTAAAAATTCAAATCAAAACAGGCCTTCAAAATCAAAGAAACGAACGGCTACTGCTTTAAGGAGGCGAAAAAATGCTCTTCTTTAACAAAAGAACTTGCAAACAAATATAAATTTGGTCAAAAAAGCAACTAGAAGAATTTTGTTGGATTCGTATGACGTTCCCAATCAAATGCCATAAAATTCTGAAGTACTAATTAGTTTGGAAGATGGCACACATATTTCAGATGATTTAATTAATTTCGAAGATGTTTGGTGCCAAAAAAATGTATACGAAAGGTTTGTTAATACTCCTTTTATAAATGTTTATGTATATAGTTTATATAGTGTAAGGTTGGCAGATATGTACCAATAAAATGTTCTAAATGTTGATCAATTATAACCAAAATCTAATCAGCTCTTCATATGGATATAAATAAAAGGAAGACGAAATAATTATAATTTTTAGAATTGTAGTGTTCGTGTTATCGTCACACACACACACACACACACACACACGCACGCACGCACTCACATACACGCACACATCATCGTAAAAAAATGCTAAAATCGTACTCTACGGACCCTAAAACGTGACGGAAGGTGAAAACTACTCTGATATTTACGGTTCTAATAAATAATTTATTTTTAATATAAAAAAATATAAATTATGTATTGAAAGTGATCCTAATCCTACGAGTGAATTTGATTTTGAGAAAACCATAACAGGTAATAGAATTGAGCAATTAGGATATGTTCGAAAATGGGCCATGAAATTACAACTGGATCATTCCAAAATTTGCATTATGGGTCACTTATATCCGAAACCTGCAGAGGATTAGGTCTAGTAAAGCCTAACATGCTTCAAATTTTCAATGTATGATATTGAAATTTCTAAATACACCGAAGAATCAAATAAAGAAAAATCACAAATAAATATTGGTTCCGTATGGGGCAATATAGCAACTGGTAGTATAAATTCGCACAAATAAGAATTGCTTTCTATCATGAACATTAAATCTCTGAATAAGGACACATTTTACAAAATTGAAAATGAAAAGGTATATCCACCTCCTAATAAATTCACTAATAAATTTATTTAGCTGATTAATAAAAAATATCTCGGAAACATAAACTTCTGTCACATATATCATAACATTGCTTTCATAAACGATACTTTATAAGCTGTGCCTAGCCTCCCACGTCGGTATCGGTATTAATCCCGGTTTTCTAATTATGTCTTAGTCAGATTGTAAAATTAGCCAAATTATAAAACACCTATGCATTTCACAATATGGATAGACGTTTTAATAAACGAAGAATAGCTTTCATACAAGCTAAGTGCACACGACTAGCCAGATTGTAAATCATTGTAGTCAACGAATATTTGACAATGTGGCGGTACGTTACAATCTCGCCACTTTTTATTTAGAATGCATGTTACCGGAAATCATGAACAGGAAAATTTCAAATGGGTTATTCTACAAAAGAGAAACAAGTCACTTGAGGGAATTAGATTTAGAATAAATTCAGAATAAAATTATCTATCGTTCTATGTAAAAGTATATGTTTTCATTTTAAAAAAAATACGTATTCCAATTTGAAGAACTATTTTCTTTTATAAGTAGCTGTCACTTTTGGCTCCTACAACTTTATTATTTACATATATGCTTTTGCTCTTAAAAAACTTGCACAAAATACCATAGTAAATACAGCAAAAAAATTATGTTGCAAAATTTTATAGTCAGTCAGTCATATGGCATAATTTTCTGGGGCTGCTCTCCCAATGCCGTTCGCATTTTTATAATACAGAAACGAGCTACATATTAGAAATATTTATAACCTTAGCTACAGAAATACCTGTAAACATAGTTTTATAAAAGAAAAATTTCTTACTCTGCCATGTTTGTATATTTTAAATGTCATTTTATTTATTAGAAAAAATTAAAAATAAAATTTTAAAATATAAGAATTGTCATAGTTATAATACTAGATATAAAGAGAATTTAGTGCTTCCAAAACAAGTGACATTTAACTCTAAATAATTCTTTTGTAATAGGAATCAAATTATATAACCATTACCCAAACATATAAAGAACATTGATTCGTTTAATTTATTTAAAAGGAAACTAAAATATTTATTAATTGATAAATGTTACTACATTTAATGAATATTATACGGATAATTTTAAGTAGGTACTTTGTTTATTGAAATATCATGAACACTATATTTGTGACATGTATGTATTTTTGACATTCCATATACCGATGCAATTTTGGTCTTACTTGAAGAATAAATTATTATTATTGTTATTAGTATTATTATTATTATTTTTAACTTGAATAATAGAGAAATTATAGGGAGCCGCGTTTTTTTCTAGATATGTTCTTTATGTACTCGTAGTATAAATTCAAACCCTAATTATATTTATAAAAATACAATTTTTCTTCAAACCAAAATTAAATACTTTTCGTTCTTGAAGTATGAAAGAATGAAAATACTGCAGTGTAGAGATATTTCCCGTCCAGTACGTACTAGACTAGCCTCCAAGCGAGGTGTCGCTCGCGCTGGCCGTAATTTTTAAATCTTGCTCTTTGAGATTTTGGCGCCTCTCTCTGCGATTGTAGCGCTAGAGATCCGCAGCGGATTAGTTTGTCAAGCCCAATTCGACGGCAACCTTAATGTATTAGTAGTTTAATATTTAATATTATAGGTATATTACACAAACCCTTCAGAAATACTGTTATTCCCGATAATGAATTGGAAACATCTCGAAAAATTAGACGAGTAGGACAAAATTTCTTCATAGAATGAATTTAAATTTCAAAAATCTAGATATAAAGAATACATATAAGCAGAATTTTTGGTGTCGAGTGTAGGTATACAAGAAATGTTAAATACATTAGGGCGCAAGCCGTCATGTAACTTTGTTGTCCTTGACAAGCAGATATGGGGGCCCATGTCAGAATGATAGCTAGTAATTATGTATATATTATAATTTCTCATTCTAAATTTAGTGTTTTTCCAATTCCATGTGGTTTATTTTCCTTCGCAAGTAAATTCCACACTCCTGGTGACAAATTAACTACGTGAATTTAGAAAATCTGACATTTGACATCTATGTACATAATTACTAATTATCATTCTGAAACGGGCCCCCACATCTGCTTGTCAAGGTCAACAATGTAACATGACTCTTCGCGCCCTATACTTATGTAACCAAAAAAGGAAGTGGCGAGAGGTATTGTGCTGGCCACAACAGATTTTTAATTATTGCGTATCATACCGAGAATTTTCATCGGCCCTTGTGGCTCCGGTCCACCGAGCTTAGCTCAGTAGCTCAGCGGCCCAGTCCGGGCCTGAAATTCATTAGTTCAAATACCCCCTTACATTTAGTATTTCGGATTTAAGGTTCTCTACTGTAATGAATCTTTATATTTTGAGCGCCTTCAGAAATCAACAATCAAAAACTGAAATAATTTCAATAAAATTATAATTTTATGCGCCTCTCAAAATTTGTGCGCCCCAGGTTTACAGCCTACTCAACGTGTGTAATTAGGTTTGCCTGGAAAACTACTGTCAGAGACTAGCAACATATTCAGTAGCCCAATTACAGGTTTTCTATGTTGTTCACAGTGCCGAAATGGCGACCTTTCATATTTTTAATTTAGAGATTAGAAAAAGGTACTGAAACTCCTGAAATAACCTTTCTTGTCAAAAACTCATTAACATTCGGAAAGCATTTGTTTCATATTCATGATCTTTGCTGGTTTGTTAAAAAAATCCTGAAAGACATCTTTCCCCCTCGTCAAACAAATCCAGAAATCATCCATTGCTGGTTGGGGCAAATCGTAGTTGCGGGTGAGCCGTGCACCGCGCCATTTCAGGGCATCAATTTTACTCGCGCCGAGTGTAATTTATGGCGTCTTATAGCCGCCGTCTCCCACAATGGCTCCCTTTATACATCATTATTAACCCGACGCGCCGGGCGCCGAGTGCTGCCCTTGCAACTGTTTCTGTTTGTTGACATACGAGATTCCTGGAAACCACAACAGGGGGATACAGATTTAAATGCTAGATATATGACAGAGATAATGTGCTACAATACTAAAGTACTTTACTTAAGGGATGTTTAAGTCCTATAATAAATAAAATAAATACATTATCGCTCAAATGTATTTGCTCATTTGATTCTGAGAGCCCGGTTACATCAAAAATTGCAACAAAAAGCGAGTCCAGGCCCGTAAAATTACGGCCGGTTTACATTTTCAAAATTATAAAACATACGCTAATGGTAATACAGTATTAAGAAACAGAAAATCTGTACCAAAATGTAGCAAAATACAATTAATAATTCAATAATCGATGCCGAATTCTATATCATATTAGATGATAGTGATTGTGCAGGAAATAAACATTAGTTTTATAAACAAGGCATTCATGGTCCGTCAGAATGTAAATTTAATCGACATACGAAATTTCATATAAAGAATTTTTTCTTCAAACGTCATAAAAGTAGCATCTTTTGTGACTTGATACACAAGGTAGAAACAAAATAAATAAATATCCATAGAAACTATACAGAATCAACGAATAAGAAGTAACTTGTATAAAAGAAACCTGTAATATCGCCCTAAATGTCACTATAACACACTAGGTAACCTAAGAATAAAGTTACTAAGTACCATCAACAGCTGTCAAATTTTAATAAATAACCTATGAATTGAAATATAAACAGTTTACTTTTGAGGAGATAACATATTAAAGAATAGCAGATTTACAGATTACAATTACAGGGACGGTAATGAACATAAGAAAAGTTTTATTGTTTTGCAGTGATTCCTGGACATATCTTTCAGCCACACTGTTAGATTTCCATCTAATTGAACAACTTCAGGGGGCGTACATTATAATACTTCAAATTTCGACATAATTGCACACAAGGAGGATGTAAAATTTGCTCGGTTTTTATTAAACGTCAAAACGTGAAAAAATTCACTTCAATGTTTATAACAAAAAGTGAGCAAATAAGTACCCATAGCTATAGGGCAACTGAAATCGCAAACGTAATTTACCTAAAATGTAATGTTCAGGATTATGAGTGTGGCCGTGGCGAAAGAAGTCTGCTTAGATATGAATGTGTGGCGAAGGATGAGTGTTTCCTAACTATTATTGTGATCCGGATTCGGTATTTAGCTACCGAAAATCGGTTACTTTAATATGTTTAAGAGTAAGGATTTGTTGTATGATGTTGATGTTGTTCTTATTGTTATCGGGTTTGTGCGAACTCACTAAGTGGGACACGCGTAATTTTATGTATGTATGTATGTATGTATGTATGTATATATGTATGTATGTATGTAACGTCAGTAGTAGATATTTTTCTTTTCAACGTTTGAAGAAAAAATATAATGTGTCATTCGGTGTAAAAGTGTCTTTGTGTGAAGAGCGTGGAAGTATGTACGACGAGCGAAGCGAGTCGGACAATTGCACGCGAGTATCACTCGCTAATAACGCAATATACTAATGTATACACTTCGCCACTTGAAAAATCTGTTGTGGCCAGCACAATACCTCTCGCCACTTCCTTTTTTGGTTACATAAGTATAGGGCGCGAACAGTCATGTTACATTGTTGGCCTTGACAAGCAAATGTGGGGGCCTGTTTCAGGATGATAATTAGTAATTATGTACATGGATGTCAATTGTTAATTTTTCATTTAGAATTTCACTCCACCAGGAGTGTGAAATTTACTTGTCGAGGAAAATAAACCACATGGAATTGGAAAATCACTAAATTTAGAATGAGAAATTATGATACTTGACATCTATATACATAATTACTAGCTATCATTCTGACATGGGCCCCCATATTTCATGTATACCTGCACTATACCAAAAATTCTACTTACATATATCTATTCCTTATATTCAGATTGTTTAATTTTAAATTCATTTTATGAAGAAATTTTGTCCTCTTCTAATTTTTCGAAATGTTTCCAATTCATTGCAGGATTGACAGTATTTTTGAAGGATGTATGTAATATACCTATAATTTTAAATAGCTATTAATACATTAAGAAATAATATAATGTATGTACTTCCCAGAAAAAGTGTTCAGTAATGTCTCCGGATTTCTGACACTGACATTTGTCTGTCAGTTACAAACAATTTAAATTTTCAACTATTTTCCATGGCCATTCTTTCGGCTGTAAAATTTATTATAACAGATTATTTTATATATTATATTTCTTTTATCTCTAAATCTATAGAATATATTATAAAATATTTAAATATATCAAATAAAGAATTTAATTTTCTTTAATATTACCAAGAAAAATATTCAAAAAATATTATTTAGAAGATTTTTTTTCAAGAATCTTCTACTTCCGGTTGTCCAATTGTTATCGTCCTTCCAACATCCTACATACATACACACACACACACACACACACACACACATACATCCACACACACACACACACACACACACACACACACACATACATACATCCACACACACACACACACACACACACAGACATCATCGTAAAAATGTTAAAATCGGATTGTAGGGACCTTAAAACGTGCTTATTCAATAAAATCTGGATATGCGATTTGTAGCATGAATCCAATACCTCTCTTAGCGAGAGGTAAAAAGGAGAAGTTTTGACTATATTAGTGGGCTTTCAAAAATAAATTAGATTAGCGGCGGATTTTTGTACAGTATATATTAAGAAACCAACCCTGTTTTATAACAAAAGCGCTTTTAGTGCGCTCGTAATACGGGTTATTGAATAATAATTCTAGCTTTGTTTTACTAGTAAAAAAGATTACTTTCTTTATCTGTGTGGATCATAAAATATTGATTTCAAGAAAGTGACACAATCTCTTCTCCTTTCGTTTTTCAATAACGAGGATATTTCACCTAATTGAGTGGAAAATAAACCCGTTGTCCCTGGCTGAATCCTGTTATATTTACGAGGTTTAATATAACATACTATCAATATCTCCAGATATTATGTGTAGTAAATTAAAAAAGCTGTAATGTTGTCGGAGTAAATAATTAAGTACGGCCCATTTTGCGACCGCCATAAATTACTCTAACTGCCCTCATATTGTCTGGCGACGCCACGACGACGATGAAGACGCGCTTTACTTTGCTTTACACTCGGACTCGCCTTTATTGCCTTATGTTTGTCTCCATTCTAGAAATATATAAGCGACTAAGATTTTTGGTGGAGGCGACGTTTACAGCACACTGATTAAGATGATGAATTTTGGTTCGTAGTTAGAACTGAAGATATTTTTCGTTTTCCCTGGTCTAATTTAGAAATATACACTGAGAAACAGATTTAGTTGATGTTATGTAGACTGATTAATTATAAATAAATTATTTATTGAAGTATGGCGGAACAAATATATGTTTCCCGGTAATAAATTATTTCTTCCAAATTAGTAAATAATGTATGTTAATTATAAATATTTGATCATCTGTTTTATACTTAATCAATATTTATTAATGATGTAGAAATAATATTTTCATTAGAAAGAACATGTTTTTGTAATTTAAGAATTAAAAATTTAATGCTACACTTAAAGTTTGTTTATTATTAAATTATTTTTAGTTTAGGTGAATAATATACTTAATATGATAACACATAAATTTATTATGAATTATATATACAGGGTGTTCATTTTTAAGTGGCTACCATTGCGATCTCGAGAACTAGAAGAGATACGAAGTTGGTTAAATTAGCAAAGAATCTCTATTTCACATAGGTATTTCAATGTTAAACTGAAAAAAGAAATTCAACCAGTGGTTTTCAAAGTATGGATACCAACTTTTTTATTTTAAATAGAAACATATATTTTTTATTTGCTTATTCAATAGAGCTCTTTATTCTGAATCCAACGATATAAAATTTTCATACTCTTACATAACAAAATTTTCGAAAAAAAAATTAATATAGTTTTAAATTAATTTTTCCTAAATATGATATTAATTAGAGTGCCATGAATGAAAAAAGTGAACATATTTAAAAAAGAACTTTATTTTCAATTAAATGATTTAGTGTTTATAAAAACTGCTCAAAAATATCTCCATTTTTATTAATACATAACTGAATTCTCCATTTTAATTTTTTCCTAACTTTCTTTAATTTTCTTCTGTCAATACCTCTTAATGTTTCTTCATTACAATCTTTTAAATGCTGTACGTCGGGATGCACGCACAGTGCGGTAAGCTTGATCTTTTAAGTAACCCCACGCAAAAAAATCCAGTGGATTCAAATCGGGAATATTCCTGTTAGGGTATTGTTCCCTGTCATGTTAACTGCAGCACGAGAATTCTTATGACACAAAATGTAAATTTCATATATACCTTTACGTCATGTTTGAATTGATCTATTTTTAGGTATTAAAAATGATATGAAGAACAATTTCTCATTTGACAGAAGTAGCAATAAACAAAATATTCACTTTTTTCATTCATGGCACTCTAATTAATATCATATTTAAGGGGAAGTAATTCAAAACTTTATTAATTTTTTTTTCAAAAATTTTGTTATGTAAGGGTATGAAAATTTTATATCGTTGGATTCAGAATAAAGAGCTCTATTGAATGCGCAAATAAATATATGTTTCTATTTAAAATAAAAAAGTTGGTATCCATATTTTGAGAACCACTGGTTGAATTTCTTTTTTCAGTATATCTTTGAAATACCTATGTGAAATAGAGATTCTTTGCTAATTTAACCAACTTCGTATCTTTTCTAGTTTTCGAGATCGCAATGGTAGCCACTTAAAAATGAACACTCTGTATATATATATATATATATATATATATATATATATATATATATATATATATATATATATATATATATATATATATATATCTACATATATTATGTAGAGTGGAGTGGTGGCCTAAAATATCTCATCTTTGCGATCTTCGTAGATTGCTCTTACATTTTTTCCCGGCGAAATATTATGTTTATTTTTATTCGTTGTAATGAAATTATATAAGCAACAAAGGTAGCAGAATCGTTGTTGGTAAAAGGAACTTTTCTTGTATATTTTTGTAATATGCAAATAAATAATGGCCACATAAAAATGAGGAAAATTTGCTGCGCTCACTTCCTCCCAACCCAACCGGAAGTCGCTGAAGAATGCGCCGTATATCCGCTCGGAAAAAATATCACATGTAACTGAATACGCATTCAACGCTGTAATTTGTACAATACTCATTGTTAGCGACAAATAAGAATAAATCTCTTACTTTCTTACATTTTACACAGATAAGCAGAAATACTTGTAGGCACTTTTAGGGGTACACGGTAAAAAATTTCTCTGTAAAATTACTATAATTGTTATTGGCATCCAAATTGCCTAAGTGAATTATAGTAAATTTACAGATAAATGTAATTTTGTCTGCCATTTCTAAAATTACATAAACATAATTTCCATAAAAATTTTGATACATACTTTAGGTAAATTTTCATATTAATAATATACATAATTTTTTTAAAACATAATTCAGTAAAAGTACATATTTTTCATTATATTTTACATAAATTTCACGTAGTAATAGATTATGTTTATGTTTTATTTTTCCATAATTTATGAAAAATTACATAAAATAACTGAATTCTTTACTATATTAAATATATAAATATTACTTAATTTTTCGAAGAAGTTACTGCAATGTTATTAACTATTTATATAAAATATGTTTTTTAATTTAAATTTTAGATAATTTTACAGTCCGATTATGTAGTATATTGGAAGTAATTTGAAAATTTAGAAATTATTTATGTAAAATTATGTAAAATGATAATTATTTTACTATAATAAATTTAATATTTCACATAACTTTTCTTTAAAATTCAACAAAAATTCATGTTTTTCTACAGAAACTTTAGATAATAATCCATATTGTTTGTTTTATTAAGAAAATAACATAGAAATTTAATTATTATTTATGTAAAATTGTGTACAATATTTTTTTTTTTTATTGTAATAAATATATTAATATTACATAATCTTTCCTAAAATTTCCATAGCAGGTAAGTAAAATACAACATACGTATAAATTATACTTTATTCCAAATTTGAAAAAATACAGAAAAATAAATAGTTATTCTTGTTTCCTACTAATAATGGTAAGGAACATTTGATTTCACAGAAATTAATAAATATTACAATTATAGCATAAAAAATTTCTGACTAGAGTCGAGCTGAGTCGAGCCAGAGTGCGTATGTGTTGAGTCGACTCAACTCGACTCAATTCTGTTAATGGGTATTTCATAAAAAACAAAATTTAAAAAAGATAATGAATGATTTTTTTAAATATTTAAATGATGATATTTTATTTATTAGGGAGAGAACCTTATTTAATTAGAGTTCGTCCGCATGTTTTTGTTCTGATTTTGTTCCGCCGTCTTGACGTATCGTTGAATAAAGTCGTACGTAAATGACAAAGCACTAGAATATTTCATATTTAACATGGCAAACATGTCGCAAAATGCTTCGGTTAAATGTTGGTAACCATTATTGAGTATATGTTTTTCCACTCAAATATAGAACATAGAATCTGAAAAAAAACACATGTAAATACTCATATATAAAAATTATTTTGAACAAAAATCGCAAAAGTACATGTTTATTTGTTTTGTAATTGTAAAAATTATTATATTTACCTTTAAAATATGGCTTACTACTTGAATAAATACGTCACAGTACAGCCAGCTGCGAGGTGTCTTGGACGGCGTCTTCTTTTCTTATTGGCTGAAATAAGCCGACAAACAAATGATTTAACATAGAAATATGTAAATTTCCGGAAAGTGAACTGCTAAATAGTAGTTATTTTAAAACTCCAACAAAATATTAAATACCGTATAAATAATTGTTTATTACAGTTTTGCGAGACATTTCAAGTAGGTATAGCCATCGATCTTCTATGTACAGAAGATCAATGGTATAGCTAATACAGTTAGTAACTATCTAATAATATGCGTTATAAAGCAATTATTGTTAATTATTATGAATGTATTCTATTCATATGAATAAATTAACGATAAAAAAAACAATGAAATTATAACATCAAAAAGTTTTTTCCAATGCATTGTTAATTAAATTATGTTTGAAATCATTTATTTTGAAATTATTGATATTCTTGAATCACCTAGCAATAATATTTTAGTTTATGTATAAATATGTATATACCTACCTAAAGTTCAATATTCTTACGCGATTTGGCGATTAGCACTTCACACTAGTCACAAGTACAGTGTCACAAGTTTATACTCGTAACACACTGCGATCTATAGACCAACAAAGCGCACCTCACGCCACTATGAGCCAGTAGCTTGTAGACGAGTCTGTGCATGAATCCGCGCCCTTTATTAAATCCTAATGTCTTATTGGCTAGAATAAGCCGACAAACAAATGTTTTTACATACAGTTATGTAAATATACATAGTTATAATAAAATAAGTATTTACTTTTATAACAATGACCTACGAATAAATATACAAGAACAAGTAGCTATAAGTGTTGGACAGACCCCGGTGGGCCGAATCATATAAGGGCAATGGCCGGCATCGTAGTCAAAAAAATTAATTTGTTAAATCATCTCTTAACCTAATGTGAGACTTAAATAAAGTATTAATATATGTATTTAATATTTTGCCGACAATCGGGTCTATATTCTGTAACCCAGTTCTTAATTTTTAGTCACTTGCGGGGATTCTACCTCAAATCTTGTAAATTTCTATAATATTAGTAATTAACTCTAAATTTGTAATAAATACATACAGTATTTTAAATTTAGTGTAATAAATTTAGAATTTACCCCTATTTCATGCAAAAATACATACTAGAATAAAAACATTTAGTTTTTACATAGTTCTTATAAAAATTGTCTAAATTGTTACAGAAATATAAACATATCATTGTAAAATCACATATATTTATAGTAATTACCTTTAAACTTGTAATAAATACATAGAGTATTTTAAATTTACTATAATAAATTTAGAGTTTATCCCTAACTCCTGTAAAAATACAAACTAAAATAAAAAGAATTGAGTTTTTACATAGTTCTTATAAAATTTGACAAAATTGTTATAGAAATATAAACATATCATTGTAAAATCTCATATACTTATTGTAATATAAATATTACATAGTAATTCTAGTATTTTTTTATATTTATAAGGGTAAATTAGCAAATTTATAGAATTATTTGCTATGTAAATGTAAGCCTACATAGTTTATGTAAAATTTGCTATTACATACATATTATAGTAAAAAATTACTATAACTTTTCGACAAAATCACTATTATTTTTTACAGTGTATAAATCTTCCCATTTATAACAATTTTCAACGAAACTTCCTCTTTCTAGACGCATAAATCACCTTATTTAAATTTTAAACGCGCCATGTAATATGTACAATAATGCAGATGGGTAACATTAGGCCATATTTTTATTTTTTAACAAAACTTGTGCCTACGTCTTTGTAAAATATAAACTTTGTTTTCCACTTTTACAGTTCATGAGAAGTAAAGGTATGTCGTGTCTACTCATGCGTTTCGACGTTGGGACTACAACAGTCAGTGTTTTTTACCTCCCGCTACCCTTGGTAAGGGAGGTATAGGGATCGTGCTAAAAATCTCATCGAGATTTTGGTAAATGACCACGTTTTAAGGTTCCTAGAATCCAAGTTTAACATTTTGACGCTGATGTCTGTGTGTATGTATATGTATATATGTATGTATGTCATTCAGAAAGTTTCGAAACCATGTATTTCTACCTTATTCTAATATGGAAAGAAGCCATTAGATTTTGCTGGCAATCGGATAACCGGAAATGGCAGTTTACTTGAAGCCCAAGATAGTTTTTCTTCAAAAAATACCTTTAAATATAATTTTCTCGCAATTTGTTATTATAAAAATGAAAGATTATTCCATTTTCTACAGGTTTGCTTTAATACTTTCTCTATATACTCGTATTTTATGGATAAATTTATAAAATAATATAAAAATTATATCTCGGAGCTTATGCTTTAAACACATCTCATTGGTTACATAGTTCAGCTCAAATGTATGTAACTGACAGATAAATGTCATTGTCAAATAAATAATCATTTAAAATTAATAATAGTAACGTTCTAAAAGGAAAATTGTAAATAGAACAATAGTTTTATGGAAAGGAACTTATATACATAATTTCTAGCATTAGTATTTAAATAAAGAAATAAATAAATATATTATCACGGCATATTATCCATTGCTGGGTGTGCTAATCTGATTTGTACACACATTTCGGTGATGACCATAGCGGCCGTTTACCACAAGGGTTAATTTTATGCCATTTAAAATTCGAATTATTTGGCGTTGATCGGGATCGAATCGGAATCCCCAGAATCGCGACCAGACATCAGGCACGCGGCAACGAGTTGACGTTTCGTGTTCGCGACACAACAGATCACGCCAGAAACAAATAGTGCATTTGCACTATTATGACGTTTTATCGAGTCATGAATCGTACCTACATAGTTTGTTAACTAGTCTTTCGTTTGGTAGTTACAAAGTTATTTTCTGTACAAGAAACAAATGCGCAATTATGAATGTAAAACGAATTAAATTATTAATTAATGATTTTGATGAGCAGGATAAAGTCCTAGCTGTAATAGCTCTGCAATTATGTAAAAATAATATAATGTATGTACTTCCCAGAAAAAATCTTCAGTAATGTCTCTGGATTTTTGACACTGACATTTATCTGTCAGTTACAAACTTTTTCATTGGTTTCCATGACATTATTTGGGCTGTGAGATTTATTACAACAGATTATTATATAACTTGTATTTCTTTAACTCTAAATCTATACATACATACATAAAATCACGCGTTTCCCACTTAGTGGGTTCGCACAAACCCGATAACAATAAGAACAACATCAACATCATACAACAAATCCTTACTCTTAAACATATTAAAGTGACCGATTTTCGGTAGCGAAATACCGCATCCGGATCACAATAATAGTTAGGAAACAATCATCCTTCGCCACACATTCCTATCTAAGCAGACTTCTTTCGCCTCGGCCACACTCATAGTCGCATTCATACATGCTCTTCTTCTCTTCATACTTGGAAACTCTCTCTCTTTAAGCACCCTACCAACCACATCCATCCACTTATACACTGGTCGGCCACGCAATCGAAAATCCTCAACTTCACCAAGATATATACGCTTAACAAGCCGTTCACTCGCCATTCTCTCCACATGCCCAAACCATCTCAACTGACTCACACTCTCTTAATCCCATTGTTCCATACACCAAATTATTCGTCACGCGATCCCGTCTGACATACCCACATACACCACGTAAATACCTCATTTCCACTCTCTAAATCTATAAAAGATATTGTAATTAAATAATATATGTATCAGATAGAGAATTTACTCTTCTTTAATATGCAAGAACAAAATTTTTCAAAAAATAGTATTTAGAAGATTTTTTTAAGAATCTGCTACTTCCGGTTGTCCAATTATTACCAAAACCTTTTCAGCTCGTCGCAGTAATGTCCGATTGAGAAATAGGTAGTTAAACAAATATTAAGTATTATAGTTTTTGAGAAATCGTCCTTCCAACCGACCCACACACATACACGCATACACACATACACATAATACATCCACACACACACACGCAGTGACATCATCGTAAAAATATTAAAATCGGATTGTAGGGACCTTAAAACGTGCTTAATCATTAAAATCTGGATATGCGATTTTTAGCATGAATCTAATACCTCTCTTAGCGAGAGGTAAAAATAATATCACTCTCTACAGATCAAATACGTGTATTCATCAAATTTGTTTTAGAATTTGAAACTCAACATTAAACTTGCATTTCCTTTAACTGTAATAAAACATACACCGACAGTTACAGGTTTAATAAACATCATAAAATAAGCTCTATATTTACGCTATTCTAATTTCATATATCATCCCCGTTCTTTCAGAAATTAAACATGCAGTATCTAAATAACGACTTATTTACCTACAGAGAACCGCATACAATTTTAATGAGCAATGCAGTTGAAATACGTTCTAAACAAACATGAATAAACAAGGGTGTCATCTTTATGTCGTCATTTCATGGTATGCTAGAGGAAAACAAAGGTATTTTTATACATGATAGATGGTTCTAATCAAATACTCCACGACACTTCAGCCGTAGAGTCACGCTATTCTCTCCACCTGACAAAGTACCTCAAATTATATTGCTTTATAATATGATTTTGTCATTTTCATACATTTTTCAGGTGAATAACCTGGTGTGAAAATTAGAAGCGGCAGTGTGCCTTTAAAAAAAATCTAATACTGAAATATGTAGAATATTTTAGAGTTTAAATTGTGAAATATTAAAATATGTGCTGTTGAACTCGTTTATTACCGCGGCATGAAGAAAACGTTTGTATTTTCTCGTTAAATGCGACATTCGTTGTAACCGTTAACAAGGAAAGTAAAAAAGAAATACGTAATTTAGGTATATTTATGTATGAATATGTTTTACGTGTTCGTAATTTAAAATGTTGTGCCCAGCACAATATAACTCGCTAATTCCATTTTATGTTACAGAAGTATCGTATTTATGATTTGTTAATAATTCAATTTAAATTATATTCTCACCGTGTTACATTTTTTTCAGCAAAATTGTATCACGCATACACAGTGGCTCACCTTATTATTCGTATCCTTTATTTTTATCAGCGAAATCTAAAGAAAGGGTTTCCAAAAAAGAAATACATTAAAAAAAATCTGATATAACCAACACATTACCTTCCGTCAATCTTGTGTATTATGTATAAATTCCATACATAAATTTTCTTGCAAAAGATTCTATATTTTCAGTAAAATTATTTCATAAACAAACTATGCAAATTGCACTTGACACTGAAAACTTCTTCTTCTTCTTCTTCTTCTTCTTCTTCTTCTTCTTCTTCTTCTTCTTTAGCTTTTCCCATTCATTATAGGGATCGCTATTTTAAAATTTGTTCTTCTGTTTAACGTGTCGTTCCCATTCAGTTCCTTTTCTCTCCAGTCTTCCGCAATACATTCCTTCCATCTTATCTTTGGTGTTCTTCTGTTTCTTCTACCTTCTATTACTAAGCTATTCATTCTTCTTACAACATATTCTTCATCTGTGTTCGTGACATGTTCAAACCAATATAATCATCTGAACTGCGTTTTACAAAAATAAACTTTTAAAAGTTGCAAGTGAGGGTATTTCCGGTGGACCAATTAGAACCAAAATCTAATCACGTCTACATATAGTTCTAAACTCGAGGAATATAATTTTTGGAATTGTGATATTGGAGCTATGCGATCTGAAACGATCGTCACATACACATACACGCACACACACACGCACACACACACACACATACATACATACAGACATCAGACATCATCGTAAAAATAGTAAATTCGTAAGGACCCCAAAACGTGCTTATTCATTAGAAATTTACTATCGAATTTTTTGATCAAAGACAATGGCCTGTATTACGAGCGCACATTTATAGTGAGCGTTTTACATTATATTCTTACGAGGAGTGTGCTCCATAAAAGCGCTTTTATTATAAAAGTGCGTTCGTAATAGGGGCCAATACCTTCCTTCCCTAAGGGAGACGGAAGTTAAAAATAACACTTAATTTCACAGGTCTTTAGTCTTATAGCATTTGAATTTTTTACCTTCCGTCACCTTTAGGTAAGGAAAATATTGTCTTTGGTCAAAAAATTCAATGATGAGTTTTTAGTGTATAAGCATGTTTTAGGGTCCCTATAATACGATTTTACCATTTTTACGATGATGTCTGTATGTATGTGTGTCTGTGTGTCTGTGTTTGTGTCTCTCTGTGTGTGATAAAAGTTCCGGATTCCATAACTTCAATACCACGATTCCAAAAATTATAATTTTTTCGTATTCCTCAAGTTTACATCCAGAAGAAGAAGTAATTAGATTTTGGTTATAATTGGTGAACCAGAAGTACCCTCATTTGAAGATTTAACAGTTAAATTTGATTTATTGACATTTAACGTTATTATAACTTAAAGAATATATTATTCTCTATACGATTTGTTTACATTTTATACTTCATATACAATAGATACAGAGTTAAAGAATTTTAAAGAAATTAAATTTTATAATTCAGCCAGCTATGCTAAACATGGAAACTATTAATATATTCATATAATTCAAATTGACAGATGTCAGTATCAATAAAAAGTAAATTAATGTGGCAGAGATGAGGATGTTGAAGTAGATGTTGGGGAAAACACAGAAAGATACGGTAAGAAAATAACTCTAGTATTACAAGTTTCTAGGAAGATACAAGAAATATGATTACATTGGTTTGAACATGTCATGAGGAGAAATGAAGAATTATATTGGAACAAGAATGAATAGTTTAGTATTAGGATGTTGAAGAAACATTGGAAGACCAAAGATAAGATGGAAGGACTGTATTACGTAAGACTTGAGAGAAAAGGAACTGAATGATAACGACACGCAAAAATAGCGACCCCTAAAAAATGGGAAAAGTTAAAGAAGAAGAAGATGTCAGTATCCAGTGCAATTTGAATAGTTTTTTTATGAAATAATTTTACTGGAAATTTAGAATCTTTTGCAAGAAAAATTATGTATGGAATTTATACATTATACACAGGATTGACGGAAGGTATTGTGCTGGCCACAACAGATTTTTTTCTAATGATATCCAAACATGAACACGCACAATCACAGACATAATTGTAAAAATGTTAAATCGGATTCTAAGGACCATAAAACACGCTTAACCTCTAAAATCTGGATTTGTTATTTTAGCATTCTCTTATACCTACAGTGGTGAGAAGTTAAAGTATCCAGTACTTAAAAGGTAAATATATGTGGCAAATTTTCGTTTTAAATGAAAATGAAATTTAAAAAAAAACTGAAAAAGTCATTACATACTTTACGGAATATATAAGAAATTGTCAATTGAGTAAATGAAAATTCGTTAACATTTAAACTTTATTTCCTGTTTTAGAACCCACACATCAAAAATATTACTCGAGCTAGTCTCCTATTGTGTAAATTTGAAGAGCGCACATGTTAAATTAAATAAATAAAGTAGTAAGTAATAAAGTAAAGAATTGTTGGCGCCATGAAAAAGTTTACGATATTTTTTTATTAAAAAAATATATTAGCAGTTTTGAGTAACGTGCACTACTGTTGTCTAGTTATTCCAGTCCGCAAAATGTCATGTGGTCGACACCCACTTTATCGAATATAAATGAAAC
Source organism: Harpalus rufipes (assembly GCA_951394225.1). Classification (NCBI taxonomy): domain Eukaryota; kingdom Metazoa; phylum Arthropoda; class Insecta; order Coleoptera; family Carabidae; genus Harpalus; species Harpalus rufipes. The sequence goes on along the minus strand of OX596288.1, from coordinate 12,044,716 downwards.
AAGAGTTTTTCATGACTTCGTGTGTCATCATAACGGTCCATATAATTTTGTGGAATGTAATAATTTACAGTTCGTCTACTCTTACCTGCCAGTTGGGTTAAGATGCGCAATGGTTCATAGACTGTGGTGGGGGGCGAAATATGGAACGGAGTTCATTCTATCCTAACTCTGCTGCAGTTAAGATCGGGAAGTACAAACCGGGGCGTAAACTATGAAAGCATTTAAAAGTTACCTCATCTCAGACATAAATAATATTTGTTAAATTTCAGTTTCATTCTACAATATGTAGTAAATAGCGTGCTAGTAAGTTTGTATGTATATGTGTAAAGAAACAAAATTTATTTTTAACAATAACATATATCGGAGTGTAATTATCGCGCCATGTCTTTCCTCCACGAATACTTTCTCTCTCTTAGGTGCACGACACCAGCGGGAACTGTCACGTAAGAATAGACGGACTGTAATTGCTTTATGTTCAATAAAAAGCGAGGGATATTCGTATAGTTAGGCAACACTTCCGAAACATTTTATTTTGGATTGACCTTTATGGCACATCTGCGTACCCGTCCTTTGTTCTTAATGATCATAATTTTTTCCTGTTTTATCTAAAATAACTTAAGTCTGTATCCTTTACCGTATTATCATCCAAAAATTTACTTCCTCGAAGACTGTGCTTCAATTTTGAAGGTAAAGGCACTGTGCGCTAAATCTAAGTGGATGTACTAGCTGAGTTTTAGAAGTTTCATTTATACTTTTCAAATGAAATAAACCTTACGGAATGCGCACTTTCTTGCACTTGCTACGATCGTCAGTTGTTCTTGTCAGTGTAACAGTGTAATAACCTCTTGCGGCCTGTCGTCAATGTAACAAAGGTGAGGATTGTTACTACATGTTCAGGTGGTTAGCGAAGGGAAAGAGTTTTTCTGAAACCACCTATAGTGTGGCATGCAGGTTGGACCGAAATGGGAGCAGGCGAAATATTGACAATGGTACTTACCCCCGTGCCAGGCCAATAACTCGTAACTGCTGAGCGAAACGGCTGAAATTGTATTCACCACTACACTTCACTCTGGGTATAGGGTTAATTTAAAAGCAATACCAACACCGGGTAATTTATAGAGATATATTAGAATAAATTAAGCAGTATACAGTAACATAAGCGAATACTTATAATTATAACGTGCGAATATCCTTATATATATATATATATATATATATATATATATATATATATATATATATATATATATATATATATATATATATATATATATATATATATCCTTTTTTAACTCTCCCATAAGCATATGAATAATCCGTAAAACCGTTTTTACCTTCCGTCATCTTTAGGTAAGGAAGGTATTGTCTTTGGTCAAAAAATTCAATGATGAGTTTTTAGTGAATAAGCATGTTTTAGGGTCCCTATAATACGATTTTACCATTTTCACGATGATGTCTGTATGTATGTATGTATGTATGTGTGTGTGTGTGTGTGTGTGTGTGTGTGTGTGTGTGTGTGTGTCTGTGTGTGTGTGACGAAAGTTTCGGATCGCATAACTTCAATTTCACGATTCCAAAAATTATATTTTTTTCATATTCTTAAGTTTACATCCAGAAGAACAACTGATTAGATTTTGGTTATAATTGGTGAACCGGAAGTAGCCTCATTTGAAGATTTAACAGTTAAAAATGATTTATTAACATTTAAAGTTATTATAACTTAAAGATTATATTATTCTCTATATGATTTGATTGCATTTTATACTTCATATTCAATAGATATAGAGTTACAGAATTATAAAGAAATTAAATTTTATAAATATGCTAACTATGAAAATTGTTAATATATTCAGATAATTCAAATTGACAGATGTCAGTATCAATAAAAAGTAAATGAATGTGGTGGAGATGAGGATGTTGAAGTAGATCTTGAGGAAGACAGGAAAGATATGGTTAGGAAATAACTAATTCAAGTGTTACAAGTTTCTAGAAAGATATAAGAGAAATGATTACATTGGTTTGAACATGTCATGAGGAGAGATGAATAATATATTGGGAGAAGAATGAATATCTTAGTAATAGAAGGTTGAAGAAACAGAGGAAGACCAAAGATAAGATGGAAGGACTGTATTGCGGAAGACTTGAGAGAAAATGTACTAAATGAGAACGACATGTAAAACAGAAATGAGTGGAAGAAGAAAATAAAAAATGGCGACCCTAACGAATGGGAAAAGCTAAAGAAGAAGAAGATGTTAGTGGCAAGTGCAATTTGCATAATTTGTTTATGAAATAATTTTACTGGAAATTTAGTATCTTTTGCAAGAAAATTTATGTATGGAATTTATACATAATACACAGGATTGACGGAAGGTATTGTGCTGGCCACAACAGATTTTTTCAGAAAGCGAGATTTGAGGGAGAAGTATCCCTATAAATATTTACCATCCAATCGCTGTTTAATAAAATTTGAAGAAAGCGTTACTTGGTCAAGAACATATTCAAATAAATGTCACCAACCGAATGATGCAGTTAGACATTATTTTATTACAAGTACACTCTATCAATAAATTGTGGGTAATTTCTCGACTGTGATGTGGATTAGGTGTTAACAATTACTCGAAAGTTCAGTCAAACAGCAATTATTCTTCAACGTTTCGGTACACCCTTGCACCTTGTTCAGGGTAGTAAGATCTTACAAATTGTTACAATTCATGTACACAAAATACATTCGTACAAAACATTCAGTTCATTTTTTGTACGATGTTTAATAAATTAACTGAAAAGGTGCAAGGATGCACCGAAACGTTGGTATAGTAAGAATAAATGCTGTTTGACTGAACTTACGAGTAATTGTTAACATCTATCAATAAAGTTTGTATCACGTTCTTTTCAAATTGTTTTGCTGTAACAAACACACTTGTGGTGAGAGTTGTAGTCGATCCCGAGTCTTTTCGATGGCACGGTTTTTGATTTGTCGATATTCGACGGTGTGTTCGTCGACTGCTCGCCGTGTTCTATTACGGAATCAGTTGCAGTAGTCGACGTCTGTGTAGTACATTGTTCATAAAAGAGAAGAAATGAAATAAGTAAGCTAAGCATCCTTTGTCTTCTCGTAATAACACAGGTTTATTACGCTTCCTATTAAATTCCATCTCAGCCTTAAATATAAACTGTGTTATGTGCAAGAAAGCACCTGCTTGGATTGTCAAATAAATTCCTTACTGCAGGATATGGAAACGGCAGCAGGAGCTATTCTGCTAATCTACTCCATCATGATGTTTATTTTTTTCATGGAGAACTGTATACAAAATAGTTTCTACGCTAGACAACCAACGGTTGAAGTAATATTATTTTGAAGCGTTGTATAAGATTGATAAGTTTATAAGAAGGTTTAAATTATAAATATTGATTCATATATTTGGTCTACTTTTAAGTACGTGTAATATTTTATTTATTTTTGTTACAGGTGAGTTACGTGTTATCCTTCCCTTGCAGTTTCGTAAGTACAGTATTGTAACAACAAAACATAAGGGGTGTGTGAGTAAATGTAATTTTTATGTTTTAAAGTTATTTAAGAAAAGCAGTAAATAAGAACAATAGCTGTAACTTCTAATATTAATATTCTTATATAAACATTTTAGCTGGTACCCCAATCCTTGTTTTAATTAAAATACTGTTTAAAAACTCTGTTGTGGCCATCACAATACCTCTCGCGCCCTTTCCATTGTGGTAGATACAGGCTGGTTTTGAACTTAATGTCATAAATTTAAAGGTAAGTAGTATGACATGTGTGGATTACGAAACAGAAAGAATTTTTTAAAAATTCGCATATTTAAGGGTAGTTTTCATGAAACTAACATTTTTGGTACCACTGGATCACTGGCAACGCATTTGCATTATTTTATCTATTACACAATTATTTTCGTTAAAAATGTTATTTAATTATTAAGAATAGTATCTTATACAACTAATTTTGAATGTATTAAAACAGCATTAAAAAAAGTTTGCTTAAGAAAAGTCGAATTTTCTTTTTTCGAATTTTAAAAAAATTTCTTTCTGTTTTGTAATCTACACATGTCATACTACTTACCCTTAAATTTATGACATTAACCATTCTATATAAGTATTGTATTTAACATTTCTTGTACACACAAAAAATTCTAATTATGCCTAATCTTTATATTTCCGTATTTGCTATAATTTTAAATTCATTCTATGAGCAAGTTTTCTCCATTTCTTCTAAAAGTTCGAGGTTTTTCCAATTCATTAACGGGATTGGCGATATTTCTGAAGGGTTCATGTAATATTCCTATAATTTTAAATATATAATTAATAATACAATAAGATTTATTAAATATCGTTCCCAGAAAAAGCCTTCAGTACTATCTCTGAATTTTTGACACTGACATTAGAGACATTTATCTGTCAATTGCAGACATTTTAATTTCTCAAGTAGTTACCATGGAGATGTTTGGGCTGTGAGCAGGCTGTGAGATTTACACTACAGATTATTTTATAGATTATATATCTATATCTTTAAATCTATAGAAAGTATAATAAAAAAAATATATGTGGCGGATAGAGAATTTTTGTTAAAATACTATTACTTCCGGTTGTTCAATTGTTACCAGAATCTATTCAACTCTTCCCATTACTATTAGATTGAGGAATCCGTAGTTAGACAGGTCTTTAATCTTATAGAATTTGAGAAATCGTACCTACAACAACCTCACACACATACACACACACACACACAGACATCATCGTAAAAATGTTATTACCGGATTCTAGGGACCTTAAACCGTGCTTATTGACTAAAATCTGGATAAAAAGTAATAAATTATTCGGTAAATTTTTGTTATCTTATTCTATGGGGCAAAATGACCAGCGTATTGGGGCAAGATGGTAGTTACGCACAATTGTCATCTTTGAATCGGCCTAGTCTGTCGTAGCCTGTGCAAGCTTCTTTGCTAGCAGGATTAACACTAGTCACATTATATCTATTGATCAGATGGAGGATAATAATAACATAAGTCGCAACCAATGCTTAAAATGTTTCTTGTTGAAATAATTAGTGGTTCACCTGAAACGGTTGCCTGGAAAACATTTCACGATTAAACTAAACATAACTAAACAAACAGACTAAACTGTTACCACGTTTGGAAGTTTTTAACATTTACAAGATTTCTGTATATTTAGTTTAAAATTTAGAACTCGCTACATGAGATTTTCTTTCACAGTTTTAGAAAGACGCGAAATCTTTATCAATGGTTGTTGGGGGTATTTGTCAGCTCAGGTATGCTCGTGCCTGACTGAATAACATGATTCAAACAATTGAGTACGGTTATCTGCATAGTTCCCAAGTTAACGTACATTGAAATAGTTTGATACATACATTAAATGTCAGAATCTCTGTCAAAAAATATGTACAATTGTTATTAAAGCACGCTTCGCGAAAGTCAAGTGAGGTATAGAACAATATTTTATCGGGATGTATTTATGTACGATTACTCAAGCTCAGTCATGATTTTATTTCATTTGCAATAGTTTACACCAAGTGACTATGGCCCTTATTGCATTGAAAGATTGTGCCTAAAATTCTACCGTATTTGATGTACATGACGCATACCGTAACTCATTTAATAAAAAAAAATGCTCCATTGCCCCTTTTTCCATCGTGGTCTTCATACGAGCACCTATGCAAATGGTGAGAAAATTCTACAAATTTATTTCGACTATTTTAAAATACTCGTATATATACATTTTAACTTTTTAAATACAGAATATGTATGTTATTCAAGTATTCCGCCAGTTAATATTGGGTTACATCGCCTTTATTAATAATACCAGTTTTAATTTTATTAGGCATTGTATCCTTAAGCCCCGCAAATTTTTCGACCGACGCCAAATATTTTAGAATTTTAAATGGCACAAAATTGACCCCTGTGGCGCACTCTCTACGCCAGCAATGAATATAGGTAATTATATAAATAAAAAAATAAATATATCATCACGGCATATTAAGCATTGCTGTGTGCCAATCTGCTTTGTACAGAGATTTCGGTAACGATGATGACATATTTGTACCGTGCGAGCGTTTACCAAGTGTCACCTCACGAGCACTTATTGCTGGCGAGGAGAGTGCACTACAGGGGTCATTTTTTGTGCCATTTAAAATTCGAAATATTTGGCCTCGGTCGGGATCAAACCCGATATATAAATTTAATTTAATTTTAAGTATTTACATGGATAAACATTATATTAAACGGGAGGTATTGTGTTGGCCACATCAGATTTTTGTTTTATAAATTGTTCAAAAAACGTTACTTTAGAAACCAGTATGACAAAGTCTATTAAATAGCATACCGTTTTATGGAAATCTATAAGACGTTCATTTATAGACTTTTTATAAGCTACTGATTTGTAAGTTCGAACTATTATCACCCGTAATTTGGCCCACAGGTTTTATTTCAAGTTTTAATTCTATATTTAAAAGTAGCCGAAAGAGTTTTATAGAAAATTCTAACCATTTGTGTATGTTTTATAATTTGTTGAAAATGTAAACCGGTCGAGCCATTATGAGTTCGGGCGCAGCCACGTAGCCAGGGGAGGGGCTCGAGGGGCTGAAGCCCCCCCCGCCCGAAATTCTTATAAATTTCGTTTACATCTATCCAAAGGTATCTATCATACTATCTAAATTTGAAAAAGTGAAATTTCACTTTTCCGTAGTACACGACTTATAACTGTTTGAAACAGTGAATATTCACAACGAGAAAGTGAATATTAGCTTTTTGAAAACGTGAATTTTCACTTTGGAAAAAAGTCAATTTTCTTAACACGCGCGGGATAAAGCCCACTTTTCCAGCCCTTCGGGCTGCAAAAATGGCCTTCTCCCGCGTTTGTCACGAAAAATTACGTTCGTTACACGACGGAAAAGTCGATTCCTCACGAGTGTCATTTAGAACTCAGCTTCGCCTCGCTCCGAAAGTACACTCGTTTCGGAATACGAACTTTGCCGTCCTAGTAACGAAAATACCTATTCAAATTATTTGAATCACGCGCGAAAAGAATTTTCGCAATTACTTTAAAGAGATATGATATAGCGTTCCCATATGAGAAAGTACTATAAGAAAGTGTCAGTTGCTATTATAGTTATGAAGTTATGTGCCTAACTTCACTGTCTAAAGCGTACTATACTCGAGCCGCTTTTGAACGCCTGTGTTAATCGTATTTGAAGAGGTTGAAATGAAGCGATCTAAAACGAGACAATTAAGCATCGTTTCTTTCTTTAAGAAACCTAAATTTGATTTAGATTCTAATCGTGAGTAGAGGTTATGTTGTTATGTCTTTGTTGTTTCGCATTGCAAACGTTTACTGTTTTATTTGCCAATTTATAAAAATACAGATTATTACATTGACATAAAATTTCACATGATTATTTAATAACTATTGTGTTGAGAAAAGAAAACATTGCTACTTGGATAGAAATTTGATAGAGGAAAATTAATTAATCCCTCCCCACCATTTCCTAAAATCTCGAAGCCCCCCCCCGAGAAAAAATCCTGGCTACGGGCCTGTTCGGGCGCGTAGGCCATAGTGACAAAAGTGATTAACCTAGTGTATGTAGACTAAATATGGACCATTTATTTTCGCAATACATGTGTGTCTATCCAAGCTTACTTATTGAATTTCAACATAAAACGTCGTCCTTAATTGAATTAATCCTGTTTTATCGAATATCATTTAACATTATCGTTTTGATGTTGCCGTGCATTGTTTCTAAAATAAATACTCGTATGTTGGTTAGTGAAGCGTAAGACTAACAATGATGCAGGCAGCAGATGAAGTTTGATTGTATATTAGCATCACATGTAAATCGTGTTGAGATCCAAGTCACCTCTGGCAAACAGACGTTCATCAGTCGATGGTAATTAGCTGGGTCCTCACACAGGGATATTTAAGGCCATGCCACACGATGATCGCTTATGTATTCTGGAAGTTTGCGAGCCACAGCCGCAGCCCGCTCGATCAAGAATATGCAAAGCGGGCCCCGTCGCCGCTGCTTTGAAAACCAAATGATAAGCTGCGGGGATAATTGAAGGGAGAAGTACTCAACCCAACCTAGTGTAATTTACACGGCGAAGCAAAGGGTCCTTATTGACCTGCCATCTATCAAAAACTACACCTAATGCCAATTTGCTAGCTATGCATACAAAGAGGTATGGACACTAACACTGCTGACCTCTACACACAAATACAAAACATGGATCATAAAGTTAAATGAAAACTATATTTCGATCGCTTCCAAAATTCTAAAATTACTTAGGAATAGCAAGCACGAGACTTGAATTATACCCCGCATCCTCAAAGTATAGCGGCTCGCAAAATTATCCGTAAACTTTACCTACTATCAGTAAAATGTAAAATAAAAAACCATTTTCATTTTATGTTACATAAGGCCAGAGCAGTCATGTGACTTTGTTGGCCTTGGCCAGCATATAGAGAGGCCCGTGTTAGAATGACAGCTATTGATAATGTACATAGGTGTCAAGTATCATAATTTTTTATTGAAAACATTATTTTCCAAATCCATGTGGATTATTTTCCTCAAGTATATTCCATACTACTGATGACAAATAAACATCAGAATATTTTAAAAATTTTAAAGAAAAATTATGACATATGACAATTGTGACATCTATGTAAATAACTACTAGCCGTCATTCTGACACGGATCCTCATATCTGCTTGCTAAGTCCAACAAAGTCATATGACTGTTCCGCCCTATAAGTAACGAATTTAACATTTCTTGTACATACAAATAATTGAAATTGTATCTCTTCTTTCGTTCTATGGGGAATTTTGTCCTGCTCTTCTAATATGTTCAAAATTCTTCAAATTCATTCACAGTATTAGCGGTATTTCTTAAGGATATATGTAATATTTACATATAATTTAAATACATATTTAATTAATAATACAATAATATGTATTAAATGTATACGTACCTCCCAGAAAAATCTGATTTTTAACACTAACATTTTGCATTTATCTGTCAATTACAAACATTTGAATATATCAACTGTTTTTTAGGCAACGAAATTTACTACAACAGATTATTCTATATTGTTATACACTATATCCGCAAACCTATACGAGATAAAATAAAAAAATAATTGTGTCACATTGAGAATTAAATTTTCTTTAATATTACCAAAAAAAAAAAAATATTCAGAAAATAATATTTAGAAGATTTTTTTTCAAAAATCTGCTGCTTTCGGTTGTCCAATTGTTACCAAAACCTTTTCAGTTTTTCCCATTAATGACCGATTGGGAAATACGTAGTTAAACAAATATTAAGTCTTATAGTTTTTGAGTAATCGTCCTTCCAACATCCCACACACATACACACATACACGCGCGCGCGCGCGCACACACACACACATACACACACACACACACACACACACACACACACAGACATCATCGTAAAAATGTTAAAATTGGATTGTAGGGACCTTAAAACGTGCTTAATCATTAAAATCTGGATAAGCGATTTTTAGCATGAATCCAATACCTCCTTAGCGAGAGGTAAAAAGGGTTTCCAAAAAAGAAATTAATTTAAAAAATAGTCTTATTTCGATATTTCAAAATCAAATGGTAGTCATCAAATTTTAAAAAAATGTTTAATTTACTTTGTCATACTGGTTTCTAAAGCAACGTTTTTTGAACGATTTGTAAAACAAAAAATCTGATGTGGACACCACACGACTTCCTTGTACGATTATTAAACTATACATATTTTTTTAATAAATATATTACAAAATATTTTAACTTCAAAACGGTAAGATATATAGCGACCATAATCTAACCCGGTTCTTTTTAAAAAGAGTTTTGATTACAACAAAGAAATATTTGATTACAACAATGAATATGACTAATTTTACAATAAAAATATAATATTTGTTATTGTACGAATCATAAAATTGCACGTATTTAACGTAATTTGACATGAACATTTTTTTTATCCTAATCCATAGCAAGCTTTATTACAAAAACAAAAAAGTAAATAATTTTTAAATTTACATATCTCGCTTATACAAAGGGCTAATTTAATAATACTTGATTTGCTAGACGCAGAAATTAATTCTCTAAAACTATTATTTGAAGCATTTATTTCTAAAATCAAAATAAAATCATTTATTCAAGAAAAACTGTTAACAACTTCAAGTAATCTACCACATCCGGTTAGCTTATTTTAACCAAAATCTATTATGTTATTTCGATTGACATAAAAGTCTTGTATATTAAATTTGAAAAGTTTTGGATTATATTTTAAAACAGTTTTTCATTAAAATCTATTATAGGCTTCATGTAAAGTGCCACTTCTGGAAATTGTGTAATAACCAGAAAGGGAGGTGCACAACTAGATGTTATAACAGTCCTAAATACAAAATATCAACTTTCTTCGGCTTACCGTTTTTGAGTTATGCGAGATACGTACGTACGTACGTACAGACGTCACGACGAAATTAGTCAAAGTGGATTCAGGGATGATCAAAATGGATATTTCCGCTGAAATCTGAAAACCGAAATTTTTCGCGATTACAATACTTCCTTTACTTACGTACAAGGAAGTAAAAATGAAACATTAAAGTTACTTTAAAATATCATTTTAAAGTTCTAGGACTTTTTTACCTTCATACTGAATCCTTTATTTATGCGGCATTAAATTGTTCTTTGCCTCAATAGCTTCATCCATCATCTCGAGGAATGTATTTTTCATCAATTATAGTATAGTGAATAAGAATTTTAATGAAACCAGAAAAATTCAATATCAATCTGTCAATTTGTCAAAATTTTGCTAGGATTTTCGAACAATTGCAACTTAGCCTACTTATACAAAATTCATACTGCTACAAATTGCTGCATGTTTCTTTTAATAATGTAATAACTAGAAACCCGTATGACATAAAATTATGTATGTACCTCAGACGAAAAGTGTCTTTTAAGGTGCAAATTGCGAATTTCTCTGTGAAAAAAATACACAAAATAAATTACAAAGTTTCGTTTAGTTCCACTAGTTTACAAACATCTGAGTCAACTTTCATGAAGCCATCGTCAGAAGTCGGCGAGCACAACAAGTAACCACAGACGCGTTTCGCACTTATTGGTGCTCATCAGTGTGGTATAATTTGTGGTTTCTGTCAGGTGCACAATGAGTGGACTCCTGGAGCAGAGACAATGACTCGTGCTGGCGGTGATCTTATGATCATCTATAATGGTAAAAGGTCTGTAGAGGTATATTAGTACCATCAGAGCCCTCTACCGAGAAATATTTTGACTGCCGTCAAACTGCAAAAGGCAAATTGCGAATATCTCTGTGAAATAAATACACAAAATAAATTACAAAGTTACTTTTAGTACCACTAGTTTACGAACATTTGAGTCAACTTTCATGAAGCCATCGCCAGAAATCGGCCAGCACAACAAGTAACCACAGACGCGTTTCGCACTTATTGGTGCTCATCAGTGTGGTGTAACCTGTAGTCTCTATCTCTAGTTGTCTCTTTCTGGCCAGCCGAAATCAAAACATTCAGTGAGGACGGATAGGGATAAGGGATGTTTTGTTTAGTTATATTTCGTCATTGGCGCAGAGTATCATATATCATCCATAACAAAATATCCACCCTGCACGTAGGCTTGTAATAACTTACAGACATAATTGTCAGCAATCTAAATGTCAAAACCGCTAACATCTAGACTAAATTTCTAAATAGAATTTTGGCCAACAAAGATAAGTTTAAATATTGTTCATGACACAATAATTTAGAAAAGGTTGTAAAAAAAGTTATTTATTAGTTGTTGCTTTTACCCTCGCCTTGGTATAAGTACATGGAAAATATTTCACATGTCGAAAAATAGTTTCATAGCAAAAAGATATCACATACAAAATGTCGTGCATATTACAACGTACCACAAAATGTATGGAGTGAAATCCAATAATATTAAACAGAGTAAGGGTATTATTAACTAAACTGTGGAAAAAAGTGGGACAATATTGCTATAATCTTTATAGAAAACATCAGAAAATTTATGGAATAAGTAATACCCAGTTAAAATTATCCTTTCATGTCATTTGTATTCTTGTAAGTAAATGAAGCATCCATTTTATCTTTCTATATTTGAAGAAAAAGCAATTAGTATTGAGTTTCACAGCTGTTGTTCACGACACAAACATCAAACCGAACACAATCACAGATCCACACAAATATTAAAACATTTCAACAAAACAACCAACTGTAAACAGAGTATTTGTCACATAATTGCGCAAATGTCGCAGTGTGTTCCCTCTCCCACGCTTTACAAAAGGAATTAAATATAGACACAATATCTTTTTATCGTCGCTGCACAATATATTGGACGATGTGCTTTCTTCTTTCACACTTTATAGACACTTGCAATGGAACCATTTTGCAGTGGAATCTCCGGGCATCATATGGATGCTACAGGTTTGCAGTAAAACGAGGAAAGAACAGGGATTCGCATTCTAATATTCTCTGGCGAGGGAATGCTGTTATAGTATGCATCTGAACAGATTTTCGCAATCACAAATAGAAATAACGGAGAATTACTTTACTGCCTTTAAACTTGTTTAGTTTTTAGATGAATCTAAAACAAGCTAAACGTATTTTCTCATTTCATTCGTAGCATTTATTTTAGTATGCATTATTAAAATTTATTTTAAAATTGGCAATAAACTAAATGAAATAACAGTTTTATGGATAACTACATTAAATTCAAATACTTTACAAAATAAAAACTATAGCATTTCTTTACGTAAAACATTTGTAATTTGATTAATTTTATACTAAAATTTCTAATCTGTGTCGCTTCGTATGCCGAAGGTACGGCTTCGAATCCCGCTAATATGTATATTTATTATATTTATTTATATTTTATTTATTTATTTATATTTATTTACGTTTATTTATTACTATTAAGAGTCTTTGTATTCGTAAATGAGGAGAGTTTTATGGCTTTTTGTTTTTATCGATTCCTCGAGTATAAAAAAAAATAAACTATAACTACTTATGTGTTATATTTTAATTTCTGTAATCTAGTGTAGAAATAAATCACCATGGAACTGAAAATTTAAAACTATTGCGATGATACATTGCTGTATGTCTGTGTGGTCGACAGGAAAGATATTGAATAATATTTTGGTTGGTCAAAATTTTTAAGCGTATTTTTGTTACATTTCCCTCTCTCATTGCCCACTTACTGCCAGTCAATGCCCTCCTGTTAACCCTAAGGCCACCATCGCCCCCCTGGATTTATCCAACGCCCAGAAAGGGGGGCGTATCGCCCACTTTGAGAATCACAGGTTTAATTTTCTGATATTTTATTCGGGTCCTAGGTTTATTTACTTGGAAATAATTTTTTTATTAGCCTTATTCGTGTCTTTATTATTATTATTATTAGAACATTAGTAAATTATTTAGATTGTAAATTTAAAACTAGCATTACAACACGGTTACTAATACTATGTACAACATAACTAAATTATGTAAAGAGATAAGTTACAAACTATGAAAGAATAATCAATACATGACGATAATGAAATTTGTAATGATGGTCGTCATCGATATGTTTCCGACATTTCTTCATGTAAACATTCTAATCCTTTGTAATATACGTATATGGACCTTTCGGATTTCTATATTTATACTACGAACAAACGTATTTCGGATTTGTTAATATTTGTTTATCCTTAAACACGGTTATTACATACACCTATATTTATTTAAATATTTAAAAGTAAATACACCAAATTTTCGTTTCATTCAAAAATAAACAAAACAAAATAATTAGTACATTTCATTTAAACTTTAAAGTAAAAAAAATAATATTCAAGTATTTGGAAACACAAATAAAGTGTATATTCAAATAAATATTTATTCCTGGTGTATGTATTTATAAATAGAAATCATTTAAAGGTTTAACAGGAAGGTTCTGTAACATTTCGGATTTTGAAATCAACATTCGAATTAATTACTGTATTTACTTCGTAGTCCAAACATTTAAAAATTAATCGAGATTCAAAGGACATCCAAATTGAAACTTGAAATGTAAATAATTCAAAATCCAAATTACAATTCTTCGTCAAAGTAATGAATATTTAACACTATCACGAAATAATTTTAAATAATGTATGATACGTAACGGATGGTAATTTGGCTATTTGTTTCGACGCTGTACGGATGTATAATGTAGCATGTGAGTTGGGCCTTTAACAGTTGAGTATTTATATCCAGATCCTGGTAAACCCTGAACCTGTAAATTCTACACGAACTGTCCAACAGGATTAGGGAGGTTTTGACCCTTAAAGAAAATTATATACCGAAGCCTAACTTGCATCCCTTAATATTGAACGGGGTGAAGTTTTTTATGATATATACCGGATTCTGTTTGTAACTCCATAACTCCGGAGTATTGAGATATTGAGATATAGTTTAATTTTTTTTATCTCTTGCAGACAAAGGATTGAAAAGTATTCCTAGCAAATTTGAACCATTTATAAGAGAAACAAATGAATAACGATTTTCTAAATTTGCCATTTAAATTCACAATTACATGCACGTTGATAATTTTATAATCAGCTTAAAACGAAGTAGACCTCGAAGTAGACTATTATTGAAACAAATGAAACTGTCAGTAATATTTCAATTAGTTTTAACATTGTCATAAATTTGATTTAAGTTTTGTCCAATTATCGCGACATTATCCCCACTTAAACAAATGTGACTTTGATATTATTACAACATTGCTATCAAGAAAGAAATCTGCTGTGGCCAGCACAATACCTTCCGTCATTTCTATGTATTTTATATAAATTCCACACAGAAAATTTCTTGTATTCTCACTAAAACTATTTCACAGACATTTTATATAAATTGTACTTGACACTGACATCTGTCAATTAGTGGTGGGATTCGGATCCGGATAGTTTCCGTTTCGGATCCAAAAATATTCGGATATCCGGGAAAATGAATGTTAAAGTATCCGAATCTCAGAGTAACTGAGTAAACTGAGTATCGGATTTTGGATCCGAATCTGAGTATTGGATTTTGGATCCAAATCTGAGTATCGTATCTTGAATCCGGATTCGGATATCGAATCTTTATATGTGTAATAATACAATTTTTTTTTGTTTTATTCATCATTTACTAAATACGACTCTGTGAAAGTATAAATTATTTTTCTTTACATTTGCACAAACTATCTGTCTATTTTAAAGTGGTTTGCCTTCACATTCAATATGAAGAATGGGATCCAGAATTAAAATTTGGATCCGGATCCATAAACAAAATATCGAATCCGGATGCAAGTCCAGATCCGCATCCAAATTAGGATCCGGATCCAAATCTGAATTAAATTTACGGATATCCGCTTCAAAATCCGAACATCGGTTTTCCGAAGAACCGGATATTTTGAAATCCGGGTACTCGGATCCAAGTTTTGACGGATCCTCACAGCACTACTGTCAATTAGTAATATTGAATTATTGTTTTTTCCGCGGTGACGCCGGAAAGATTGTGAGATTTATGAAAATTAATGTCTATAAATTTTTATTTGTATAGTTCTGTCTATAGATTACAATTACTTATTTACCTACAAAATCGAATAAAAACAGAAAAACCTTTCTTGCAAAGAAATTTGCTGTGTTATTAATATTTTTACTACCCGCTGTGGACAGGAAACTTCATCCTGTAACGCAGAGAGTCCCGGGCGTATATCCTTATTTGCGGTTGGAAGGAACATAGGATAATAAAGCCCCTAGCACCCCCCTCTAACTCTGATACAGCCACCGCCACTGCTTCACCGTAGGTGGTTCTATATGAGCTTAATAAGGCCCAGATAAAGGCGGTGTGTAATTGTGAAACGTTGTAAGAAGACCGTCGAAAAAGGAGAAATCCAGAGGGTGAAAAACAATATAGAATTTTTAATTTTGCATAGAGAACATCAACAAAAATATACTTGCGTCTTAATAAAAAAATCTGTTGTGGCCAGCACAATACCTCTCGCCACTTCCGTTTTTGGTTACTGTGGTGGAGTGGAAGGCTTTTTTAAGTTGACACACTGATATTTATAACTATGAGATTTATTGACACACACACAAGTACAGTTATTATCTGGCTGACGTGCTACGACTGCCGCAAGTAGTTTATTAATATTTAAACATTTAAATAAACAATATTGCCAACTGTATGATACACTACAGTTACATAACTAAAGCGCGAGCAGTCATGTGATATTATTGGCCTTGACAAGCAGATATGGGAGCCCGTGTCAGAAAGATAATTAGCAATTATGTACATATATGTCAAATGTCGAAATTTTTTATTAAAAATTCCTCTTCCTTACATCCATATGCAGACTTGATTAGATTTTGGTTATAATTGGTCAACCGGAAATACCCTCATTTCATATATATGTCATATTCATTGGATATGGAGTTAAATAATTATAAATTATGGAAACAGCTACTATATTAAGAAAATTCTAACTGACAGATGTCCGTGTCAATAAAAAGAAAATGAATTTGGCAGAGATGAGGATGTTGAGATAGATATTGGAGAAGACACGAAAAGATAGGATAAGGAATGAAAGAATAAGAGACGATTACATTGGTTTGATTTGAACATGTGATGAGAAGAGATGAAGAATATATTGGAAGAATGAATAGCTTAGTAATACAAGGTAAACGAAACATAGGAAGACCAAATATAAGATGGAAGGACTGTATTGCGCAAGACTTGGGAGAAAAGTAACTAAATGAGAACGACTCGCAAAACCGAAATGAGTGGAAGAAGAACATAAAACATAGCGACCCCTAACGAATGGGAAAAGCTAAAAAAGAAGATGTCAATGTCAAGTGCAATTTGTATAGTTTGTTTATGAAATAATTTCACTGGAAATATAGAACCTTTGCAAGTAAATTTATGTATGGAATTTGTACATAATACACAGGACTGTCAGAATGTAATGTGCTGGCCACATCAGATTTTTTAATAACTTCATTATTTTAAATATTATACAAAAAATTATCAAACAAACTTTGTTTTATATTGAAATGTTTATAAATGCACAGTATAGGTTTTTCTATAGAGTGTTTAATTTTTACGCAACGGTAAGTAACCCTATCTAACCTAACATGAAATTTACTATACAATAGTATGAAAACAATTATATGTTATATTATTAAAAAATCTGATGTGGCCAGCACATAACCTCTCGCCGTATATTTTACCTGGCTATATGCATAAAGCAAAGATTATTTTTATAAATACAAATAATATATTCATATAAATCTATGACGTATAAACTTCTTTATTATTCAATAATAGCATGTCTCAACATAAAGATATTTACCATAAATTATGTTACAATAAATTACAAAGTAGAGTTTACCATATATAAATATTAGGCTGGTAACAGCAATTTTCAATTCGAACAACTTTGTTTACTTTCTCTTCATATTCTTCTGGTAAAAACATTAATTTTGGGCGGTCTAAAATGTATATATCTGGATTGTGCATCTATTCTTATATATCTTCTTTTACATTTTATTTTTTCATACTTGTTATATCTAAATAACACTAATTCCTTTTAATAAAGTGACGAATAGATTGCACTCCGATTATTCTTATATCGATGTGTAATTTTGTCAATATTTACAACTTACTTGAGAAGAATTTGATAGCTTTTTCGCAGTTCAAAGTTACTCTAGTCTACAGTACTGGTGTACATTGTCCCATAATGTTTGAAACAAATTTAAGTCCTTCAACCTAGACTTGTCATCTCCATAATAGTCACAGATCAAGAATTAAGGGATTCTCCAAATACATTTTTCTTTCATTACTCATTATTTCTGACACTGACATTTATCTGTCAGTTACAAATAATTTAAATTTGCAACTATTTTTCATGGCATCCTTTCGGTTGTAAAATTAATTACAACATTATTTTATATATTATATTCCTTTTATCTCTAAATCTATAAAATATGTATAAAAATATTTAAATGTATATGAAAGAGAATTTATTTTTCTTTAATATTATCAAGAAAAAATTTCAAAAAATAATATTTAGAAGATTTTTTTTCAAGAATCTTCTACTTCCGGTTGTCCAATTGTTACCAAAACCTTTTCAGATCTTCCCATGAATGTCCGATTGGGAAATACGTTGTTAAACAAATTTTAAGTCTTATAGTTTTTGAGTAACCGTCCTTCCAACATCCCACACACACACATCCACACACACACACACACACAGACATCATCGTAAAAATGTTAAAATCGGATTGTAGGGACCTTAAAACTTAAAACGTGCTTATTCAATAAAATCTGGATATGCGATTTTTAGCATGAATCCAATACCTCTCTTAGCGAGAGGTAAAAATACAATGGCGAATGATTAAAATAGTACATTTTTATTAAATACAGAAGACTTTGCAACACTATTTTTGAATAAAACTTATCTGATAATATTCAATACCAGGTGTAATAATGAAATATCGAATAGATGAAATATTTAATTAATTTTTACCTCTCGCTAAGAGAGGTATTGCATTCATGTTAAAAATCGCATATCCAGATTTTATTGAATAAGCACGTTTTAAGGTCCCTACAATCCGATTTTATCATTTTTACGATGATGTCTGTGTGTGTGTGTGTGTGTGGATGTGTGTGTGTATGTGTGTGTGTGTGTGTGTGGGATGTTGGAAGGACGGTTACTCAAAAACTATAAGACTTTAATGTTTAAGTACGTATTTCCCAATCGGACATTCATGGGAAGATCTGAAAAGGTTTTGGTAACAATTGGACAACCGGAAGTAGAAGATTCTTGAAAAAAAATCTTTTAAATAATATTTTTTGAAATTTTTTCTTGATAATATTAAAGAAAAATAAATTCTCTTTCTGATACATTTAAATATTTTACAATATATTCTATAGATTTAGAGATAGAAGAAATATAGTATGTAAAATAATCTGTTATAATAAATTTTACAGCCGAAAGAATGGCCATGGAAAATAGTTGAAAATTTAATTTGTTTGTAACTGACAGATAATGTCAGTGTCAGAAATCCGAAGACATTACTGAAGACTTTTTCTGGGAAGTACATACATTATATTATTTCTTAATGTATTAATAGAATTGGAAACATTTCGAAAAATTAGAAGAGGACAAAATTTCTTCATAAAAATGAATTTAAAATTAAACAATCTAAATATATATATGGAATAGATATATGCGTAAGTAGAATTTTTGGTGTAGAGTGTAGGTATACAAGAAATGTTAAATACAATAGGGAGCGAGCAGTCATATGATTTTGTTGGCCTTGACAAGCAGATATGGGGGCCCATGTCAGAATGATAGCTAGTAATTATGTATATAGATGTCAAATATCATAATTTCTCATTCTAAATTTAGTGATTTTCCAATTCCATGTGGAGCAGAATTAAATGTTAAATATCTAAGGCATACAAGTAAACTTTAAACTCCTGGTGATAAATTAACTACGTAAATTTAGAAAATCTTGAAATTTTTAATGAAAAATTCTAACATTTGACATCTATGTACATAATTACTAATTATCATTCTGAAACGGGCCCACACATTTGCTTGTCAAGCCCAAAAATGTAACATTACCGTTCGCGCCCTATACTTATGTAACCAAAAAAAGGAAGTGGCGAGAGGTATTGTGCTGGCCACAACAGATTTTTTTTTTTAATTTTAAAGGTGTACTGTTAAAGTAATATAATGCAAAGCCTACTTCCTTGTACAACTCTGGGAACAAGTCTTGACATGTTTCTTACGTTGTCACTCTCAAGCCATGTTTCTTTTTCTTTTTAAACCAATCACATTTCATATATTCGTAAATATGCGATTAAATGGGTATATAAGACAGCATAAATGATCCGAATAATTTTTGTTATATTTGTGGAGTATTAGAAATTCAGCAGCTTAACGAAATATTACATCGACGTAATAGAAAAAACGTACTACTATAACTGGCGTTAAAATAAAAAACCAGGACGAATCCTAGACTTCCAAAATTGCTGTACACGTTGTGGGAAGAAAGAACATTGCTATGCCGTTTGGTGTTCCTATGACATAGTGAGAACAAAGGTCCATGCCATAGATTATAGATTGCTACTTTTGCTATATCAAAACGTTAAAACAAAAATAAATTATATACAAATAGTAAAGAGAAGAATAAATAAAAAGTTTAAACATTGTTAACATGATACAGTGAGCGAATATTTTTTAAATTTCAGCGTGTATATATATATATATATATAGAAATAGTTATTTATGCATCAAGACACTGAAGTTCTACTTTTTATCACAAATGTAAAATTATTTTATATGTACAATAATTATCATAAGGTTGGCAACACTGTATTTTCATAAAATCATCGTGTAACGGATTATTTTACTGCCGATATATCTGAATTTTTAATGACAATTTTTATGCGCTTTATAGTAACGATTTCAAATAAAAGATATTTCACCACTTTACAGAAATAAAATTTCTTAAGAGTATTTCAAAATTAGCGAATATTTGTAGCATAACTCGATTATCTTACTTGTGTAATTTGTCTTCCCTTTATTCTATTTTGAAATTATGGGATACATTATATTCAGAAGATAAAATTGTAACACACGAGATTAAGCATTGAATAGAATTTTGCTTTTGAAGTAGAATACTATAAGCGATTACTCATTTAACTAGGCTTTTGATAGCTTGATTATATCTATCTTACAAAAGGTCTACGTTTCTGTGATGACAATAATATCAGATCTGCTGGTAGTGGTATTTTCGAACTCATATGAAAAGATTTCCCTTTGAAACGTCAAACGAATAATGATATATTGATATTTATGTGAAAATGAAATTGTAAGTATGATGTAGGTAAATAAATGTGCTTATATTTCAACGTGTATATTACATCCAAGAGATAAAAAAAAATACTCAGCAATGCTGTCTTATAAAAAGTTTTTTACTTAGAAAAACGAACATTATTAGATTCCGATCACAAATGACAATATAATATCTCTGACTGATTCTTTTTTCCTGTTAAACTAAAAACAGGTTCAGCTGACGAAACTTAGGATCCAAGCAATAAAAAACCTTTTTACACTTTTTAATGTAAAGAAATGTATTATGTAGACTATTTCCCATATTAAATTAATCAGCCATTTTACTTAAAAAATTTATTAATAATATATATGTCGCCTAAATGTTTTGTAATTTGGCTACACGACCTACAGTATCGGAACTAATAATATAAATACCCCCCTTATTTTAAAAAAGGTATTCAATATATGCATTTTGAAATTTCTGTATAATGTAGATGTGACAATCATAAAACCTTATGGTTTAAGGTCCTTAAATAAGTTTGAAAATACATTGAATATTTTGGGGGATTATTTTTTATTAATTCCTACGGAGTTTTTCTATTTATGTCCAATACTCTATATACTATTGCGAAATTAGTGGCCTTTATAAGCTGACAATATCTCGTTCATTACTATGTATAACAAAATATTGTTTATAATTTTTACCTCTCGCTAAGGTATTGGATTCATGCTAAAAATCGCATATCCAGATTTTAATGATTAAGTACGTTTTAAGGTCCCTACAATCCGATTTTAATATTTTTACGATGATGTCTGTGTGTGTGTGTGTGTTTTTGTGTGTGTGTGTGTGTTTTTGTGTGTGTGTGTGTGTGTGTTTGTGTGTGTGTGTGTGTGTGTGTGTGTGTGTGTGTGTGTGTGTGTGTGGGTGTGTGGCTATATGTGTATGTAGGGAGGTTGGAACGACGATTTCTCAAAAACTATAATACTTAATGGCCCGTACTACGATCACGGTTTTAACTAAAACGCTGTTTTAAGAAGTGTCAGATATTATTATTTAATAACAATAATAAATAATATCGAATTTATCAAAATATGATTTAAAAGCAGAACATAGTTTGTATTCAAACAAATATTTTTAAAAAAATCGATCTTCAAACATACGTGAAAAATTAAATGTTGAAATTTGAATTTGACATTTTTTAAAACAGCGTTTTAGTTAAAATCGTGATCGTAGTACGGGCCAATATGTTTAACCACGTATTTATCAATCGTACATTACAAGGAAAGAGCTGAAAACGTTTTGGTAATAATTGTACAACCGGAAGTAGCAGATTCTTAAAAAAAATCTTCTAAATATAATTTTTTGAAATTTTTTGTTCTTGCTAGTTTTAAAGAAGAGTTAAATTCTCTATCTGATACATATAAATATTTTATTATATCATTTATAGATTTAGAGATAAAGAAATATAAGTTATATAACAATCTGTAATAAATCTCACAGCCCAAATGTCAGTGTCAAACATCCAGAGACATTACTGAAGTACATACATTATATTATTTCTTATCATTAAATATTTAAAATTATAGGTACATTACGTATACGCTTCAAAAATACTGTCAATTTCAACAATGAATTGGAAACATTTCGAAAAAATAGAAGAGGACAAAATATCTTCATAGATTGAATTTAAAATTAAAAAATCTAAATATAAAGAATAGATATAAGTAGAATTTTTGGTGTAGAGTGTAGGTATACAAGAAATATTAAAAACAATAGGGTGCGAGCAGTCATGTGATTTTGTTGGCCTTGACAAGGAAATATGGGAGCCCGTGTAATAATTATAGCTAGTAATTATGTACATAGATGTCAAATATGTATCATAATTTTTCATTCTGAATTTAGTGATTTTCTAATTTCATGTAGTTTAATTTACTCGACAAGTAAATTCCACATTCCTGGTGACAAATTAACTATGTTAATTTAGAAAATCTTGAACATTTTAATGAAAAATTCTGACATTTGACATCTATGTACATAATTACTAATTGTCATTCGACACGGGCCCCCATATCTGCTTGTCAAGGACAACAATGTGTCATCACTGCTCGCGCCCTATACTTATGTAACCAAAAACGGAAATGGCGAGAGGTATTGTGCTGGCCACAACAGATTTTTAATATCGATTTTAAAATGTATAAAAAAGAAGAAATAAGATATAATATGTCCCATATTTTTGCTGAAGCTCAATTGTGAAATACAATGTAATTCTCTTGAAAGCCTAATTCAGTTCCGATTAGAGTATTTAGAGGCGTTGAGTTTTAATATACAGTTCTGTCCGTGTCTTCCTCTTAATATATGAGTACCGAAAATTAATCCATTTGTCGAAAGAAAATAAACAGTTAGGCAATCAGGAAATTCAGTTGTTAAAAGGAAAAACAGGTATAAAAACATACCTGTGCAAACAGGAGAAAATAAATACGTAGTCGTGGGAGTATCCCTGCAAGGATGAGGTAGCCGCGGTTATTAAAAGCAAACAGTGGTCGAGAGGGACGCGGTTAGGCGGTTACCCGAACTGTAGCAAATACAAATCGGGTGTCCGAAACGAAGTAAATAATTATACTTGGGTACAACTCCTACAATCTACGAACTACATATAGTGGATATAGTGTCTGCTTTACTACAAATTTTATATGCGTCAATATAATAACTCGACTTGTAACACAATCAGTCAATATTAGTTTTTTTACCTTCCGTCACCTTTAGGTAAGGAAAGTATAATCTTTAGTCATAAAAATTAATAATGAGTTTTTAGTGAATAAGCATGTTTTAGGGTCCCTATAATAATACGATTTTACCATTTTTACGATGATGTCTGTATGTATGTAAGTGTGTCTGTATGTCTGTGTGTGTGTGACAAAAGTTTCCGATTGCATAACTTCAATACCACGATTCCAAAAAAAATTTCGTATTCCTCAAGTTTACATCCAGAAAACAACTGATTAGATATTGGTTATAATTGGTGAACCGGAAGTAGCCTCATTTGAATATTTAACAGTTAAATTTATTGACATTTAACGTTATTATAACTTAAAGAATATATTATTCTCTATACGATTTGATTACATTTTATACTTCATATTCAATAGATATAGAGTTAAAGAATTTTAAAGAAATTAAATTTTTTAAATCAGCCAGCTATGCTAAACATGGAAACTACTAATATATTCATATAATTCAAATTGACAGAAGTCAGTAAAAATAAAAAGTAAATTAATGTGGTAGAGATGATGATGTTGAAGTAGATGTTGGGGAAGACACAGAAAGATAGGTAAGGAAATAACTCTAGTGTTACAAGTTTCTAGAAAGATACAAGCGAGATGATTACATTGGTTTGAAAATGTCATGAGGAGAAATGAAGAATATATATTGGATGAAGAATGAATAGCTTAGTAATAGAAGGTTGAAGAAACAGAGGAAGACCAAAGATAAGATGGAAGGACTGTATTGCGGAAGACTTGAGAGAAAAGGAGCTGAATGAGAACGACGCGTAAAGCATGAGTGGAAGAAGAAAATAAAAAATAACGACCCCTAACGAATGGGGAAAGCTAAAGAAGCAGGAGATGTTAGTGTCAAGTGCAATTTGCATAGTTTGTTTATGAAAAATTATGTATGGAATTTATACATAATACACAGGTTTCACGGAAGGTATTGTGCTGGCCACAACAGAATTTTCTCAAGGATGTTACAGTGACAAGAAAACTTCTAGAATTTAATAATCTTGTTAAAGTACAGTTACAAAACCATTTCTAAATCAAATAAGCAAACAAAAAAATCTGATGTGGCCAACACCTCCCGCCATTTAATTTTTATTAATTAAAATACATTACATGCCTACATTCCTACATACACTCTGTATCTTCGAGTTGATCCCCACGTCATTGATTACTGATGCAAGAATTGCTCAACTTTTACCTAGCATTAAACAACTAAGGCAAATTATATTATTTTCGGTATTATTAAAGTTTCTCCACATATTATTACATTTTTTAACAGCCTGTATAGATTGATGCGTCTAGTACAGAAATACAGAAAATTTTAACATTTTATGTCATCATAGACTCTACCTAGTCTACATATTCATGTCGAGATATCTGAAATCTGAGCATAATAAATAAATACAATGGGGTCATTAAAAAAATCGTGGTTTTTTTATAAAATCGTGAAATCCGTCTCATTTTATAAATATAGTAATATAAAATAACATGAATTATGCGACTTTTAATTCTAAATTTGCTAATAAACTTTCGCGCCTGTAAAATTCGTGACGTCACGGTTTGTTACTTACACAAAGACATTCCTCTCTCTCTCTCTCTCTCTCTCTCACACACACACACACACACACACACATTTACGGTCCACGGGGTTTCCGTTTGCTGCTGTAAACAAACTAACCTAAAATTGTGACAAGTGAGAGTAGAGTTAAGAGTAAAGGTATGTAAATAAAACATTTATTAAAATAAATATCAAAAGTTGTATGAAATATGTTTTTAGTTAATAGTATGTTGCTGTCTCACCATAGTTCCAAACAAAACCGGTAGAGCTCTACTGCCGCTTCCGTTAAGCCGTGACGTCAGCGACCAAATATTTGAAATTAATAACAACTTTTAAAAAATCATATCTCTGATTCTAAAGACTTTAAAGTGTAAAACATGCACCTACATATTTAATTTGAACAATTCTTTCAAGAAAAAAAAATCTGTTGTGGCCAGCACAATACCTCTCGCCATTTTCATTTTATCTTGCATAGGGCGCGAGCAGTTATGTGACTTTGTTGGCCTTAGCAAGCAGATATGGGGGCCCGTGTCAGAATGACAGCTAGTAATATACATAGGTGTCAAGTATTATAAGTTGTCATTCGAAACATTATGATTTTCCAAATCTATATAGATTATTTTCCTCGACAAGTATATGCCATACTAATGGATGACAAATAAACAGAATATTATGAAATTTTGAATGAAAAATTATGACATATGACAATTGTGACATCTATGTAAATACCTACTAGCCGTCATTCTGACACGGATCCTCATATCTGCTTGCCAAGACCAACAGTCACATGGCTGCTCGCGCCCTATAAGTAACGAATTTAACATTTCTTGTACACACAAATAATTGATATTGTTTTTCTTCTTTCGTTCTATGAGAAATTTTATCCTACTATTCTAATATGTTCAAAATACTTCAAATTCATTGACGGTATTAGCGGTAATTTTTAAGAATATATGTAATATTAACATACCTGCAATTTAAATAAATATTTAATTAATAATACAATAATATATATTAAATGTACTCATACCTCCCAGAAAAATCTGACACTGACATTTTGCATTTATTTGTCAATTACAAAAATTTTAATATCGCAACTGTTTTTCGGGCAACGAGATTTATAACAACAGATTATTTTATATTATTATATACTATATCTCCAAACCTATACGAGATATAATAAAAAATTTGAATGTGTCAGATTGAGAATTTAATTATCTTTAATATTTGTAGTAACAAATTTTCAAAAAATAATATTTAGAATTATTTTTTTTAGAAACTACCACTTCCGGTTGTCCAATTGTTACCAGAATCTATTCAACTCTTCCCATTACTGTTAGATTGAGGAATCCGTAGTCAAACATGTCTTTAGTCTTATAGAATTTGAGAAATCGTGTCTCCAACAACCTCACACAGACACACACATCCACACACATCCACACACACACACACACACACACACACACACACACACACACACAAACATCATTGTAAAAATGTTAAAATCGGATTCTATGGACCTTAAATCGTGCTTATTCAATAAAATCTGGATATGCGATTTTTAGCATGAATCCAATACCTCTCTTAGCAAGAGGTAATAAATTAGAAAATGTGATATGATCCCATTTTGACCTTATAAGAGAATAACCAAATTTTAAACAGATAAATTTATGAAAAATATCTTTAACAAGTAATAAAGTAATAAAACATTCAATATTTTATCTCTCCTATCTTACTTCTTTATTTCCTCGTTTAGAAATGAACATCGTGGAGGTTGTGAGGTAAGAAGAAGAAAAATACTTCCATTTATCATTCATAAATATCTGACAAAAATACTGTGAGTATTTATTCGTGGGTATCAAACCAAAATTCAATATTTACTTCGCTATCGCAAAGCAGGGCGAATTGTGGGCATGCAAGTTTTATGAAGTCCCTAACTCAACGATGGCGATAATTTATAAGATAAAAGTGGGGATGGGAGGCTGGCAGGTACACAAACATAAGAAAATCGTTGCGTGGTAACGGTAAGTCTTAATTAGAACGTTCTTTATGCAAATAAAGTAATTTTATTATCACTTTAATTAAGTTAATGTACCATGAAGGATTGCACCAGCACCGCGATGTACGCTTCTAGAATTTATCCATTTAATTTTGACTTCGATTACTTTTTGAGGAACGCCGAGCTTACTTTACGACTTGCGTTACTGCTATGTTGTTGCCACCATTGCTACCTTCAGAGGTCCAAGGCAATGACAACACAACACAGTGTTGTAGCAAATTAAGAGCTTGTTTACGGACCACAATGATACACATATACAGGTTGTTCCAACAATAATTAGCCAGATAACATTTATTTAAGAGGTATAAATTTTCAAACGAAGTTTATTTTATATTAAAATGTCTATAAATTTGTAGTATAGGTTTTTCTACAAGTGGTTTATATTTAAATTTTATTTTGCCAGAAAATTGCACAATTCAATGCTGCTGATGTAGCTTCAGCTCGCGCATTTTTCTTCTAAGTTGGCTCAAGTAGGTAGTTGGGCTATTTTTTGTTCTTGTCCACAACAAATAAACTAGATTCTACTTCAATTCAAAGTTTTCCAAATGGGCCATTTTTGGTCATTTTCTAGTAATAGTTCTTCATTAGAGAGAATGCCTATTGCTCTATCGTCAGACTTCAATGTTGCAGCCCACATTAGACGTTTTCAGTAGCGTAGCTAGGGGGGGTGGCGAAGGGGGCAGACGCCCCGAGTGCCGCAGTGGGGGGCGGGCAATATTAGACTTGAATGATTATAATAATTTGAATACTCTTTTTTTAGGAGGGGAGGAGCTACTAATATTTTGCCCCGAACGCTGAAAAAGTTAGTTACGCCACTGGACGTTTTATCGCATTATTAATTTCTATTAACGGAACCACTTTTACTCTCAGAAGTGGAACAATTCGTTATTATTTCTGCTGATCTTTCATTAGGTACGATGGCAATTTATAAAGAAATCTACCTAGCTATGAAAGAAGACATATTGAACTTGAACAATACTTTATTTTTCCACATAACTTCCTTCAACACTAACACACTTTTCCCAACGTTTCTTCAACTGTGCCATTCCGGCAAAAAAATAATATTTTGGAAGATCTGCAAAATAACTGTCAACAGCATACATTAACTCCTTGTCTGATTCAAATCTTCTCCTTTTTCATATTTTTAAATAAAAAGAAGTCACTAAGGTGGATGGCGTAGTTCTGTAAAACCGCATTCTCTGATGTCTTCAACTTTACGCGCTTTATGAACCTTGCAATTGTCATGCAACAACAATTTCTTTTTTCTACAGTCTACATAGAAAGTAGCCATTTGCCTTTGTCAACGCAAAATGCCACTTTGCCGCTCTAACGCGACAAAGTAGAAAAAATGCTCGCTGTCCAAATTTCTAACTATACAATGTTGAGAAATGTCACTTTCTACATTCTTAATGAACGTTTAGTCTAACTAATGGCACTGTAGTTACACATTTACCACCTTTATATTACAAATCAATCTGACATATAACTGCTCTGTCAGTATAATACATAACCAAAAAAAATGCCGCACTATTCTGAAAATAAAATAGGGCATTCATTTACAAAAACGAAAGTATAAAATGTGTAGATTAGATTGAAGCAATAGATCAAGAAGAATGAGAAATAACGACGTTTTTCTTTATATTAATCCTTATTAATTGAGTAGTAAACCGCCTCGGTGGTCGAGCGGGTTGAAGCAGCGTCCAGTAGCGCTCAAAGCGATCTTCACCGCTCGAACCCTGGGGTCGTGGGTTCGATTCCTACCTGGGGCATGGATGTTTGTAAGTGTCTTTCAAATCCATTAAAATATGTAATGTAAAATTGTAACAATGAAACAAATAAAGTATTTGAACCAGGGGCTATAACTCACAGAGTTGAAAAGCCGACAAAATATTATTATATTATTATTATTAATTGAGTAGTAGTGTAAGTACAAAGTGTACATTTTATTATTTTTTGTTATGGTGGCGACTGTAGAAAAAAATCTTGTGTGTGTTTCGAGCGCAAATGGATAGTGTCTATTTCGAGAGAAATCAACCTCTCAATTGACAATGTCCTATTTTGCGCTATTAATACACACATAGCTATTGTATGCATGAATTTGGACGCTTTTCTTCCAGAGCAAGTTTTAAGTTCTGAATATTATTACTGTATACCTCTGCATTAATTGTAGACCCTCTTGGCATATACTCTATCAATAATATCCCTTCTTTATCCCAAAAAATTGTTGCCATCAACTTTTTCCCTGAAGATTGTCTCTTGGCCTTTTTGGACGGACTGGAGCCCTTATGAACCACTGCATGGATTCTTTTTTGGTAGGCGGGTCCCAGTGATACACTCGTGTTTCATCTCTAATTACAAACTTCGAAAAAAAGTCGCTGTCATCTTCCAAAGCAGTCAAATCTTCTTGCGAAACTTCTTTCCTTATCTGTTTCTGCTCCGGTGTAAGCAGTCTGGGTATCCACCGTGAAGATACCTTCCTTATGCCCAAATCATGCAACATTTTCCAAACACTGGTTTCAGATAAAGAAAGTTATTTGGGAATAACAGAAACCTTCAACCGTCGACCTGTAAGCACCAATTTTTCAACTTGTTGAACATTTTCTGCAGTTAGTGCTTCAAGTGGTCGACCCTTCCCATCGAAACTGTTTACACCAAAATTTTACTTTAAAATAACTTGGGGCATCTTGCCCATACATGCACGGCCACCATTCGCTCATGAATAATTTTAGGACCATTGCCTTCTTTTGTTAAGGATTTTTTGTACTCACAACCTAGGAAGTGACATCTGACACACGCTATAGACAACCGGAAACGTCACTTTCCCGATGCACTGCACCAGGAAATTAAGCAAAAAACACTGAGAATTTCTGGGCATTTTTCAACAAAATAATCTTTAAAATAACAAAATGCAATTTATAAATTTTACGAAAATTAACGATTTTCAAGTATTAAAAACCAATAATAATAAATAATTTATTAATAAATAATAAATTTTCCTACCATCAGTGCCATCTGTGGGAGAACAACAATCTGTCATCTGTCCAATATCAAAATGGAACATAACCTTAAATTTAAATTATCAGATATTACACTTACACTGACAATTAAACTACCAGTAAAATAGAGGCATGTGCCGGACATTGTCTCCAGCCTTAAATTTCGGGAGGCGTACAAGAAATATCAGAATCAGACATTTTGACAACTTTTAATTTTGAAAAAATATGCAAACAATTATGTTTCCGAAATCAACAATTTACTCAACAACCGTTGCTATGAAATTGCTGCTGTGCTATTTACTTGTATATTTACGAATTTTGTACAATTATCTTGACATTTATACTCTATTAATAATGATTTTGTTCGTTACAAAAAGTATTGTACAAACTTCTTGCGCGAAGACGTCATCCACGCATTCGCGCAAATGAAGCCCTCGCTCGCAAGCTCGCTCGTGTCTCAAATAAGCGCTCATGCGGGATGAGTGTCTTCCCGCACTTAGTATGTAAATAACTATTATCACACTCCGATTCTCCAATTTATTTTTATTCATTTTTTAACCCAAAATTTTACGCTAAACTGTAATAAATAATGCCACAAATTTGACAACAAAAAATTGTTATCGTTCGTCTTTTGTTTCATGGCTAGGTAGATTTCTTTATAAACTGCCCTCGTAATAAATCCACCAATTGTAAATAAAAGAACTTTTATAAATATTGGCTCCAAGGAAAACGTATGCGTGGAAAGTATAATTGGTTAAACGAATTTCAACATTTTTGTACAGTTTCAAAAAGCGAAATAAACAATTTAAAAATAAAATATTGATGAGAGTAACTGCGTTATACCTTTGAGAGTATTGTGGTCTCTGGCGATTTCTACACTTTTAATAGGGTATTTATGTTTTTGTAATTGTTAGTAGGGGAGTGACCCTAGGGTTTCCGGAATTTCATTACGTGAATCAGGAAAGGTTTTTATTACACTCGTAAAATATTTCGCTGAATGAGAAAACTTTTCCCGATTCCGATAAAATCATATTTAACTGCCATCTTGAGAAATTATTGTTAAATATTTAACACTCCGTAAAAATACTGCTGAAAAGTAAATGGGCGCATTCAGTAGATTTGTGTGGTCATTGAACAGCTGCTGAATGCACTTTTCACATTCAATCTGATTCTCGTGGTTCAAACGTCAAATATTCATAACCTTAATGTTATTCACTAGATATAATAACTTTTGTTGTCATTATATTTTGCGTATATTATAAATATGTAAGTAAATTGATTGAAAAGTTAAATAACTAAACTTATTATCAAAATTCTTAAAAAAAATATTCCAATTTTTTCATTTGTGTTAACAAATAGCATAAACAATATATCTTCGGTGCTTCACATGTGAATAAATTGTTATTTTGTTATGCTGCACAAATAATGGATGACAAAATTGGATTATTTCTATTTCTTGAAAATATTCAGTGAATTTAAATATTGCGCGCGTAAACAAATGACCAGGAACATCTGACTTTACTTTTTCTGGGGTCAGCTGGAAGGTGTGTTAATGTTTTGTCGTATCTATACTAAAATTCACTGTGCGTTTAGCAAAAATGTATTATCGCCAAATAGATTAATTTGCAAATATGACTTTTATGTAAACCTAAAAATATGATTACTGACAAATGTCAACTACAAATGCATTTTATTTTCTCATTTTGATAATTTTTTAATGAGATAATTAATTTTATCCACTACTGTCAAATAATATACCCATAATTCAACCGTTTTTTTATCAATTAATGACCTTAGTTACTGTTGCTAATTGAATAATATTGACAGTTCGATGGAGTAATATTATTCAATCGTTATGTCAAATTCAAATCTTACCTTTCAAAGAATACAAACAAATTACTTTTAATACGTAATTTTTTCCACATAAAAAGCTAAAAATTATACTAATTTTCTCATTTTTTTATAGTTTTAATTTCTTCTGAAGCTTAAAATGTAGCTGAATACTCGGTTTAAAATTTTCTAGTAAATGTCAAATCACTTCATAATTTTGCTATAACAAATACCTAGCGATCAACGCTAATTATGTTTATGTTTTAAACATACGATTTTCTAAAATTTGTTAGGTTATTTCTGATTTTATAATAGTAGTGTTATTATGTGACAGTTGTGGATAAAGTATAGTATTCTATTCGCATGTAATGGCTATTACCCACTCGAATGATTTACATCACTCGCCTTCCGGCTCGTGATGCAAACTTCATTCTCATGAGTAATACCATACATTACATGCTCATTGAATAATATACTATTAATTGTTATTTTTATAGGAATATTACTTCCCAAGGCGTCAAAGATTGCGAATAATTGCTTGTATTTTTGCTAAACATTAAACCATTATTTTAAACAACAATATTACACATTTTCATTTCTTAAAATGCCAACTACCGGTGCTTTTTTACCTTACTATGTACTAAACAGGGTATCCCTTCTGAGGAAACCGACCATTTTAAATCCTTGGGATCATTCTAAGTAAAAAATATAGTTCATATTAACTATGCCTCATTTCTCCTCCGTTTTAGAGATATTGACAGAAACACGCAAAATCTTTAACAATTAAAAAGTCTATTCTAATAAGAATGCTAGCTAAATAGCTATTGTACACTTATTGTTTTATTTGACGTATCAATAGCACGAATTGTCAAAATTCTCTAAACTTGGCTTAGACGAATTCCGATCCTGTTAGATATTCGGCGTATGCTTGTAGATGGACTTCGTTCAACTACATTTAACACAATATCAGTTTGTTTATGATAATCCCGCTTCA
This sequence comes from Harpalus rufipes, assembly GCA_951394225.1. Taxonomy (NCBI): domain Eukaryota; kingdom Metazoa; phylum Arthropoda; class Insecta; order Coleoptera; family Carabidae; genus Harpalus; species Harpalus rufipes. The sequence continues at coordinate 12,011,573 of OX596288.1, read as the reverse complement.
TTTCTAAATGTGGATGAGGACAAGATCCTGTTTCTCGCAAACACGGAAAAACACTTGAAAAGGCATCTTATAACACGAGGGGGGGGGGTATCACAGAAGCTCTGATGACCGATGATGATGACTTTCACTAACTGGTGGTCGCTTGGATGGTCGACCACCACTTGATTAATGACGATCAAACACAGACACAATTGCACTTACACTTTGATGGCCGATGAACACACTTTACATTATGGATTCAGACATTATTTGGTATTTAAACTAATTTCTTTATTTATACATATTTACACTAACACTAATCAATTATAAACTATTACACTTATTATTATTGATTACTAAACATAACTACATCAAATAAACTAAATAGTTACATTGTAACTCAGCAGATGGGCGTTTAGCCCGCGCCAGAAACTAGAACACAGACTATATGTCTCGTCGACATGAGTGTCTAAGATCGACTATCTAAAAACAAAGCGTTAACTTCATGAGAGGATTATGTCTGAGAGGTTGAAGAGGGTATCATATGGCATCCATATCAAAATATCAGCCCTGCATGTAGGCTTGCAATAACTTCTAAACTTAATTGTCAACAAATAACTGTCCAATGTCTCTGACAGCTAGACTAAACAGTCAGTTAATAAAAGATGATAACTATTTCTAGACAAAATTTTGACTAACAAAGATAACAAGTTGAAATATTATTCTTGAAACTATAATTTAGAAAAGATTATAAAAAGTTATTTATTTGTTATTGCTCGCCTTGTCGCAATCTCGACCGCTTCCATTTCAAATTAGTGACAGTCTATGTGTTGGGGGATATGAGGCCTTGCCACCCCCCCCCCCCCCCCTGTCATAATTTATAACCGGGCGACACTATGTTTATAAGATGCTGTATTTTTACAAGTAAGTGAGTTTTGATAAGCGATTTTTTTTTGACGTTTTAAGAGAACCTAGAAACATGTTGTTTATATACCTGTCAAAGTTCGTATATTTTCAGTGTTTTCAGGTTTTATTAAAAATGAGTCGATTCGGACAGGAATCTGTTCAGAACATTGAAAAAGAAATCTTAAATATAACACCTAAAACACAATAAAAATTTAAAGATTTTTGTCAAAAAAACTAAATTATTACCTGATTTTATTTTGGAAATAGTCATCCGAATATCATTCGTGGTTAAATTTTATCCTGGCAAAATTTTCCGATTGCTTTACTCTGCCTCTTGCAAATTTATTTCGTGACATTGATCAAAAATCACTCGCTTGACAGCTCGTGTTTTTTTTGTCAATGTCACTCAATAAATTTCTAGGCAACCAGCTCTCGTAACAATCTGAATTTTTTTTTGGCAAAAATTTACCACTAATGATATTATATATGAGTATTTTACGACAATATATTGATATATTCTAATGATTTCAAATACCCGTTCATATGGCAAATCAAAATAATAAGTTTTTGATTTTATTTGCTTTTATATTTGAAAATTATACTTATTATTAATATTTCTTCCTATTGTTTGAAATTTTCAGCTATAATTCTTTCTTTGTGAACATTTTAAAGGCAAGAAAAATGAATAGTTCATATTATATCAAACGTCAAATTTTAGGTGTGCCAACATACTTCAAAAGTATAAATGTTCTGTTTAATTAATAAATGTGGTACATTTTTTTTTGTATTTTCGCAACACTGAATTTATTGTTTTATATAGTAAATAAAGTTGATGATTGATTGAAGTACTTTAATTGACGTTATATTTCTTTTTTTATAATTTATTAGATATTCGAATTCAAATAATGACGAGACGCTCATAAACATGGCCGACCAATCCCCCAGCCAATCACAACTTGCCGCGTCGTGTCCAGACTCTAATTTTAGTGTCTCTACAATATTCATTTTAGTTTCACATTCGATATTGACATGTCGCTGTACTTAATTGTCAAGCAAAAATTAAAAATGAGCTCGATTTAAATACAATTTCAAATACTTTTTTTTTGGGTTATAGAAAAGTCGGCGCCTATGGACAGTCCTATGAACAATAGCTACTTACATAGCATTAATATTAGAATAGATTTTTTGATTATTAAAGATTTTGCATATTTCTGTCGATATTTCTAAATCGGAGAAGAATTGAGCAATAATTTATATGAACTTATTTTACATACATAGTGAAAGTTTGTCGGTTTCCTCAGAAAACACCCTGTATAACTGACAAACTATTTTAGACACACTTCAAACGACTGCAATTTATTTATACAATTATTACTATTTCCTGTGTGACAACTATTTCCTTCCGCCATCACGTTTGATTTCTTCATCAATCCATAGGGTACAATTGCGTTCACATATACCATCATCCATCCCTCGCAAGTGTGGGCCGGCCTATCGCCATAAAACGAAATCCGAATCCGTCGTAACTATGTGGGCGGGACAACAAAATCTCACATACTATTACTCGTGGTGCCCATCAAAAATATACGAACCGAACGATCAATTGTTGTTTACTTCTCTTTTTGTTTTTGTTGTCCGATGCCAGTGGTTATTAACCTGTTCAATACCGCCCAATACTTTTGTGACAAGAACTTTAATCAGAACATTTGTTAACTGAAATAGAAAAAAAAGTAAATTCATATATAATCTTCTTATTATTTTCTGCTTCTCGCTTTTTCCAAAGTCATCTTTTTATGGAGTGCTGAGTATTTTTCTGTCGTAGTTAAAATATCTTCATTTTTACCCAGTATATTTGTATTGATTGTCATTGTTTAAATAATTAAAAATATTTTTTAAATACCCGACATATGAGGGGTGGCTCGTTAATGAGGCCGCATGGCCGCGCGCCCCCTAACAGAAAATAGTAAAAATAACTTCTTATTTCATATAATAATTAACAATACAATTTAATCATACAGTTTTTTTTTATCAGTAAACATGTAGTTTCATTACCATAGTTCCAAATGACAGCAATGTATTGCAGCGTTTATTTTATGAGTAAACATATGGAATAGTTGTTAGACTCGTCAAACTGTGACGTTTCAAAATAGTTTTTATACAATTGAAGAAAAAGTGCAGATTATAACATAGTGTAATTTAAATAACCAATAATAATCAATCCAGACCCTGCCCAGCAAGAATTCGAAAAATCTGTAATAATTATAGCTTGCACCAAATGATTTTTTTCTTTGGTACATGTGTACACGGAAAACGTATAGTCTACATTAAACTGATGCGCGCTGGGTTCACATGGCAACAGGAGTTTTAAAAATGGCATCCACATGTTTTGACGTTTATAAGCAGTGACAGTTCTGTGTTGTGATTATTATAGTTTTGTTGTTCTTCTTGTGCAAACGACTGGTTTTATTTATTTCATTTAGTGTATTATTGTATTCAATATTAAAAATTAAATATCGTATAATAGTTTTGAAAACAAATACAATTCCAATACGAACTAAGAAATCCTAACCTCACTTCGCGAAAACGTAAACAAACTCACGTGAACTAGCCAGAAGTGTGTAGTGTAATGCCTCAACATACGTTCAAAGTCAGGTCTCGCCATCCTTTGTAGGCATGCGCATAAGTCACTTGCGACGTCACAAAAGTTCGATGATAAGTAATTAATTATAAATAAACGGGAACATAATTTTAACTTTCAATTACATTTTAACTTATAATTATTCATATATTTACGATTAAAAAATACTTCACATGTAATTTCAATCACGCTAAACTTCTCCCTTTGAAATTAGGGCTGTTGCAAGAATTTTTATGACATGTAAGTATTAAATTTTAAAAAAATATTGTTTTTTAAAGAGCCTGTTATTTGAAAATATTACGAAATATACCTACATCAGATATTTTACAATTATTTGTTAAAATTTGTATAATATACACTTTCGAAGTGCTTACGGAACATCGGTTGAGAACCACTATCTTACGCAATCATCCGCACAAAATGTTTTTCGAGGCTAATATTTTGCAGTAATTTCTCACGACATGATAAAAGGACTAGTTTAGAAAGATCAGTATTCCTTGTGGAAAAATGGTAATATAACTATAAAAGATGAGTTTTATTTCATTTAGGATATTAATCTTATTCTTTCATCCACATTGAGGTAGAATTACTTACAGTAATAGATTCAGCAAGAAAAAAATGCATGCAGATAAACACTTACGAGCTAAGAGTATATAAATTAAATTCTGAATATTAATTTTAATATTAATTGGATGCATAAATCTCCCTTTTCACAGACACTGAACAATGAAGTATAGATTTTGTTCTCTATTTTGTCGTCTGTGTCCTGTTAAGCACGTTCTATATTAATCAATCAATATATACCATATTTTAATTTAAATTGGAATTTAATAGATAACTTTTTTCTTGGTATTAATCAATTTAATATTCGTAGGCGATCTATCATTTTTGTAATACATTTTATAACAAAAATTTTCATTTCTAAAGAATACTGCATTCACCGTGACAAAATTCCAGGAGATATGAAAGAATTTGTTGTATTTTTTGCGGGTAATAGCAAAATTAGTTAAAGCGAGTGAAATTTCGACTTCTGAGGTTTCCCAAGTAAAATTATGTTTAGATTACATCTAATAATTATTTTTTTAGAAATTCATTTTCACCTGAATTCTTTCTCTCGCACGCTATAATACCTTTTCTAACTGGAACAGAAGTTGAGTATAAACACCGGAGCCATCACGAAACAAAAATTGAATTTTTAACTGAATTTTCTTGCAATTTGCCTTCGAAAAGGCCTCAACGTGTAATTTATGTGCCAGCTTGGTTTAATAATATATAATTTGTTCGCCAAAATAACACGAATGAAGGGTTTATAATAGTGGGATAAAAATAACTTTATTAAATGAAGAGTAGGGAAATAAACATTGAAAATTGTTTACCAAGTTTCCCAAGTAATTTTTTTTTTGTAGTATAGACAAACAGACTTCAAATATACATATATAATCAAATGTAAATGGTTTAAAAAAAAATCTGCAATAACAAATTTTAGATTAAATTCTGTATATTTATTTAAATAACGACGTTTCGGCGATATTAACTATTGCCTTCTTCAGTTAATGTTACCGAAACGTCGTTATTTAAATAAATATACAGAATTTAAACTAAAAAAGGTTGTATCATTCTTATTAAATATGAGTTCTGAAAGATTTTTTAATAATTTAAATATATAATTAATTAAGCAGTCAATTTGACAGACAGAAGCCATGATCGCCAGTCAAAAAACCACGTGTGTGCCGCTGGCTATAAGCAATTTATTTTTACTTGTCTGGAAAAAACGAAGAATCATCCTAAAAATACGAAATCGGTGACAAAAAAGTTATAGATTTGTATATATATTATTGGACATAAATAGAGAGACTCCGTAGGAGCTAGTAAAAAATACTCCCCCATATTCCAGTTCATTGTATGGATTGACAGTATTTTTGAAGGGTATATGTACTATACCTATAATTTTAAATATTTAACTATTAATACAATAAGAAATAATATAATGTATGTACTTCCCAAAAAAATCTTCAGTAATGTCTCTGGATTTTTCACATTGGCATTTATCTGTCAGTTACAATTTTTTTCATTCTTCAATTGGTTTCCATGGCATTATTTGTGCTGTGAAATTTATTACAACAGATTATTATATAACTTATATTACTTTATCTCTATATCTATAAAAGGTATAATAAAATATTTATATGTATCAGATAGAGAATTTACTGTTCTTTTACTACCAAGAACAAAATTTATCAAAAAATTAAATTTAGAAGATTTTTTTTTAAGAATTTGCTTCTTCCGGTTGTCCAATTATTACCAAAACCTTTTCAGCTCTTCCCAGTAATGTCCGATTGAGAAATACATAGTTAAACAGATATTAAGTATTATAGTTTTTGAGAAATCGTCCTTCCAACCGACTCACACACATACACACACACACACACGCACACACGCACACATACATACATACACGCACACACACACACACACACACACACACACACACACACACACACATCGTCGTAAAAATATTAAAATCGGATTGTAGGGACCTTAAAACGTGCTTAATCATTAAAATCTGGATATGCGATTTTTAGCATGAATCCAATACCTCTCTTAGCGAGAGGTAAAAATTGTCACAAATATGTAAAGATATATTTTGGTTGTGTTATTTTGCAGAAAGGTATTAAACAGTAAGGCGCGTAAAATCTGTGAAGATTCATTTCCCGTTATTTATACAAAGAGCGAAATCTGCGTGGTGTGTAATTTTTATTTTAAGCTATTGTTTAAAGTAGAAACCGCATTATAATATGGTTTATTTTTCGTGAAAAGTTAATTTACTGCACACAACGCGAAACACTAAAAACAAAGAACTAGTAATTAAAAGTTTTAGTTAGTTAGGATTTTATTTTACGGCAAGTAATTTGGTATCTACTGTTCACAGGATCTGAATTATTTTTAGAAAAAGCTGTAAACAATGCGTAAATTGTTTAACTTTTGGCTTTATGGTTTGCTCTAGGAAAATTTTGTGTTAATCTACAGTTTATTGTAGACTAGATATTCGAGGATGTTTATCAGTAAACAGAACGAAAATTGTAAAAAAGGATCGTCATAAAAATGGTATTAAGGTCACTAGAATAGTCGAGAAATTTATCCACATGTAAAACACAAGGGTTGTCATTTAAATTTTTTTTTAAATATGTAAACCTAAAAGAATTTTTCATGTTAGTAGAAGATTTCTGTTGAAAAATTATTTTCTAATCCATATATCCCTCATATAATTTATGAAATTTATAAAATTTGATACTTCAATTGGTATTTTTTTAATAATTATTATAACCCCCATTGTATCACATAATATTTGACATCATGTCATTCACAGTCATTGCAAATATTTTATAAAACAGAAATTGCAAAATTATTCTGACGTAAAACATAACCTTGTTACATTACCAAAACAACCCAAGGTTATCATTCATTTTTGTCCGCTGTCGGCATTGATTACTTTTGTGCACACCGCCTATAAGCATTTAATTATAAGATAATTTTTTGTAGGTTCTTGAAATAAATGTTTCCAACCATTTTGAGTTTGATTTAAAAGAAAAGAGAAGTAATTATATTAGATAAAAACGCTTCAAGTAAATGTGGAGCTTAAAATTCTGCAATTGAATCAATAAGCAAAATTTATTTTTTCTTCAAACGTCATAAAAGTGACATATTTTGTGACTTGATTCACAAGGTAGAAGTTTTATTTCTTCGTCACCGGCATAAAATTAGCTACTTCTACTCCGGCGGCGTAGAAATAAAATATATAAATATCCATAGAAACTATACATGGTGTTATATTTTAATGACCCAGCAAATATCTCGCTTTTTTATTAAGTTAGTGATTTCTTTCATATAACATGATTTATACAGCAACATGTAAGCTACTTGATGACGGATATACATTCATGATACCACTTCCGGTTTATTAGTAATTAATATAAACTTACATATGTACATTATTAAAAAGTAAAATGATGGGCACTTTTTTATACACCTAGTCAAAAAGAGAATAGTGAGCCATGACTATGGCTTGAAATAAAACAATTAACTAAAACAATTGTAACACGGTAAATGTCAATAATTGTAATAATTGTTCTAACCTTTATTTATTGTTTTATTTCAAGCTACAGTCATGGCTCACTATTCTCTTTTCGACTAGGTGTATAAAAAAGTGCCCGCCATTTTACTTTTTAATAATGTAACATATGGATTATTTTACGTAATTGTAAAGTAGATTTGGTGTACTTTTCAAATTTGTAAAAAAATATAGTATATTTCATTTGAAATTTCAAAGTTGATATTAATTATTAATAAACCGGAAGTGGTATCATGAATGTACATCCGTCACCAAGCAGTTTACATATTGCTGTATAAAACATGTTATATGAAAGAAAATGCTAACTTAATAAATAAGCGAGATATTTGCTGGGTCCATTAAAATATAACATCCTGTATAGCGGAGTAACTTATACAACACAAACCTTTATTATCGCCCTAAATGTCACTATAATACATTAAATAACCTAAGAGTAAAGTTACTAAAAATAATCAACGGCTGTCAATATTTTTATGGATGACCTTTAAATTGAAATTTAAATAGAGTTTACTTTTAACGAAATAACCTATTAAAGAATAGCAGACTTACAAATTACGATTACAGGGACGAAAGTGAAGGTAAGAATATTTAGAATAAAAGTGATAAGAAAAGATTATATTGTTTTACAGTGATTCCTCAACATCCTTGGGTTTCTATCTGATTGAACAATTTTAGGGTGCGTACATTATAATATTTCAAATTCTGACATAATTACGCAAAAGGAGAACATAAAACTGCACATATTTAAACGTCAAAACGTGAAAATTTTAACTTCAATGTTTATAACAAAAACTGAATATATATATATATAGTACTTTACGAAAAATGTTTTTAATTATTGTAACGTCAAGTAGTGAATATTGTTTTTTTTAAATATCTACGATTGAAGAAAAAATATAATGTGTCATTCAGAGTAAAAGTGTCTTTGTATCCTCGCATGCTATTGTCCGACTCGTTTCGTTCGTCGTGCAAATTTGCACAGCACATAAAGTCTAAATTTTACTCCTAATAACACAATGTTCTATTACAAGCTCTATAGCGGCAGAATTTAGGTATAAAAATGACGAAAATCACCCCAAAAATTAAAATAGCCATGGAATTGAAACAGATAACAAATTTTTGACGTTTTACCTAGGTTAGTTAGGTTAATATATTTTGATTGGGTATAATTTATAATATTTGTTCAAGTGAACAATCTATTAATTTAAATATATATGTATATACCGGGTGGCGCTCGAAAGCCGTTACATAGGCATTTAACATGGGAAATAAGAATAATTTGAATATTTGCCTCCCATGTTATTGTAATAAAACTTTATACACATGTTTGGGAACACTTATTGCATCATATTAATAACAAATTGTTTAAAATAAATAAAAATAAATAAAAAATTAAAACAAATAAAAACACAAAAATACATAGGTGTTCTAGGTTTGAACCCAGTACCTTTGGAACAAGAAGCAAGGACGTTACCATTGTGCTACGGTCGCTTATGACTTAATCATCCTTTTATGAGTGATAATAAGTATTATTTTAAAATTGCTAAAACATTTTCTTATTTCTCTTAATTATTATTTACTAATTTTAAACGATGTGTTATTGATATATTGCAATAAGTGTTCCCAAACATGTGTGCAAAGTTTTACTACAATAAGTTTTAATGGGAGGCAAATATTCAAATTATTCTTATTTCCCATGTTAAATGCCTATGCCCAGTATATTATTATCTCCGTTATTAAGCAAGATAGCGATTATGTACAAATAAGAAAATTTACTATAGGTAATATGGGCAATAAAATGTATCAAAAAAAAGTTCTATTACTTCCGGTTGTGAAGTACGCGATACCAACTTTGAAATTTCAAATGGAACATACTATATTTGTTTATATTTTTGAAAAGTACCTACACAAAATTTGCTTTACAATGATAGTCGAGATGATAGTAAACAAGTAGGACGTTGTATTATTAAAAAGTAAAATGGCGGACGTTTGAAATATCTGCATATATAAGGTTTGTTCATAGAACATATTTCCAACGGTTGGAGTTTGAGTTTGAGTGCGCATGCGTGGTTTCAAACTGGTTGCAAATCAAACTGTTTGAATTCTTCTGTGAACAGCATTATGTCACTTAACTTTTTAAAATGAATAATAAATGTCTCTGCTTAATTTTGGTAGTAAATATATCGATATTATCGATCACTGTAGTGACACTTGTCAGTGAGTCAGTCTTTTATTATTTTATTTATTAATTTACAATGATTTATTTACCGTAAAATATTTATTTCACTAATTTAATTTATTTGTAAGTATATAACCAAACATTAAATGAAATCAAAACCTTTAATCAAAACAAATACAAATGTCTTGTCAAAACAGTGTAAGTGCGCATGCCTCAAATTTAAAATTTCCGACCGAGTTGGAAATTATTCTGATAGTTGGCAACCGATCAGCAACCAGTCAGAAAGTTTCTATGAACATTGAACTAATAATTAGAGTTGGAAATTTGTGACTCTGCGAACGCTTTTATGCAATTGCGCATGCCTCTGACGGTTGCTGACGGTTTCAAATCGTTCTATGAACAAACCTATAGTCAAATCCTCTTCTACCCGTAGGGTGTTGAGGTTATTTATTGCTTTTCTTAGAGTTCTTCTATAAACGTCTTCCATTTTTTCCTGTCCCTTGCTAAATCATGTGCTCCTCGATAAATATTTTTTTCATTTTAGCAGAAATTACCAATAATAATAAAAATAAATTAACCTAGCTTGACAGATAAATCGCTAAAATTTGTTATTTTTAGTTTCAATTCCATGGCTATCGTCATTTTTGGGGTCATTTTCGACATTTTCATACCTAATTTATAGAACATGCAAATTAAATTTTGTGTATTGATTCTGATGTAAAATTCTATGCTCTACAACATTTATTTAACGCTTTTTTACCTAAAATAATTAGGGAAGCAGGAGATGCTAAAGTCCTATGTTCCGGTATCGCGGTCAACACCCTGTATATTGAGTTCAGTGGTTTGTATATAGTTTTTATTATTTTGGGAAAATTTAATGAAATTTCTTAGACACGATATAAAAAATGTTGTAATACAGATTTAAGGCTTGTGCTTTGTGGTATGGCAACGTTAACGCAGGCGTGTGTATTTCACGTGGTAATGTTATTACCCGAGACAAAGCAGGCAAAAAGGCCAGAAAGTGAAACGCCAAGCCTAATGCGTGGACTTATGCACCGTTGAATATTTACAGCTACGAATGTACTTTATGTAAATGAGTAAAAATGCAAAGGATTATTCCAGACCCCGTGTTTTGCAAGTAAAAATATAAAACAAAATTTTAATACCTATTAAGACGTAAAGTTAAGTTTCATACAGTATAATTTAAGCAAATGCAAATTTCTACGATATTGTAATAAATTTATCTCTAGCGCAAAGTTTCCCACAGACCAGCAAATATAATTAACCACCGTATATTAAAATTACTTTTTAATCCTGAATTTATACATAAATTTCATTAAGTAGTTTCCAAAAGCGGAAGAAAACAAAAACCTACATTTTAAACGACTTTCAAATTCCTGAGTATTAGCTAGATTATTCATTGTCTTTACACTATAAAATACCGTCCAATTCGTAACTTGAACATTTTCGAATTTTGTACATTTCTTTGTTATAACTAGAGCTCGGAAAATATGCACTAAAAATCTGAAAATATGCATTCAAATATTCTTTTTCCACAATCGTGAGCAAAATTCATTATTATTCAACTGAAAATAGTGAGCAAAGTAGCATATTGAATCACAAGTGAGCAAAGTAAATAACTTTCTTCACAAGTGAGCAAAATACACAAGCATATAATTGATTGCATACTCTGAGCACCATTCTGCATGATCGAATATATTTTTTTTTGTATTTATTTTTAGTTAATTAAATTCAAATTGTAAACATAATGTACTTCTGAGTTTTTCATTAATAAACAAAGTACAATGTTTTATTCTTTTGGGAAAATTGTATTTCAAGATTGTGGAAAAAATCATGTTTAGCACACGTGAGCATGTGTCTTTTTCTCACGCGTCCAGAAATTGGCCGCAAGAGCGAAGCGAGTGCGCCAACTGGACAAGTGACATACTTTGCTCACTTGTACTAAAAATAGCTATAAAAAATTTACGAAAATTTGCTTTTATAAATGCTATTATATGCACTTATGCCGTTATTATTAGTATTCAGGCTGTAACACCAAAACCGACAACCGCCATTATTTTCTTTATTATTATAGTTACAAAAAAAAAAATACTGTGGAACAAAGTTGTAGGAGACCAAGAAGGACATCCTATTAGAGAAGAAAATATTTTTTTAAACCAGTGGTTCTCAAGTTACAACATAAAGTTATATTTTTTTCAAATGGGATAATATATATTTTTTATGCTTATTCGATAGAGTATTTTTTTTCTGAATTCAACAATGAGATTATTTTATATCCTTATATATCAAAAATATTGAGAAAAATTAATTGAAATTTAAATAAATTTGATTTTTCTAGTCATTTTTCAGTAGACTATGAATAAAAAACAATTGAGCTTAAATTAAAATATTTGTTAAAAACGTTATAAACAGTGTTCTATTTGATTTCTATCCTAAATAATTCAAATTGACAAATAGTAGACGCCCATGGTTTATTTTCACTACATAACAACACCACAACACAAAGGTCCGACAAAAATGACAGAGAATTGTTAAATTTATACCAAATGTAGGGGTAGAAATTACCTGGAAATGGGAAAATTTCGTGGGAAAGTGAACTTTCGCCCACTCAGCTGTCATTACCGAAAATAGGAATAAACTACAATAGAATTCATAGTATTTATTTATATACATGAAAATTACTCGTACTGTTATTGAAAACAGCACATTTAGCTAAACTAAACATGCCAGTAAGTGATATTTTATCTATCTCAGTGTCTTCTATTACCTCTACCTACGCGAATTTTCTTATGGCATTGACGCCCGCTTCGCGTTTTAACTTTTTTTTTTGCAATTTCTATCTTATTGATCGCCGACATTCTTCTTTATCTTCCATATTTTAATTTTTTATATATAAGATCTACAGAATATGACAGCCAAAAAATAATTTTGTTGACAAATGCAAATGTTTATAAACACAAACAATAGGAACGTATCCCGCCGTCTATGTTAATTTACACTCCATGTTTGTACAAATTTTAATATTTTTTCTAATATTTCAATAGCAGGATTGAACAAAACGCTATACAACACTCGTGAAGAAACGAATTCGTTCACTTAATTGCCTTCGACCACTCGGCTGGCGCCTCGTGTCCAAAACTGGCACATGCGTGATCGAAATTCTTAATTTCTTCACTCGTATTGTAATATACTATTATTACTTGTATTTCTTGCTCATCGAACGTTTTCAAATATTACCATCGTTAACCGCAATCCTTTTGGCAAAATCCTTGATTTTTCCCCACTGTTTACTCTTGCTAATCCTATTTGTGTATAAACCTCAGGAAAAAGTGTATGGCTGTTCGTCGTTGACGGCTCCTGCCTCCTGCTCTGAGAAGATGGGTATGATACATAATATGGCAGCACGAGGCATGTGGAGCGATGAATAATGCAAGATGTAAGCTTTGTTAATCCGTGCTGGGTCCGCTCCGCCGTTTACTACCCCGCGGGGAACGGGAAAAAGGTGTGGATTGGGAAACGGTTTAACGAGAATAAAAATAACGTGGATTAGGGGGACGAAAGTTTACGAGGGGAGGAATAAACACAGTGCACAGTGACCGAACGAGCCGTAGGCGAGTTCGTTAAAAAAATTTAAATGAGTGAAATAAGACACTTTACTCTAATTGCACACAATTTTTTTTTTCATATGCAAAAAAGTGAAAAAAGTATTATAGAGTTTCATTATTTCACTCGTTTCGTTAAGAAAGTGCATTTTTTCACACTTTTATGTGTTAAAAAATCTGATGTGGCCAGCGCATTACCTTCCGTCAATCCAAATTGCATACATAAAATATTCTACAAAAGATCCTATATTTCCAGTAAAAGTGTTTCATAACAAACTATGAAAATTGCACTTGACTCTGTCATCTTCTTCTTCTTTGGCTCTTCCCATTCGTTAGGGGTTGCTATGTTTTATTTTTTTCTTCCACGCATTTCTGTTTTGGCCTAATCTAACCTAACCAAACCTAACCTAATTGCAAGATTTATCTTACAATTAGGTTAGGTTTGATTACGTTAGGTTAAGTTAATTGCAAGATACAAGTTGCAATTAAGCCTAATTGCAAGATACAACTTGCAATTAAGTCTAATTGCAAGATAAAACTTGCAATTATAAATATTTTTCTTTCATGTCCTTTCTACGCCTTTTTTTTCTAATAAAAACAAATACTACTTTTTTGACGCTGGTTAATAAAAGTATTACGGTGAAACTGGCCCTGTCTGGGAGGAAGACAGATGTCCACGGAGATGTTAAATTCAAATAATAGACCAAATTGTGGAAGAAAGAGATTAGTTAGAAAATCAGTGGAGCATTAAACCAATGGCAATAGAAATTAGTGCTGTGAGGATCCGACAAAACTTGGATCCGAGATCCCCGATTTTAAAATATCCGGATCCTCGGATATAAGATGTTCGGATATTGATTCGAATTTAGATCCGGATCCTGATTTGGATTCGGATCTGTACTTGGATCCGGATCTGAACTTGGATCCGGATTCGGATTCGATATTTTGTTTACGGATCCGGATCTGGACTTGGATCCGGAACCAGATTCGATGTTTTGTTTATGGATCCGGATTCAAATTTTAATTCTGAATCCGATTCTTCATTTTGAATATGAAAGCTAACATCTGGAATTGAGTTCAAATTCAAACTTTAAACCGTTAAAGTGGGCCTGTTTATCTTTACAGCGGTCTGTAAACACTGGTAAATAAACAGTAATACATTTTATAATACCCCTCTAAAATAGCCAGATAGTTCGTGGAAATGTAAGAAAAAGGAATTCACAAAGGCCTATTTAGTAAACTGTGAATAAAAAATTCAAATTTGTATTATTTTTATTACACATATAAGGAAATATATGACATGAATTAAATTAATTTATTATATGCTTTTGATGAGACCCGATGCTAATATTTGAATGTAAGGTTCAATACTGAGAATATTCGAATCCGAGAACCGATCCGGATATTGAAATTCCATATCTAAAATGCGATACTCATACCTATATTCAAATCTAAGATCCGATACTCAAATTCGTTTCCAAGATTCGATATTCGCATCCGGATTCAAGATCCGATACTCAGATTCGGATCCAATTTCCAATACTTAAATTCGGATCTAAAATCCGATGCTCAGATCCGGATCCAAAATCCGATAATCAGATCCGGATCCAAAATCCGATACTCAGATCCGGATCCAAAATTCGATATTGAGATTTGGATCCGAGATCCGGGTAGATCAACATTCAATTATCAGGATATCCGGATATTTTTGGATTCGAAACCGAAACTATCCGGATCCGGATCCCACCACTAATAGAAATCGAAGACCAATATGAACATATTTTTTATTTTTCCTAGAATATTTTTCAATTTTTTTTCCCTAATTAGATAAAAATGAGTATTATTTAAATCAAAGTAACAGTGTATGAATTAACATGGTTTGTAAATTACAATTTATGATAATTTTGTTACCATACTATGCTGCTATTGTTACAAACATATTTGTGTCATTAAAGTTTAATTGCAAAGTGTTTACATTAAATTAATTTAATTGAAATATACTATAATATAAAGCGAAAATATATGGTACAGTAGTTAGGTTCATTTATGACTGTCCTATCTGTATGATATAAAAGCTTTAGGGTGGAGCAATTAAGTGGTAAAACACTCCATTCGTATGTATCTTTGGAGATAATCGCTTATTCACTCTGCCTATCCGTATTGCAGCTCGGAGACATAAATTAGAATTTGGATTATGTGAAACGAATTTATAATATTTCGCAGTGAGAAATTTACACCGGTGGAGTCAATATCCGAACTATAAAGTTTAATTTACGAGCACTTTAATCTCCCGAGAAGATCCCAATTTGGTACATCCTGATTTATACTACACACTCGTGGACTAAAAACTAATTTAGTTATATTAAATACCGATATATCCAGCAAGAGCGGATCGGAATTTATTGTCGTAATCCGACTATTACTAATGGAGTAATTCCTTCATGCAGCGTACCGCAAAAACTGATTCTCTATCATCTGTCCCAGCCACGCTGGATTCTGGATTCAAACCAATTTTGTCGCTTTTGATATTTTAAAATAATTATTGCGTCGTTATTAACCTTTAGACAGTGGAACGGTGTCATTATGACCCCACCTTCTATCATTATTTAAATTTTTAAAAAAATACAATTTGTCTTTATCTTTATTAATCTTTATTAGGTATATTAAAATTAGACTAAAACTTAAAAATTATGTTTTGCAGTTAATGTGACCCCATTTGCACGTAGAAGTGAGAGGCTGTTGAGAACGATGTTGTGTCAACAGTAGTTTACTTATTGCTAAATCATAAAGTATTGAATTGGTCACCTTCAACGAGTATCCCCAAATATTGTCATCTATTTAATGAACACCTGTATATAGGTAATACAGGGTGCGGCAGAACCAATTGACCATAAAAAAGAAACCAGGGTATATATGAAAAAAATGTTTTTATTTTTGAAATCAGTAGGACTCACCATTTTATACTCATTAATTATTAAAAATGTCTTTAAGATGGCGGCCGTTAGCTGCAATACATTGCTGGAGCCGATTTCTGATATTTTAAACAGCCCGTTGACACGTTAACATAAAAAATTTTCGCTACTGGACTGAAAACAACCCCCAAATTGTTCTCGAAAGACCGCTACATTCTCCTAAACTAACGGTGTGGTGTGCCGTATCACAATTTGGCGTTATAGGCCCGTACTTTTTTGAAGAGGGAGGCGTGACCGTGACCGTGAAATTTTCTGCAGCCCCGATTGGAAGTGGTTGTTGAAGAAGAGGGATTAGGGGACTTTTGGTTCCAACAGGATGGGGCTACAGCCCACCCAGCTCGAAATTCTCTAAACGCTTTAAGAGAAATGTTTCCTGGACGTCTAGTGTCTTTGAGAGGTGACGTGGGGTGGTCTGCGCGGTCGCCCGATTTAAGCAAATGCGACTTCTTTCTTGAGGGTTATCTTAAGGAAAAAGTGTTTAAACGTCGCCCCCAAAACGTGCTAGAGCTAAGGGAGCAGATTGTTGAAAAAATAAACGCGATACCCCGCGAAATGTGTCAACGGGCTGTTCAAAACTTCAGAAATCGGCTCCAGCAATGTATTGCAGCTAACGGCCGCCATCTTAAAGACATTATTTTTAAAAATTAATGTGTATAAAATGGTAAGTCCTACTGATTTCAAAAATAAAAACATTTTTTTCATATATATTCTGGTTTCTTTTTTATAACTCTTCAAAATTGCTCAATTGGTTCTGCCGCACCCTGTAGTACGTATATACAAAGAAGAGAAAAGTATGTCCCATAAGTTCTGGCACAAATTTCAACATTTTTCTTTTTAAATAAATAATGCATTTGTTTAAAGTTTTGTAATACTTGATAAGTGACTGTTTCACAAGTAACAAAATTATGAACTTAAGTTAAATAAAGGTGGCCGTGTTCTTCCACTAGGCCCAGCTTTCTGCGGACACCTAACATTAGGTTTTGGGCGAAATTTAGATCGATTTCTTGAAATTCGCACAGGCAATTCCGAAATAAAGGCAAATGATGGTTTTTTTACTTTCCTTAGGTAACGACGGCATTGTCTTTGATAAAAAAACTCGATAGTACGTTTCTAATGAATAAGGAAGTTTTGGGGTTCCTAGAATTCGAATTTACTGATTTTACGATGATGTCTGTATGTATGTGTGTGCGTGTGTGTATGTGTGTGAGTATGTGTGTGTGTGTGATTGTGTGTATGTGACGATCTTTTCGGATCGCATAACTCCAATACCACGATTCCATAAATTTTAATTGTTTCGTATTCCTCGAGTTTAGATCCATATGCAGACGTGATTAGATTTTGGTTATAATTGGTCCACCGGAAATACCATCAATTGCAACTATTAACAGTTTTTTTTGAAAAAACGCAGTTACATATCATTTATTGACATTTAATGATTATAAATTTAAAAAATATAATATTCTCTATACGATTTTATTAAATTTTATACTTCATATTCAATAGTTATAGAGTTAAAGAATTATAAAGATATTAAATTTCATAAATTAGCCAGCTATGCTAACCATGGAAACTGCTAATATATTCAGATAATTCAAATTGACAGATGTCGGTACCAATGAAAAGAAAATGAATGTGGCAGAGACTAGGATATTGAGATAGATGTTGGGGAAGACACGGAAAGATAGGGTAAGGAATGAAAGGTAAGGGAAATGGCTCGATTGATAAAGTTTCTAGATAGATACAAGACAGACGATTACATTGGTTTGAACACGGCATGAGGAGAGGAAGAATATATTGGAAGAAAAATGAATAGCTTAGTAATAAAAGGTAAAAGAAACAATTTTACTGGAAATATAGGATCTTTTGCAAAATAATTTATGTATGGAATTTGTACATAATACATAGGACTGACGGAAGGTAATGTGCTGGCCACATCAGATTTGATGTGAGCAGAGATAGGTGAAGCGCTGAATAATACATTGGTAAATAGTCAAACAAAATTGTTTAATTTTATTGAAGAAGAACACGCTGGGGATGATGGAAAACATTACTTTTACAAGAATAAAGAATATTACTACCAGATTACACCATGCCAGTAACAAATGCCCGTGAGGTGACGCCTGGTATGCGCACGTACGGTACAAATAATTCAGCATTACCGACGTCTGTTTATAAATCAGATTGTTACACCCAGCAATGGGTAATATGCCGTGATGATGATGATAAATATTTTCTATATAATAAAATACTATAAGACAATCTTTTAGAAAATCAAGGGGAACATCCGATTAAAAAAGAAAATATGTTTTTAGACCAGTGGTTCTCAAGTTACAACATAAAATTATATTTTTTGAATAAGCTTATTCGATAGAGTATTTTTACCTTCCGTCACCTTTAGGTAAGGAAGGTATTGTCTTTGATCAAAAAATTCAATGATGAGTTTTTAATGAATAAGCATGTTTTAGGGTCCCTATAATACGATTTTACCATTTTTACGATGATGTCTGTATGTATGTATATGTGTGTGTGTGTGTCTGTGTGTGTGTGACGAAAGTTTCATATCGCATAACTTCAATACCACGATTCCAAAAATTATATTTTTTTCGTATTCAAGTTTACATCCACAAGAACAACTGATTAGATTTTGGTTATTATTGGTGAACCGGAAGTAGCCTCATTTGAAGATTTAACAGTTAAATTTGATTTATTGACATTTAACATTATTATAATTTAAAGAATATATTATTCTCTATACGATTTGATTGCATTTTATACTTCATATTCGATAGATATAGAGTTAAAGAATTTTAAAGAAATTAAATTTTATAAATCAGCCAGCTATGCAAAACATGGAAACTACTAATATATTCATATAATTCAGATTGACAGATGTCAGTATCAATAAAAAGTAAATTAATGTGGCAGAGATGAGGATGTTGAAGTAGATGTTGGGGAGGACACGGAAAGATAGGTAAGGAAATAACTCTAGTGTTACAAGTTTCTAGAAAGATACAAGAGAGATGATTACATTGGTTCGAAAATGTCATGAGGAGAAATGGAGAATATATTGGATGATGAAGCTTAGTAATAGAAGGTTGAAGAAACAGAGAAATACCAAAGATAAGATGGAAGGGCTGTATTGCGGAAGACTTGAGAGAAAAGGAACTGAATGAGAACGACACGTAAAACAGAAATGAGTGGAAGAAGAAAATAAAAAATAGCGACCCCTAACGAATGGGGAGAGCTAAAGAAGAAGATGTTAGTGTCAAGTGCAATTTGCATAGTTTGTTTATGAAATAATTTCACTGGAAATTTAGAATCTTTTGCAAGAAAATTTATATATGGAATTTATACATAATACATAGGATTGACGTTCCGTATTGTGCTGGCCACAACAGATTTTTTTCTGAATTCAACCATGTGATCATTTAATATTCATACATAACAAAAATATTGCGCGCACTAAATTTTACTAAGCTGAATACGCTATTTTGAATCATGGCAGAAGACAAGAGAAATTTGTTGATAGTTAAATTGTTACATATGACAGCAATAATTTGTTTACAATTTGTAAATTACTTTCAATAATTATAATTTAATATTGGATACTTTTTGTTCAGCTCTAAAGAACCACAAGAAAAAGATTTGCTGCCGGTGAGGCAGTTTTGATCGTGACTGCCGAAATTCAGAGAATTGATAAAATAGTACATGTGGTTGCTTATCAAAAGTCAAAATAATAAAATGTTCACATTTCGTCTCTAGAAGTAAAATGGTGTACGGCTCTTTGATTATTTGTTAATGAATATTTGATCAGCTTCCTCGGGATCACGAACTAGCATTGGAAATCTCCTGCAGTACGAGTACTTTCTGCCTTTCTGGTAAAAATAATTTGTGTGTTATTTATGCAGGCAGGCGAACGTAGGTCGTTGCTCGGTAGTCGCTTACCGTATGGTAATCTTCGATAAATTATGGCCCTAGAACTGGCGCATATACGCTAATAAAATAGCAAAGAACCAACATACATATCAAATCAATCGGCTACAAATCTTGCAGGATTACTAGCGCCCGAGAGCAACTTTTACTGGCATATTTACAACTTCTAAACAGCTTTGCGTTTCGCCTGATATGAATCTATTAACTGCCAACAAATGCAACTTTGAACCAGCGCAAAGGAACCAATACATATATTTGAATCAAACATTTAACGAAATGGATTGTTACAGAAAAAGAAATAAAACAAACAAAAAGACTTAGATTTATTTAGAGTATTCGTATATCAAAAGATTTTAATTATCAACAAGCATTAATAGATTTACTCTAGATAAGAGACATGCAAAATTTCTACGGACCCTAAATTTAACGGTATTTTCTGTTCGTTTGTGTGTTTGTATATGTAGATTTTACTGTAACGATTTCTTAAATAATGTACACATTACAAATTCATGAACTTAGTGGCCAATACTTTTTCTATACTAGATAAATTATAAATATTTAACGTTTATTTTAGTTTGAATTCGATTTCTCGACTTCATTCTGCATCTGAATCAATAAGGAAAATTTTTTTTTGTCTCCATAGAAATTTGCGCTCTCGCAAAATATCACTTTGCCGCTCTAGAGCGACAAAGTACAAAAAAACGCTCGCTGTCCAAATTTCGAACTATACAATGTTGAGAAATGTCATTTGTCTACATTCTTAATGGAAACGTTTAGTCAGAATCTAATGGCACTGTAGTGACACATTTACCACCTTTACAAATCAATATGACATATAACTGCTCTGTTGGTATATTACATAACCAAAAAAAAAAAATGCACTATTGTGAAAATAAAATAGGGCATTCATTTACAAACAAGTATAAAATATTTAGATTAGATCGAAGCAAGAGGTCCAGAAGAATGGAAATAACGATAAATTAAAATTAAATATAAGACGTTTTTTCTTTATATTAATTAATCCTTATTAATTGAACAGTTAAGTACAAAGTGTACATTTTATTATTTTTTGTTAGGGTGGAGGACCCCACTGTGGCGACTGTAGAAAAAATCTTGTGTGTGCGCAAATGGACATTGTCGATTTCGAGAGAATGCCGCGCAATCTCTCAATCGATAATGTCCTACTTTGCGCTCTTAATACACAAATAGCTATTGTATGCCACGACAGAAAATAGGTATGAAAATGTCGAAAATCACCTCAAAAATAGCAATAGCCATGGAATTGAGACAAAATAAATAACAAATGTCTAACGGTTTATCTGTCATGTTTGAGTCATTTATTTTATTAGATATTATTTCCAATTTCTGTTCCAGTTAACAGTTATCTGTTAATTTAAATTGTTCACAGAAATGACAAATAATAAAAATAAATTAACCTTGACTGATAAATCGTTAACATTTGTTATTTATTTTGTCTCAATTACATGGCTATACTGCTCGAAAGCTACGACAATAAGGTGTAGTGTAAACGAGATGGCACTTTTACCTTTATACTACCGTTATACATATATGAATTATGAGTGTGTGGAAAACCACACTCGTACAACTAATAAAAATGAGATTTTCGATACATGGGTCATTAGTATATCATACTTGGAAATTATTATCAAAAATAAAAAATCTGATGTGGCCAGCACAATACCTTGTTTTCATTCATTTACTTTTTATTGATACTGACATCTGGCAATTTGAATTATCTGAATATATTAGCAGTTTCCAGGGTTAAGTTAGCATAGCTGGCTGATTTATGAAATTTAATATCTTTATAATTCTTTATATCTGTTGAATATGAAATATAAAATGCTATCAAATCATATAAAGAATAATATATTCTTTAAGTTAAGTAATATTTCACTGAGTTTTTTCAAGAAAAACTGTAAAAATCTTCAAATGAGGGTACTTCCGGTTGACCAATTATAACCAAAATCTAATCAAGTCTACATATGGTTGTAAGGAAGAGGAATACGTAAGAATTTTTATTTTTGGAATTCTAGTATTGGAGATATTGCGGCCGAAACCGCAGTCACATACACACGCACATACACACGCACACACACATTCTAAAAATAGTATAATCGTATTGTAAAGACCCTAAAACGTGCTTATTCATTGAAAACTCACCCCCGATTTTTTTGACCAAAGACAATACCTTCCCTACCTATACGTGACGGAAGGTATGAATCTAATGTAGCCAGCACATTACCTTCCGTCAGTTCTATATATTTTGTACAAATTCCAAATAGAAAGTTTCTAACAAAGGATTCTCCAGTAAAATTTTAACACAAACATATTATGTGAATTGCACTTGACACTGACATCTTTTAATTATAATTTTCTTAATATAGTAGTGATTTCAATGGTTATATCATAGCTGGCTGCTTTATAAAATTTAATTCCTTTATAATTTTTTAACTAAAAGAAACTGTTAAAATCTTTAAATGAGGGTTCTTCCGGTTGACCAATTATAGCCAAAATTTAAACAAGTCGGCGTATGTATGTAAGGAAGAGGAATACGTAAAAATTGTAATTTTTGACCAAAGACAATATCTTCCTTACTTGAAATTGACGGAAGGTAAAGAAACTGCAAAATTTATATTTTTGTTTATATTTAGTGATCTATATATTGTTCGGACAAAGAATAAACAGGTAAAATGACCTCTTAAATAAGACTTTTGTCTGATTTAAAAGATGTTATCCTTGCCTTCCTATATATTGCGCATCTTACATTGCTGTGCGGAAAATGCATCACCCGGGTCACATTCTTGCGATAAATGTCTCCGTTGCATCTGCACCCCAATATAGAAATGAAGACAAACACCCCCGAATTCCCAGAGGGGAGTCCGTCATCCATAACAACACTCCTTCCTTTATACAAAGGGCTCATGCTTCTGTGTTCTCCATCGCTCTAGTACATTAAGACTAAGCTAAGTAACCGAGTTACATTCTCATTATTTAGTAAAGACGCTTTTACCGCCGCGACGCACTCGTGGTTGTTGAGCCTCTTCTGTTTTCTAATCACATAGAGGTATTGATTACAATGCGCAGTCAACTTGAAACATCATCTAACGGCGTAAGTGAAAACAAGGTATTTACAACAGAGGGAATTAGATTTTGAGAAGATTTTTGTGGTTTGTGCCTGCTTGAACTAATGGAATATTGAAACAAGAAGATTAAATATTAAATATAAAATACTGTGAGATTATAGGTAAGGCTGTTATCACGGTGGATATAAAGGCTCGAACATGGCTCTTACAACAAGTAAAACAGTAAAAATGTACTAATAAAACCCACCAAAATTAAAAATGAAATATTTTGGATAAATAGTAATCTTTATTGACAAAGGTTTGTTCATATTAAACTTCGTTTTCTCGTATAAATCTAAAAAAGTTGAAAAATCACTTTTTTACCTCTCGCTAAGAGAGGTATTGGATTCATGCTAAAAATCGCATATCCAGATTTTATTGAATAAGCACGTTTTAAGGTCCCTACAATCCGATTTTAACATTTTTACGATGATGTCTGTGTGTGTGTGTGTGTGTGTGTGTGTGTGTGTGTGTGTGTGTGTGTGTGGATGTGTGTGTGTGGGATGTTGGAAGGACGGTTACTCAAAAACTATAAGACTTAAAATTTGTTTAACAACGTATTTCCCAATCGGACATTCATGGGAAGATCGGAAAAGGTTTTGGTAATAATTGGACAACCGGAAGTAGAAGATTCTTGAAAAAAAAATCTTCTAAATATTATTTTTTGAAAATTTTTCTTGATAATATTAAAGAAAAATAAATTCTCTTTCTGATACATTTAAATATTTTTATACATATTTTATAGATTTAGAGATAAAAGGAATATAATATATAAAATAATGTTGTAATTAATTTTACAACCGAAAGGATGCCATGAAAAATAGTTGCAAATTTAAATTATTTGTAACTGACAGATAAATGTCAGTGTCAGAAATAATGAGTAATGAAAGAAAAATGTATTTGGAGAATCCCTTAATTCTTGATCTGTGACTATTATGGAGATGACAAGTCTAGGTTGAAGGACTTAAATTTGTTTCAAACATTATGGGACAATGTACACCAGTACTGTAGACTAGAGTAACTTTGAATTGCGAAAAAGCTATCAAATTCTTCTCAAGTAAGTTGTAAATATTGACAAAATTACACATCGATATAAGAATAATCGGAGTGCAATCTATCCGTCACTTTATTAAAGGGAATTAAGGTTATTTAGATATAACATGTATGAAAAAAAAAATGTAAAAAAAGATATGTAAGAATAGATGCACAATCCATATATACATTTTAGACCGCCCAAAATTAATGTTTTTACTAGAAGAATATGAAGAGAAAGTAAACAACGTTGTTCGAATTGAAAATTGCAGTTACCAGCCTAATATTTATATATGGTAAACTCTACTTTGTAATTTATTGTAACATAATTTATGGTAAAATATCTTCATGTTGAGACATGCTATTATTGAATAATAAAGAAGTTTATACGTCATAGATTTATATGAATATATTATTTGTATTTATAAAAATATTCTTTGCTTTATGCATACAGCCAGGTAAAATATACGGCGAGAGGTTATGTGCTGGCCACATCAGATTTTTTTAAACTAATTTTCAAAACTTCCAGTCTTAAAAAAAATTGGGCCTTATTAAACTGTGGTAGTATAAAGAAAGCCACTGAAAAAAATCTGATGTGGCTAGCACATTACCTTCTGTCAATCCTGTGTATTATGTTCCATACATAAATTTTCTTGCAAAAGATCCTATATTTCCAGTAAAATTATTTCATAAACAAACTATGCAAATTGCACTTGACACTGACATCTTCTTCTTCTTTAATTTTTCCTATTCATTAGGGGTCGATATTTTTTATTTTCTTCTTCCACTCAATTCTGTTTTGTGTGTCGTTCTCCTTCAGTTCCTTTTCTCTCAAGTCTTACGGAATACAGTACTTCCATCTTATTTTTGGTCTTCCTCTGTTTCTTCTACCTTCTACTACTAAGCTATTCATTCTTCTTCCAATATATATATATATTCCTCATCTCTCCTCATGACATGTTCAAACCAATGTAATCGTCTCTCTTGAATCTTTCCAGAAATTTCTATCACTCGAGCCATTTCCCTTATCGTTTATTTCCTTACCCTATCTTTCTGTGTCTTCCCCATCATCTATCTCAACATCCTCATCTCTGCCACATTCATTTTCTTTTCATTGATACTAACATCTATCAATTTGAACTATCTGATTATAGTAGTAGTTTCCATGATTACCATAGCTGGCTAATGATATTTATGGTTGGTTGCACCAATTTAAATTTTAAGCGTTCCTTAAATTGACAATATTGCATCGAAATGAAATGTCAAATGCATTATTATGCATTGCTGTCAAAATTTTGATTTTCATATTTTTTAAAGGGTCGCTTAAAATTTAAGTCTTGTTGGTGCATCTGGACATTAATATCTTTATAATTCTTTAACTCTATAGCTATTAAATATGAAGTATAATATATTCTTTAAAATTTAGTAACATTAAATGTCAATAATTGTTATTTAACTGCTTTTTTTCAAGAAAAACTGTTAAAAGTTGCAAATGAGAGTACTTCCCGGGAACCAATTATAAACAAAATCTAATCATGTCTGCATATGGATCTAAACTCGAGGAATGAGAAAAAATTGTAATTTTTGGAATCGTGGTATTGGAGTTATGCAATCCGAAACGATCGTCACACATATACATACAGACATCATCATAAAAACAGTAAATTTGTATTCTAGGGACCCCAAAACGTGCTTATTCATTAGAATTTTTTGACCAAAGACAATATCTTCCTTACCTAAAGGTGACGGAAGGTAAAAAATTAACATTTTGGGAAAAATCAACATGTTTTAATTCTCTTTACATAGGAGTTAGATTTAGATAAATCTTTGGCAAAATTTTAGCCTAAATTGAGCCATCTGGGCATACATTTTTTTATTTTTTAGTAAGCCCCAAACACTCTTTATTGTGCCATTTGTATTACAGCTATGGCAAAACCATGTCTTCGATGTTCTTTTCATATAATTTTTTGTTATTTTAATTCATATTTTTGGCACCAAATTTACTGGGTGTTATTTCCCTCGGGGTAGTAGGATAATTAAAGCTTATGTTTATTAAATATTTTCTTTTCAAAATAATCTTGTTTCACAAATTATAAAGTACAAAGAGTATTTATTTGAAGTAATTAAAAAAATTAAAATAAAATTTACGGTTGTTTGTCGGAAGTTTTTATAAATTGGAATAACCGCAAACCATTACAAACTCGAAGCTACGACAATAGGGTAGTGCAAACAAGATGGGAGATGACACTTCTGATTTACATTTATATTACCGATATCTACGAGTGTGTAGAAAACCACGCCGGTGCAACTAATATATATGTGATTTTCGCCACATGGGCCTTAATACACGATGCGCTTTATTTGCCTCAGGTACCTTATACAGAGTGAGCTATATTTTATTAGACGATATTAAATATTAACTGCAGCTATTTTAAAAGATTGGAATATTTTTCAGATTGAAAAGAGGAAAGCCAACTGAATTAGTTGGACATTGTGAAGAGGAAAGGTTACCCGTGTAATATAAAGCGAAAATTCAAATAAATTGTTCCTGTACTAGAGCTATTAACATTTTTAAAAAAATTAACACTAGACGTGCATACTTCTGATATGAACATACTTTTTAAAGCAAGTATTATTGAAATCAAATAGTATTTGACTTTAATTTTAAAGGAAGAACGAGAAATGCTACTGAATTTTGGTTTTTCCATTAAAATCAAAGTCCAATATCGATAGATTTCACTAATTATTCTCTGAAAATGCAGGTTAATATCGGAAGTATGTAGGTCTAGTGCTAAATTTTTTAAATTATTAATAGCTCTAGTAGAGCAACAATTTATTTGAATTTTTGCTTCATATTTTAGTACAGGGGTAACCTTTCCTCTTAAGGATGCACTCCAGAAGATCTGTCTAAGATATTTGGACAACTAAAATAAGACAACAGAGCAGACGGGAAAGGCCAATATAACATGACAAAGCTATCCAAGAAGAATAAAGAAGAGCAAAAAAACCTGAACACCAATGAGTTAAAATTATCTTATAATAAGGTCTCAACAATTACTCGAAATTTCAGTCAAACAATTGAAGTTACTTTTGTTCTTCCAAAATTTTGAAAATACCCAGATCAAAAGTGTGTTTTAGTGTATTGGAATGTTCAATCAGAGCACATTTGTTCGCCGTGTTTTGTCTTGATCTGCGATGTTGCCTCATCCGGATCTTCGAATAACATTTGCTGTTCCTAACGTATTGCAGTTTTTTCAGAGCATGTGTGTGTGTGCTCTTTTAAATTTTTGTACGTTGTATAAAAACTGAATGTTTGGTACGAATATATTTTGTGTACATGATATGTAACAATCTGTAAGATCTTACAATAAGTAATTCCATGTTATTTTGTATGTATTATTTTGTTGTATTGTTATAAACACTGAAGAAGGTGTAAGTGTGCACCGAAACGTCGGTCACATCACAGTCGAGAAATTTATCACTTTAGCTCATAATAGAGAGTTATGACGTAATAAGGCAAGAATTTGTCAAATTCTGTTCCATCTATTAAAAAGCAATTTTTTAGCTTTTACCTCTCGCTGAGAGAGGTATTGGATGTGTGTATGTGTGGGGGGGGGGGATGTTGGCAGGACGGTTTCTCAAAAACTATAATACTTAATATCTCTTTTACTACATATTTCTCAATCAGACATTACTGGGAAGAGCTGAAAAGGTTTTGGTAATAATTGGACAACTGGAAGTAGCAGATTCTTAGAAAATTCTAAATATTTTTTTTTGAAAATTTTTGTTCTTGCTAGTATTAAAGAAGAGTCTGATACATATAAATATTTTATTATATCTTTTATAGATTTAGAGATAAAGAAATATAAGGTATATAATAATCTGTTGTAATATATCTCACAGCCCAAAATGTCATGGAAACCAATTGAAAAATTAAAATGTTTGTAACTGACAGATAAATGTCAGTGTCAAAAATCCAGAGACATTGCTGAATTTTTTTCTGGTAAGTACATACATTATACTATTTCTTATTGTATTAATAGTTAAATATTTAAAATTATAGGTATATTACATATACCCATCAAAAATACTGTCAATTCCGACAATGAATTGGAAACATTTCGAAAAATTAGAAGAGTAGGATAAAATTTCTTCATAGCATGAATTTAAAATTAAAAAATGTATATATAAGGGTGGAAACGAACTTAATGTCATAAATTTAAGGGTGAGTAGTATGACATATGTAGATTACGAAACAGAAAGATTTTTTTTAAAATTCGCATATTTAAGGGTAGTTTTCATGAAACCAACATTTTGGGTACCACTGGACCACAGGCAACGCATTTGCATTATTTTATCTATTACACAATTATTTTCGTTAAAAATGCTATTTAATTTAATTATTAAGAATAATACCTTATACAACTAATTTTGAATGTATTTTTGATAACCATATTTCTAATGAAATATGAATTAAAACAGCAGTAAAAAAAAATTTCCTTAAGAAAAGTCGAATTTTCGTTTTTCGAATTTTAAAAAAAATCTTTCAGTTTCGTAATCTACACATGTCATACTACTCACCCTTAAATTTATGACATAAAGTTCGTTTCCACCCTGTATATAAAGAATAGATATAAATAGAATTTTTGGTGTAAAGTGTGTATATACAAGAAATGTTAAATACAATAGCGCGCGAGCAGTAATGTGACTTTGTTGGCCGTGACAAGCAGATATGGGGGCCCGTGTCGGAATGATAGCTAGTAATTATCTACATAGATGTCAAATATCATAATTATTTATTTTAAATTTAGAGATGTTTCAATTCCAGTGGTTTATTTTCCTCGACAAGTAAATTCCACACTCCTGGTGACAAGTTAACTACGTGAATTTAAAAAAATCTTGAAATTTTGAATGAAGTATTTTGACAGTTGACATCTATGTACATAATTACTAATTATCATTCTGACACAGGCCCTCATACCTGCTTGTCAAGGCCAACAATGTCACATGACTGCTTGCGCCCTATACTTATGTATGTATATACTTTCTGCAATCTTGCATATTAGGTCAATCTCTAACACGATTTTGACACATGGAAACATACACAATTATAGCACAAGAAATAGAACTAATCTTATTATTCCTAAGCACAGATTATCCTTATGCACGTATAATCCTAACATTATAGGTATCAAACTCGTAAAAAAGCTACCCATTACTATAAAGAACTTAAAATCTGAAACATTATTTAAATATAAATTAAAAGATTTTTTAATTGACAAGTGTTACTACTCTGTGGAGGAATATTTAAATGATGATTTAGCTTTAATCTAGTGTAAGATAAATGTAATCGTTGTGTAATTAATTTCTGACTGTGACGAGCCACATATCAATGTAATTGGTGTATTGGCAGAATAAATTTATTATTATTATTACTTATGTAACCAAAAACGGAAGTAGCGAGCGATGTATTGTGCTGGCCACAACAGATTTTTTTTCAATAATATGCTTTGTTTGTTCACTGCCCCCGTGTTTTTATTCTGATCAAATTTAATTAATAAATTACATCAACTGGAGCTTATTAAACAGAAAGCTTTTCCAGTAGCTCGACAGTTATTAACTCTGAAATCCGCGGGAAACTAATAAAATAGTATATCACACACCACAAGATTATTACATTAAACTATCTGAAAGGTTCATAAATTAGATCCCTGCATCTGTGTTATTCCACGCTGCGCCATGCAGCTTGCTTAGAAATCCCTGCACTATTCATCGCTATGCCAAATATATGCTAATCAGATGACACGCTGTTAAATCGACCATATTACCAACTTGTCTAGGATTTACATAAGATGTTTTCGTTCCATCAAGGACTACAAAAAGTTTCTTAATTATAATGGGAAGAAATATATTATAAGTTACTAACAATTGAATATTAAGGCAAAAGTACTGGCAGTTGACACTTTGAGTTTGAATTACATTAAATACACAAATTTGACTGTTTTTGCCTCCCGCTACCCTGGGTAAGGTTTTTCCGAAAAACATTGATGTGGTGCATGAACTGATACTGCAAGATCGACATGCAAAAAATCATTTTTTTTATGTTTTTGTCCTAATCCATAGCAAGCTTTATTACAAAAACAAAAAAGTAAATTTTTAAATTTACATATCTCGCTTATACAAAGGGCTACTTTAATAGTACTTGATGTGCTAGACGCAGAAATTAATTTTCTAAAACTTTTATTTGAAGCATTTATTTCTAAAGTCAAAATAAAATCATTTTATTCAAGAAAAACTGTTAACAACTTCAAGTAATGTACCACTTCCGGTTAGCCTATTTTAACCAAAATCTATTATGTTATTTCGATTGACATAAAAGTCTTGTATACCAAATTTGAAAAGTTTTGGATTATATTTTAAAACAGTTTTTCATTAAAATCTATTATAGGCTTCATGTAAAGTGCCACTTCTGGAAATTGTGTAATAACCAGAAAGGGAGGTGCACAACTAGCTGTTATAGGAGTCCTAAATACAAAATTTCAACTTTCTACGGCATACCGTTTTTGAGTTATGCGAGATACGTACGTACGGACGTTCGTACGTATAGACGTCACGACGAAATTAGTCAAAATGGATTCAGGGATGATCGAAATGAATATTTCCGCTGAAATCTGGAAACCGAATTTTTTCGCGATTACAATACTTCCTTTACTTACGTACAAAGAAGTAAAAAATCTACGGGGAATTTATACATAATACGTAGAATTGACGGAAGGTATTGTGCTGGCCTGGCCACGTCAGATTTTTTGTAGTAATATTTATTTGAAGCAATGATTTTATATAATAATAATAATGAATATATATTGCATGCACAAAATGCATCATTTCTTGTTCATGGAATTGATGTGATGTAGGTAAGATTGTCAAAACACTTCCCTTGGTGCTTTCTCATACCATTTATCTTCTTAAAATAGGCAATCAATAAAAATGTAAATGCAGCTTTAGTGTCTAAAATTAAAACGTAACTCTAGCAACAGCATACGCAAACAATTTCCTCCAGATACATCACTTCCGGCGGGAATATTGGCAGATAAATTGATATTCATTAAACATTCGCCAGACCATTCTCCAAGGCTTGCTTCGATACGTCGGGCCTCACAGTAATGAGAAGTGAAATTCAAATCTACATTAAATATTAAATTAGTAACAAAATACGGCATCAAATATTCCTTGCGACAGAAATATAGACTTTCAGGATGAAAATAACGGTACGGAGCGTTAATAAAACTAAAAAGTTGTTGCCTTTGTCCTAGACAGAGACGGGACTGAACAACGTATCTACTGTACATCAATTCATTAAACTGACATAACAAGCATGGTGAGATTATATATCAAACATACGACTCATTATATGTATTAGCCTTATTGCGTTACCTACCTAAAACAAAAAACTGGACTCTTGTAATCTCACTTTTTGGAGATGCATTACTTCCGAAGTAGCGCTTTTTCGAATTTTAAAATTTTATTTTATTTTGAATATAAGATTGTTTTTTTTTACCCTACGTCACCTTTAGGTAAGGAAGGTATTGTCCTTGATCATAAAAATTGATAAAATGAATAAATATATCATCACGGCATTGTTGGGTGTGCCAATCTGCTTTGTACAGATTCCAGTAATGATGATAACATATTTGTACCGTGTGGGCGTTTACCAGGCGTCATCTCACGAGCACTCATTGTTGACGTGGAGAATGCACCACGGGAGTCACTTTTGTGTCATTTAAAATTCGAAATATTTGGCGTCGGTCGGGATCAAACCCGGTTCCCCAGATTCGCGACCAGATACTCAGGCATGCGGCCACGAGACCCCAAAAAAATTGATGATGAGTTTTAGTGAATAAGCACGTTTTAGCGTTCCTAGAATATAATTTTACCATTTTTACGATGATGTCTGTATGGGTGTGACGATTTTTTCATAGACACTACAATTCTAAAAATTATAATTCTTTCCCATTCTTTTTCTTTACATTCATATGAAGAGTAGATTAGATCTTGGTTATAATTGGTAAACCGGAATCCTTATTTGAAGATTTTAACAGTTTTTCTTGAAAAAACGCGGTTAAATATCATTTTTTTACATTTAATGTTATTATAAATATTAAGAATATTCTCTTATCTATACGATTTGATTGTATTTTATACTTCATATTCAATGGATATAGAGTTCATAAGTCAGCTATGCTAAGCATGGAAACAGCTACAATATTAGGAATATTCCAAAATGCATATGTCAATGATAATGAAAAGAAAATGAATGTGGCTAAGACATAAGGATGTTGAAATTGAGTTGGAGAACACACGGAAATATAGGATAAGGAATGAGAAGATAAGAGAAATGGCTCGAGGGATAGAAGTTTCTAGAAAGATACCAGAAAGACGATTACAATGGTTTAAACATGTAACGAGGAGAGATGAATAATATATTGGAAGAAGAATGAATACTTTAGTAGTAGAAAGTAGAAGAAACAAAGGAAGACCAAAGATAAGATGGAAGTACTGTATTCCGGAAGACTTCAGAGAAAAGGAACTGAATGAGGACGACACACAAAACAGAAATGAGTGGATGAAGAAAATCAAGAATAGCGACCCCTAACGAATGGGAAAAGCTAAAGAAGAAGAAGAAGATGTCAGTGTCAAATGCAATTTACATAGTTTGTTTATGAAATCATTTTATGAGAAATATAGAATCTTTTGCAAGTAAGTTCATGTATGGAATTTGTACGTAATACACAGAATTGACGGAAGGTAATGTGCTGGCCTCGTCAGTTTTTTTTAAATTAAGTAAGTTTAGTTTATTTTTTTAAGGGCACAGAGCAATCATGGCTATTTTGTTTTTTGCAGTTTATCGTATTGTCGTTATAGAAGTTGTTAATTACACATTACTATACTAGCTAGACTTCGCGAAAAAATATGCCCTGAATTTTGGAATAGAGTTATTTTCTCAAAAAACAATAAATTCAATTTATTTGAATCAGATCAAAAATTCAATACTATATAGAAGTTAAAATAAACAAAACTAATAACTGACGTGTAAGTTAAAGCCAACTAAAATTAGGTGGATAATAATTAATGATTTTATTAGTAAAAGTCAGTCTATTTTACATATCCTATAAATTTATAGCATATAAATATCTTTAACATTCTGTATATAATAGAACCTAACTGAGGCTGTTCCATGGGGAGTTTACAATATCTTTATTTTAAAAACTATTCAATATTATTTTACAAAATTTGATATCTAGGAGTTTTCTGATATGTCCGTTTCAACTAAAATATATACTTGCAAAGCAGTAGCACCTCCGGTCTAACCGGAATTAATCCCTAACTCAGTTATATAAAATAGTATTATGCTATATTTATATTTTACTATTAAATTCAGCAAACAATTTTATATATAAAATAATAAAAACATTTTACTCATATGATCAACTATTTTCTGCGTAAATCAACTTTTTTGATTTTTTGCTCTAAAAATAGCCACTTCCTTATCACTATTGGAATTTATAAATAAGAATGCGGACCTGGTGGCGAAATTTGGAACTAAAGTACTCCGGGGCTCCCAAATTTCACGGTCCGTCTCTGCGCGACACGACGAAATCATAGTAACATTTAAAATGGGCCAATGGCAGATGCCAACGCTACACTTGAGCGTTCGAATTGGATAAAGCGATAAAGAAAGGGGATTCCCCTAAAATGTCAAGAAACATCAAGAAATGACCAAGACAAGAAATTTTTACTTTCTTGTCTTGAAAATCAAGACAAGACAAGAAATGACCATCAAGACAAGATTTCTAGTCTTGATGAAACACTACCCTTGCATAGAAAAAGAAAACTCTAGCATAAATATATAATTGAATTAAAAACTTTGATCCTGAAATATCCAATCAAAAATGTATCACCTCATTTGTTCTATCTATTGGTACGTTGCATAAATACTGACACTGGCTGCTTATTGTCCTATTCTGCTTGTTTGATTTGCAAGTACATAAGGCAAAGTAGAAAATAATAGCACACATGTCGACCTATATCCACATCGACGTATTCAACCCGTGATGTCTCATTTCCCGAATCCGAACAATACTTCGGGTCCGTTCCAACTATGGGATTCGGAAAAGTTTTGTTTTTGAATAGAAGCAGCGTCGTTAGAACAGATGGCCTCATTCGCAATTTTGATTGCGAATTTCAAGTAATTTATGGCCGGATTCAATGTGTGGAATGGAAGTTTGGTTTTGCACTTTGGCGAGAACGTGACTTTCTGGTCTCTACTGACGGTTGCGAGCGATACCGAGAACGCGCTGTTTTTCCGCCAATTTCGTTATTACAACTTATTAATTTATTACACGAACATGCATGTATGAATTTACTTAATTATACCCTACGAACAGCGCCTGGATATCTCGGTATCTGCATTGCATTCGTTTCTACGATATTTTAGACGTATTAAACTGATACAC
Source organism: Harpalus rufipes (assembly GCA_951394225.1). Lineage (NCBI taxonomy): Eukaryota > Metazoa > Arthropoda > Insecta > Coleoptera > Carabidae > Harpalus > Harpalus rufipes. The sequence goes on along the minus strand of OX596288.1, from coordinate 11,976,525 downwards.
TACTTTCATTCTAATTGGATACCTAAATACTGCTATCGATTCGAATGCTTCTACCGAGGCATTTGCTATTGTAAAATGAGAATTTAATCTAAATTAAACATTTGATTTTATATAAATAAATTAACACCAGAAGTCTCAGTCTATAAAGATAGAAATGTTCTCTGTTCCAAGAATATTTATATGCCTTCTTAGTATTATATTTTCATATATTATACAACAAGATGATTGAAAATTCTCGATTATACGAAACGTGTTTCATGGAAACACCACGAGACCGAAGGTCGAGTGGTATTTCCATTAGGCAACTCGTTGAGTATGTCGAGAATTTTCTATTGTCGAGTTGTATACAGGTAGACTATAGCATGAATAAAATATAAATTAAAAAGTAAATAGTAAATTTAACGTAACCCTATAGTCTATTTCCTTTGACAGAAACGTCAAACTTTATGCTACATAACCTTTTTTACCTACCGTCACCTCTAGGTAAGGAAGGTATTGTCTTTGGTCAAAAAATTCGGTGGTGAGTTTTCATTGAATAAGCACGTTTTAGGGTCTTTACAATACGATTTTACTATTTTTACGATGATGTCTGTATGTGTGTGTGTGTTCGTGTGTGCGTGTGTGTATGTGTGTGTGTGTGTATGTGTGTGTGTGTGTGCCCGCCGTTTCGTGCACGATATCTCCAATACTAGAATTCCAAAAATTACAATTCTTGCGTATTCCTCTTCCTTACAACCATATGCAGACTTGTTTAGATTTTGGTTATAATTGGTCAACCGGAAGTACCCTCATTTGAAGATTTTATCAGTTTTTCTTGGAAAACTCAGTTAAATGTTATTATAACTTAAAGAATATATTATTGTCTATACGATTTGATTGCATTTTATATTTGATATTCAACAGATATAGAGTTAAAGAAGAATAAAGATAATAAATTTGATATAAATATCATAATTCAGCCAGCTATGCTAACTTAACCATGGAAACTGCTAATATATTCTGGTAATTCAAATTGACAGATGTCAGTATCAATAAAATGTAAATCAATGAAAGAATAAGGGAAGTAACTCTAGTGTTAGAAGTTTCTAGATATAAGAGAGACGATTACATTGGTTTGAACATGTTATGAGGAGAGATGAATATATTAATAGAAGGTGAAAGAAACATAGGAAGACCAAATATAAGATGAAAAGACTGTATTGCAGAAGACTTGAGAGAAAAGGAACTGAATGAGGACGACACGGAAAACAAAAATGAGTGGAAGAAGAAAATAAAAAATAGCGACCCCCTAACGAATGTCAGTGTCTAGTGCAATTTGCATAGTTTGTTTATGAAATAACTTTACTGGAAATATAGGATCTTTTACAAGAAAATTTATGTATGGGGCGTGTGCAGTAACATGACTTTTACCCATGTCAAAATGACAGAATTAATTATGTCCATAACTGACAAGTGTTATAATTTTTCAATCAAAATTTCATAATTTTCTTATTTCATGTGGTTTGTTTGTTATCAGGAGTATGGAATTCAGTTGCCGAGAAAGGCATAATATCAATATATAATAATCACATAATACCAAAAATTTATAATCTTTTGCAAAAAAATTATGTATGGACTTTGTACATAATACACAGGATTGACGGAAGGTATTGTGCTGGCCACATCAGATTTTTTTAATATAGCTGTAGTAGTATGTAATATTACATTGAAATGCTCGTATTTCAAAATAAATGCTCATATTTAAAATACACTAACAGTGCAGTTTCTAGACTTATGATCCAAATAAGTATTTGTTTAATTATTAAATTTTTACTTCAATAATGCCTTACTGTCAATTTATATGTGCGTTCAATTATTTTTTTCGATACATCTGGAGCTGTCAGTGTCAATTAAGATGTCTATTAGTTGAAGCATACAAAGCACGATTTTTCTCTTCAAAGTCTAACTACAGATTCATTTATGTACTCGGTACTGTGTTCGAAAGAAAAAAATCATACTTTATGCTCCGTAAGTATAATTAAAAATGACATTGATAGTTCTGAGTACATAGAATAAAATAACCAAACAAACCTATAAGTGAATATATGAAGGTAGGTATATTCGAATATACCAAGGTTCGTATATTCGTTCACCATGGTTACTTAATAATAACCGATGTAATACGTGGTAACTAAGGAAAATCACGCATTCTTATTGGTTTACAAGTTAATGAATGATATTGTGACGTGCGCCCCGGAGAGGAAAGTATACGTATGCCGCTGAAAGAATGTACTAGAGCGATGACGTAATCCTGGAATTTCCCAGATGTTGAAATACCCGCGACGCACCGCCTAGAAGTTAATTACGCCGTGACCTCATTCTTTTGTATCTAGAATGATATAAGCTGTATAAATACCGGCCGAAAGAAGGCGGAGAGACAGTCTGTGATATAGAAGCAACGAGCGATGAAGTCGGTGATATAAATAAGTAGTCTACGAGTTGTTAACATAAATAAATGTAGTTATATAAATAAATGTAGTGATATAAATATTGGTTAAATAAATAATATTAGTGTTTAAGCGTTTAATAATATTCTTAGTGTTTATAATCATTTAATCATAGTGTTAGTTACTTTTATCATCTTGTTAATATTTAATCTAATTATTTATCGTTTAATAAACGTATTATTTTGACTAATAATATTTGTCTGATTATTTACACTTCACCCAAATAAATAAAAACGTTACAATATAGTCAAAAATATATTGTTCTTGAAATAGCCTTAAATTTGAAAATATCACGAAATATCCGTTAGATATTGTGTAAATAATTATTGAAATTTGTGTAATGCGAGTATTTTCAAAAAGACACTTGATCTTAAACAGATTGTGACGCCAAAGATCCTACAGCTTATCGTGTGTCAAACTATTGTCAATTTTTACCTCTCGCTAAGAGAGGTATTGGATTCATGCTAAAAATCTCATATCCAGTTTTCAATGAATAAGCACGTTTTAAGGTCCATAGAATCCGATTATAACATTTTTACGATGATGTCTGTGTGTGTGAAAATAATAGAGACATAGAAGTATGTATTAGACAATAATGCTGAATTTGATAAACTGACACAAACAAATAAATTATTAAAATATTAAATGGCGATGTTAAGGCTAATGTTAATTTAAATTAATTGCAAATTTTAAATAAGCTCTTGTAATTTGTTGCGGGGTTGAACATACAACCGTTGACACGAAAGAAAGCGCGTGTTGTAAGGGAGAGTATTCCACGTAATCGTGTTGTTATGTGGTCAAAGTAAACTATGGGCGACGCTTCGGTGCAACCTACTGTGTGTGTGTGTGTGTGTGTGTGTGTGTGTGTGTGTGGATGTGTGTTAGGTTGTTGTTGTTGGAGGTACTGTTTCTCAAATTCTACAAGACTAAAGACCTGTGTAACTATTCCTCAATCTAACAGTAATGGGAAGAGTTGAATAGGTTCTGGTAACAATTGGATAACCGGAAGTGGTAGTATCTAAAATAAAAAATATATGCTAAATATTTTTTGAAATTTTGTTACTACAAACAATAAATATAATTAAATTCTCAATCTGACACATTCAATTTTTTTTATTATATCTCGTATAGGTTTGGAGATATAGTATATAATAATATAGAATAATCTGTTATAATAAATCTCGTTGCCCAAAAAACAGTTGCGATATTTAAATTTTTGTAATTGACAAATAAATGCAAAATATCAGTGTCAGATTTTTCTGTGAAGTATGTGTACATTTAATATATATATATATATATATATATATATATATATATATATATATATATATATATATATATATATATATATATTATTTCATTATTAATTAAATATGTATTTAAATTATAGGTACGTTAATATTACATATATCCTTAAGAAATACCGCTAATACCCTCAATGAATTTGAAGAATTTTGAACATATTAGAATAGTAGGACAAAATATCTCCTAGAACGAAAGAAGAGAAACAATTTCAATTATTTGTGTGTACAAGAAATGTTAAATTCGTTACTTATAGGGCGCGAGCTGTAATGTGAATTTGTT